>JABWTJ010000053.1:2105002-2493742 GCA_016801875.1 Solanum sitiens
TGTCACTTTAAGGGATTCCCATGAGGAGCGGCCCATATTACCAAATGGTATAAATAGGGATATCTACCTCTTAGTTCTTGAACTATGTTGCCACCATAGGATACTAGCTAGTGGATCCACCTAGATAGCTATGTTTACATTAGGTTCTACCTTGGCCGGTAGACCACCTTCCATCGGTGTAAGTTTTCATGACACCGGATTCCACATTCGATTATGTGGTCTATGTCGGTTACGGCAAATGTTCCCTAAACTAAAATGAATGAATAAGGTATAGGCCAATCAAGTAACTTGAGAGGTTGGCTATAGCTTAGGTAGGGGTATGGGACTCTACCTACGCCTTGCACTAGTTTTCCTTGATAGGAACTTTGAGAGGTCAATATTATATATGTAAAGAGATGGTATGATGTAAATGGTTTGTATGTTGAATAACATGCTTATGAATATAATGTTGTTGTCTTTGCTTGAAGAAGGACGTATTATGATATGAAGAGTATGTTGGTAAGCAAATTGCTAATTGTAGTCTTGGTAGGTTACTTGATTGAGTAGGAGACATGGTAATTTTACTTGATCATTGCACTTGTGACTTATTGAAGGTTATCATTAGTATACTTTGCTTCGCTATGGTTTAATTGCATATGTAGTCTATTATGTTTTCATAAATGTCCCTTTTTAAATATATTTGATTGGTAATTGTATATGAGATTCCATACTTAGTACATGTGAAGTACTAATCCCTTTTCTTTCCCTTTTCCCAAACATTTTAGGTTCGGGTCGTTGAGCTTGATCCAAATTGCTAGGAAGGATGGGTATTTTGCCATCCAAGTGGTAGGTCCTCACTCTCTCGAGGACGTGGCCGATATCTCTCTTTTATGATGTGTAGTTACTATGATTCTATGTTGACTCTGTTATTCTCTTGAGATGATGTAGTAGACAGCCTATATGCGGCTTCTTTCATTTGATTTAGGGCTATGCCCAAGACTTATTGTAATCGATAGATGGTTTATGAGATGAGACGGTTTTATGACTATTATTTTCTAAATATATAAGTGTATGAAATAAAAGTAGAAGACTAAGTAATCTTCGTATATGAACAAGTCTATGTATACTTGATATATATAATGATGTGTATGTAGAGGTCTATGTAAACCTCTGAGTAGTTTTAGGTAAAAAGTTTTTAATTCTTTCTGATTTTTAGTCGATGAATGCTATGACAAAGCTAAGAGGCTTGTCTTAGTCCTCCGAGAGGACGACGATGCCGGTTACGTCTAGGGGGAAAACCCGGATGTGACAAAATGGGTCGGAATGGCCGTGAGGGCCAACCGGATGCATAGCCAAGGTCTTGACAGACGTCCACAAAAAATTTAGGCACTTTTGACATCGGGATCCGGATCACCCAAAAAATGGTGTGCTATAGCACACAAAAAATCGTCGAAATGGGGGTATGCGTGCTTCGGGGATATTTTGACCTAGAAAATGGGTCAGAATGGCCATGAGGGCCAACCGGTTGCATAGGCAAGGTCTTGACGGACGTCCAAAAATATTTTTGGCACTTTTGATGTCGGAATCCGGATCACCCAAAAAATGGTGTGCTATAGCACACGAAAAATCATCGCAATGGGGGTATGCGCGCTTCGGGGCTATTTTGACCTTGAAAATGGGTGGGAATGGCCGTGAGGGACAACCAAATGAAAAGCCAAGGTCTGGACGGACGTCCACAAAAATTTTTGTCACTTTTGACGTCGGGATCCGGATCACCCAAAAAATGGTTTGGTATAGCACACGAAAAATCGTTGAAATGGCGGTATGCGCGCTTCGGGGCTATTTTGACCTTAAAAATGGGTCAGAATGGCCGTGAGGGCCAACCGGATGCATAGCCAAGGTCTTGACGGACATCCACAAAAATTTTTGGCACTTTTAACGTCGGGATCCGGATCACCCAAAAAATGGTGTGCTATAGCACACGAAAAATCGTCGAAATGGGGGTATGCGCGCTTTGGGGTTATTTTGACCTTGAAAATGGGTCGGAATGGCCGTGAGGGCCAAACACATGCATAGGTGAGGTCTTGACGGACGTCCACAAAAATATTTGGCACTTTTGACGTCGGGATCCGGATCACCCAAAAAATGGTGTGCTATAGCACACGAAAAATCATCGAAATGGGGGTATGCACACTTCGGGGCTATTTTGACCTTGAAAATGGGTCGGAATGGCAGTGAGGGACAACCGGATGTATAGCCAAGGTCTTGACGGACGTCCACAAAAGTTTTTGGCACTTTTGACGTCGGGATCCGGATCACCCAAAAAATGGTTTGCTATAGCACACTAAAAATCATCGAAATAGGGGTATGCGCGCTTCGGGGCTATTTTGACCTTGAAAATGGGTCGGAATGGCCGTGAGGGCCAACCGGATGCATAGCCAAGGTCTTGATGGACGTCCAAAAAAACATTTGGCACTTTTGACGTCGGGATCCGGATCACCCAAAAAATAGTGTGCTATAGCACCACGAAAAATCGTCCGAGAATGGGGGTATCGCGCGTCGGGCTACTTTTGACTTTGAACATGGGTCGGAGATGCCGTGAGGTCCAACCGGATGCCATAGCCAAGTCCTGATGGACATCCACAAAAACTTTTGGCACTTTTGACGTCGATTCGGAATCCACCCACAAAAATGGTGTGCTATGCACATGGAAAAATGCGTCGAAAATGGGGTACGCGCACTTTGGGCTATTTTGACCTTGGAAAAGGTTGGAACTGGCCGTGAGGTCCAACCGGATGCATAGGGCAAGGTCTTTGACGGACGTCCACAAAAATTTGGACACTTGACATCGGGATACCGAACGCACCCAAAAAATGGTTTGCGTTATAGCACACGAAAAAGCATCGAAATGGGGGGTATGCGCGCTTTGGACTATTTTGATCTTTGAAAATGCGTCGGATGCCGTCGTGAGGCCAAACCGGATGGCAACTAGACAAGGTCTTCGACGACGTCCACAAAAAATTTTTGGGCACTTTTGACATCGGGATCCGATCACCAAAGAAATGGTTTGCTAGCACACAAACAATCATCGAAATGGGGGTATGCGCGCTTTGGAGCTATTTTGACCTTGAAAATGGGTCGGAATGGCCGTGAGGGCCAACCGGATGCATAGCCAAGGTCTTGACGAACGTCCACAAAAATATTTGGCACTTTTGACATCGGGATCCGGATCACCCAAAAAATGGTTTTCTATAGCATATGAAAAATCGTCGAAATGGGGGTATGCACGCTTTGGGGCTATTTTGACCTTGAAAATGCGTCGGAATGGCCGTGAGGGACAACCGGATGCATAGACAAGGTCTTGACGGACGTCCACAAAAACTTTGGCACTTTTGACGTCGGGATCCGGATCACCCAAAAAATTGTGTGCTCTATAGCACACGAAAAATTGTCAAAATGGGGGTATGCGCGCTTTGGGGCTATTTTGACCTTGAAAATAGGTCGGAATGGCCGTGAGGGCCAACCGGATGCATTGCCAAGGTCTTGACGGACTTCCACAAAAATTTTTGGCACTTTTGACATCGGGATCCGGATCACCCAAAAAATGGTGTGCTATAGCACACGAAAAATCGTCGAAATGGGGGTATGCGCGCTTCGGGGCTATTTTGACCTTGAAAATGGGTTGGAATGGCCTTGAGGGCCAATCGGATGCATAGCCAACGTCTTGGCGGACGTCCACAAAAAGTTTGGCACTTTTGACGTCGGGATCTGGATCACCCAAAAAATGGTGTGCTATAGCACACGAAAAATCATCGAAATGGGGGTATGCGCGCTTCGAGGCTATTTTGACCTTGAAAATGGGTCGGAATGGCCGTGAGTGCCAACCGGATGCATAGCCAAGGTCATGACGGATGTCCACAAAAATTTTGGGCACTTTTGACGTCTGGATCCGGATCACCCAAAAAATGGTGTGCTATAGCACACGAAAAATCATCAAAATGGGGGTATGCACGCTTCGGGGCTATTTTGACCTTGAAAATGGATCAGAATGGCTGTGAGGCCAACCGGATGCATATCAAGGTCTTGATGGATGTCCATAAAATTTTTTGGCACTTTTGACGTCGAAATCCGGATCACCCAAAAAATGGTGTGCTATAGCACACGAAAAATCGTCGAAATGGGTATGCGCGCTTCGTGGATATTTTGACCTTGAAAATGGGTCGGAATGGCCGTGAGGGCCAACCGGATGCATAGCCAAGGTCTGGACGGACGTCCATAAAAATTTTTGGCACTTTTGACTTCGGGATCTGGATCACCCAAAAAATGGTGTGCTATAGCACACGAAAAATCGTCGAAATGGGGGTATGCGCGCTTCGGGGCTTTTTTGACCTTGAAAATGGGTCGAATTGGCCGTGAGTGCCAACCGGATGCATAGCCAAGGTCTTGACGGACGTCCACAAAATTGGCCACTTTTGACATGGGATTCGGATCACGCCTAAGAAAAAAGTGTGCTATGCACACGAAAAATCGTCGAATATGCGGGTAATGACGGCTTCGGGGCTTTTTGATCCTTGAAATGGGTCGGGATTGCCGTTATTACCACAGTATTGCAGAGCAAGGTCTTGACGGTGTCACAAAAATTTGGCGCTTTTGACTTGGCGGTCGGATCACCCAAAAATGGTGTTCTATAGCACACGAAAAATCGTCGAAATGGGGGTATGCGCGCTTCGGGGCTATTTTGACCTTGAAAATGGGTCGAAATGGCCGTGAGGGCCAACCGGATGCATAGCCAAGGTCTTGACGGACGTCCACAAAAAATTTGGCACTTTTGACATCGGGATCCGAATCACCCAAAAAATGGTGTGCTATAGCTCACGAAAAATCGTCGGAATGGGGGTATGCGCGCTTGGGGGTTATTTTGACCTTGAAAATGGGTCGGAATGGCCGTGAGGGCAAACCGGATGCATATCCAAGGTCTTGACGGACGTCCACAAAAAATTTGGCACTTTTGATGTCAAGATCCGGATCATCCAAAAAATGGTGTGCTATAGCACACGAAAAATCGTCGAAATGGGGGTATGCGCGCTTCGGGCTATTTTTACCTTGAAAATGGGTCGTAATGGCCGTGAGTGCCATCCGGATGCATAGCCAAGGTCTTGACGGACGTCCACAAAATATTTTGGCACTTTTGACGTCGGGATCCGGATCACCCAAAAAATGGTGTGCTATAGCACACGAAAAAATCGTCGAAATGGGGGTATGCGTGCTTCGGGGCAATTTTGAGCTTGAAAATGGGTCGGAATAGCCGTGAGTTCCAACCGAATGCATAGCCAAGGTATTGATGGACGTCCACAAAATTTTTTGGCACTTTTGACGTTGGGATCCGGATCACCCAAAAATGGTGTTCTATAGCACACGAAAAATCGTCGAAATGGGGGTATGCGCGCTTCGGAGCTATTTTGACCTTGAAATTGGGTCGGAACGGCTGTGAGGACCAACCGGATGCATAGCCAAGGTCTTGACGGAAGTCCACAAAAAATTTGGCACTTTTGACGTCGGGATCCAGATCACGAAAAATTATCGAAATGGGGGTATGCGCGCTTCGTGGTTATTTTGACCTTGAAAATGGGTCGGAATGGCTGTGAGTGCTAACCGGATGCATAGCCAAGGTCTTGACGGACGTCCACAAAAATTTTTGGCACTTTTGACGTCGGGATCCGGATCACCCAAAAAATGGTGTGCTATAGCCTACGAAAAATCGTCGAAATGGGGGTATGCGCGCTTCGGGGCTATTTTGACCTTGAAAATGGGTAGGAATGGCCGTGAGTGCCAACTGCATGCATAGCCAAGGTCTTGACGGACGTCCACAAAAATTTTTGGCACTTTTGACGACGGGATCCGGATCTCCCAAAAAATGGTGTGCTATAGCACACGAAAAATCGTCGAAATGGGGGTATGCGCGCTTCGGGGCTATTTTGACCTTGAAAATGGGTCGAATTGGCCGTTCGTGCCAACCGGATGCATAGCCAAGGTCTTGACGGATGTCCACAAAAAACTTTGGCACTTTTGACGTCGGGATCCGGATCACCCAAAAAATGGTGTTCTATAGAGAACAAAAAATCATCCAAATGAGGGTATGCGCGCTTCGGGACTATTTGACATTGAAATGGGTCGGAATGGCCGTGAGGGCCTACCGGATGCATAGCCAAGGTCTTGATGGACGTCCACAAAATTTTTTGGCACTTTTGACGTCTGGATCCGGATCATCCAAAAAATGGTGTGCTATAGCACACGAAAAATCGTCGAAATGGGGGTATGCGCGCTTCGGGGCTATTTTGACCTTGAAAATGGATCAGAATGGCTGTGAGGGCCAACCGGATGCATATCAAGGTCTTGATGGATGTCCATAAAATTTTTTGGCACTTTTGACGTCGGGATCCGGATCACCCAAAAAATGGTGTGCTATAGCACACGAAAAATCGTCGAAATGGTGGTATGCGCGCTTTGGGGCTATTTTGACCTTGAAAATGGGACGGAATGGCCGTGAGGGTCAGCCGTATGCATAGCCAAGGTATTGACGGAGGTCCACAAAAACATTTGGCACTTTTGACGTCGCGATCCGGATAAGCCAAAAATGATGTGCTATAGCACACAAAAAATCGTTGAAATGGGGGTATGCGCGCTTCGAGGCTATTTTTACCTTGAAAATGGGTCGGAACGGCCGTGAGGGCCAACCGGATGCATAGCCAAGGTCTTGACGGACGTCCACAAAAATTTTTGGCACTTTTGACGACGGGATCCGGATCTCCCAAAAATGGTGTGCTGTAGCACATGAAAAATCGTCGAAATGGGGGTATGCGCGCTTCGGGGCTATTTTGACCTTGAAAATGGGTCGAATTGGCCGTTCGTGCCAACCGGATGCATAGCCAAGGTCTTGACGGATGTCCACAAAAAACTTTGGCACTTTTGACGTTGGGATCCGGATCACCCAAAAAATGGTGTTCTATAGAGAACAAAAAATCATCCAAATGAGGGTATGCGCGCTTCGGGACTATTTGACCTTGAAAATGGGTCGGAATGGCCGTGAGGGCCTATCGGATGCATATCCAAGGTCTTGATGGACGTCCACAAAAATATTTGGCACTTTTGACGTCTGGATCCGGATCACCCAAAAAATGGTGTGCTATAGCACACGAAAAATCGTCGAAATGGGGGTATGCGCGCTTCGGGGCTATTTTGACCTTGAAAATGGATCAGAATGGCTGTGAGGCCAACCGGATGCATATCAAGGTCTTGACGGACGTCCACAAAATTTTTTGGCACTTTTGACGTCGGGATCCGGATCACCCAAAAAATGGTGTGCTATAGCACACGAAAAAATCGTCGAAATGGGGGTATGCGTGCTTCGGGGCTATTTTGACCTTGAAAATGGGTCGGAATGGCCGTGACTGACAACCGGATGCATACCCAAGGTCATGACGGACGTCCACAAAAATTTTGGGCACTTTTGACGTCGGGATCCGGATCACCCAAAAAATGGTGTGCTATAGCACACGAAAAATCGTCGAAATGGGGGTATGCGCACTTCGAAGCTATTTTGACCTTGAAAATGGGTCGGATTGGCCGTGAATGCCAACCGGATACATAGCCAAGGTCTTGACGGACGTCCACAAAAAATTTTGGCACTTTTGACGTCGGGATCCGGATCACCCAAAAATGGTGTGCTATAGCACACGAAAAATTGTCGAAATGGGGGTATGCGCGCTTCGGGGCTATTTTAACCTTGAAAATGGGTCGGAATGGCCGTGAGTGCCAACCGGATGCAAAGCCAAGGTCTTGACGGACGTCCACAAAAATGTTTGGCACTTTTGACGTCGGAATCCGGATCACCCAAAAAATGGTGTGCTATAGCCTACGAAAAATCGTTGAAATGGGGGTATGCGCGCTTCGGGCTATTTTGACCTTGAAAATGGTTCGTAATGGCCGTGAGTGCCATCCGGATGCATAGCCAAGGTCTTGACGGATGTCCACAAAAACGTTTGGCACTTTTGACATCGGAATCCGGATCACCCAAAAAATGGTGTGCTAGAGCACACGAAAAATCGTCGAAATGGGGGTATGCGCGCTTCGGGGCTATTTTGACCTTGAAAATGGGTCGGAATGGCCGTGAGTGCCAACCGGATGCATAGCCAAGGTCTTGACGGACGTACACAAAAAAGTTTGGAACTTTTGACGTCGGGATCCGGATCACCCAAAAATGGTGTGCTATAGCACACGAAAAATCGTCGAAATGGGGGTATGCGCGCTTCGTGGCTATTTTGACCTTGAAAATGGGTCGAAATAGCCGTGAGGGCCAACCGGATGCATAGCCAAGGTCTTGACGGACGTCCACAAAAATTTTTGGCACTTTTGACATCGGGATCCGGATCACCCAAAAAATGGTGTGCTATAGCACACGAAAAATCATCGAAATGGGGGTATGCGCGCTTCGGGGCTATTTTGACCTTGAAAATGGGTCCGAATGGCCGTGAGTGCCAACCGGATGCATAGCCAAGGTCTTGACGGATGTCCACAAAAAATTTGGCACTTTTGACATCGGGATCCGGATCACCCAAAAAATGGTGTTCTATAGAACACAAAAAATCATCCAAATGGGGGTATGCGCTCTTCGGGGCTATTTTGACCTTGAAAATGGGTCAAAATGGCCGTGAGGGCCTACCGGATGCATATCCAAGGTCTTGATGGACGTCCACAAAAATATTTGGCACTTTTGACGTCTGGATCCGGATCACCCAAAAAATGGTATGCTATTGCACACGAAAAATCATCGAAATGGGGATATGCGCGCTACGGGGCTATTTTGACCTTGAAATTAGGTCGGAATGGCCGTGAGTGCCAACCGGATGCATAGCCAAGGTCTTGACGGACGTCCACAAATTTTTTTGGCACTTTTGACATCGGGATCCGGATCTCCCAAAAAATGGTGTGCTATAGCACACGAAAAATCATCGAAATGGGGGTATGCGCGCTTCGGGGCTATTTTGACCTTGAAAATGGGTCAGAATGGCTGTGAGTGCCAACCGGATGCATAGCCAAGGTTTTGACGGACGTCTACAAAAAATTTTGGCAATTTTGACGTCGGGATCCGATCACTCAAAAAATGGTGTGCTATAGCACACGAAAAATCATCGAATTAGGGGTATGCACGCTTTGTGGCTATTTTGACCTTGAAAATGGGTCAAAATGGCCGTAAGGGCCAACCGGATGCATAGCCAAGGTCTTGACGGAAGTCCACAAAATATTTTGGCACTTTTGACGTCGGGATCCGGATCACCCAAAAAATGGTGTGATATACCACACGAAAAATCGTTGAAATGGGGGTATGCGCTCTTCGGAGCTATTTTGACCTTGAAAATGGGTCGGAATGGCTGTGAGTGCCAACCGGATGCATAGCCAAGGTCTTGACGGACGTCCACAAAATATATTGGCACTTTTGACATCGGGATCCGGATCACCCAAAAAATGGTGTGCTATAGCACACGAAAAATCGTCAAAATGCGGGTATGCGCGCTTTGGGGCTATTTTGACCTTGAAAATGGGTCGGAATGGCCGTGAGGGTGAACCGGATGCATAGCCAAGGTCTTGACGGACGTCCACAAAATTGTTTGGTACTTTTGACATTGGGATTCGGATCACCCAAAAATGGTGTTCTATAGCACACGAAAAATCGTTGAAATGGGGGTATGCGTGCTTCAGAGCTATTTTGACCTTGAAAATGGGTCGGAAAGGCCGTGAGGACCAACCGGATGCATAGCCAAGGTGTTGACGGAAGTCCACAAAAAATTTGGCACTTTTGACGTCGGGATCCGGATCACCCAAAAAAATATGTGCTATAGCACACGAAAAATCGTCGAAATAGGGGTATGCGCGCTTCGTGGTTATTTTGACCTTGAAAATGGGTTGGAATGGCTGTGAGTGCTAACCGGATGCATAGCCAAGGTCTTGAGGGAGGTCCACAAAAATTTTTGGCACTTTTGACGTCGGGATTCGGATCATCCGAAAAATGGTGTGCTATAGCCTACGAAAACTCGTCGAAATGGGGGTATGCGCGCTTCGGGGCTATTTTGACCTTGAAAATGGGTAGGAATGGCCGTGAGTGCCAACCGGATACATAGCCAAGGTCTTGACGGACGTCCACAAAAAATTTTGGCACTTTTTACGTTGGGATTCGGATCACCCAAAAATGGTGTTCTATAGCACACGAAAAATCGTCGAAATGGGGGTATGTGCGCTTCGGAGCTATTTTGACCTTGAAAATGGGTTGGAACGGCCGTGAGGACCAACCGGATGCATAGCCAAGGTCTTGACGGAAGTCCACAAAAAATTTGGCACTTTTGACGTCGGGATCCGGATCACCCAAAAATGGTTTGCTATAGCACACGAAAAATCATCGGAATAGGGGTATGCGCGCTTCGGGACTATTTTGACCTTTAAAATGGGTCGGAATGGCCGTGAGGGCGAATCGGATGCATAGCCAAGGTCTTGACGGACGTCCACAAATTTTTTTGTCACTTTTGACGTCGGGATTCGGATCACCCAAAAAATGGTGTGCTGTAGCACATAAAAAATCATCGAAATGGGGGTATGCGCGCTTCGGGGCTATTTTAACCTTGAAAATGGGTCGGAATAACCGTGAGTGCCAACCGGATGCATAGCCAAGGTCTTGACGGACGTCCACAAAAATGTTGGCACTTTTGACGTCGGTATCTGGATAACCCAAAATATGGTGTGCTATAGCACACGAAAAATCATCGAAATGGGGTATGCGCGCTTCGAGGCTATTTTGACCTTGAAAATGGGTCGGAATGGCCATGAGTGCTGTCACAACCCAAAAGCATACCCTAGAAGATAGGGTACAATCTTGGATTGTAACTGGCGTCGTCGACCTCTCGGAGGTCTAAGACAAGCCTCTCATATCATTCATTGCATTGGCATAGTAAATTTAGCGGAAAATTTAAAACTTTTCATAGCACATCATATGCTAGAAACATCACATCGTATATATATAAAACATAAGTCATAATACATATTTAAACTCTAAGTCTCTTTGCCATCTTAGACTCAAAAACTTTAGAATACATTAGGGACACGGCCCATACGACACCTTACATAACTATACAATATTTAAAGACTTCATATTAAAGACATAAGTAGGACATCCTTGAACTTAAGGATTCCTTTCCTTGAGCTTGAGAAAAACACCTATCAAGCTCCTCAATCAAAGATCTCCTTTAAGCCTTCCATAACCTACACTTTGTGTAAAAAGTAAAGAAGAATGGGATTAGCACAAGAATGTACTAAGTATGGCAACCATGCAAAAACATGCATTTAAAAGGGACATTTCCTTGAAATCATACTTCATGCCATTTTGAGTAAATCATCATAAAACCTTTGTTAACATCATTTATATCATCCACATACGTCATAGCAACACAATCAAAGGCCAATCATCATATGAAAGCACATATAGAATATAAGTGCACATAAAGGTCACTTTATAGTGAACTCTCCCTTCTTAGCATTTAACTCTTTCTTTCAATTCGTTAATCTCCTAAATAATCCTTTAGGGATACTTGGTGCAATGCATCACCTTAGGAACATAAGAGAATACCATATATAGTATCTACACAAGACAACACATGCCATCATAGAAGTATAGTACAACATAAACATAGTCAAACCAAGACTACAACCGACACTAAGACCATGGGTGCTAATCATGGAATTTGGTGTTGTAGAGCCTTACACCAAAGGAAGGTGTTACTACCTAGCCAAGGTAGAACATAACATACATGCTAGCATATCAAGTGAATTCACTTTGCTAGATCCTATGTGGCAAGCATAGTTTATGGAACTAAGAGATAGGTATTCCCTCTATATACCATTTGGTAATGGGGCCTCACCTCATGAGATAACATGAGTGAATATTCCTCAAGGAAAGTCAACACTTCATGTAAGTACATAGGTAAGTATTCCTCTAAGGGAAGTCGACACCATACATAGGTCCATAGGTGATTATTCCTCTAAGGGAAGTCAACACTTTATAAGGGACAAATGGTGAAATATTCCTCTAAGGGAAGTCGACACCATACGTAGGTCCATAGGTGATTATTCCTCTAAGGGAAGTCAACACTCTATAAGGGACAAATGGTGAAATATTCCTCTAAGGGAAGTCGACACCATACGTAGGTCCATAGGTGATTATTCCTCTAAGGGAAGTCAACACTCTATAAGGGACAAATGGTGAAATATTCCTCTAAGGGAAGTCGACACCATACATAGGTCCATAGGTGATTATTCCTCTAAGGGAAGTCAACACTCTATAAAGGACAAATGGTGAAATATTCCTCTAAGGGAAGTCAACACCTCTCAATGTCAAGTTCACTCGGTGCTAAGCTAAGTTCCCTTTATTGAAAAGCCTTTATTACCTTTGTTTATAAAACATAGTCTTAGGATATTCATCATTCATATGCTTATAGCATATTCAAGCACCTATCTAGTTTTGGAGTATTCTTGGGCCCTCCTAGTTGGACCTCTTCTCCCTAACTAGGTCATCCATGTGTGTGAGTGTATATATAGATGTGAGCAAACCTTTCACATAACACATCAAGTCACACATGTTCATATATCAATGCATAAGTCTATAGGCATAACTATATAAGCAATCCTTTCATATAAACCTACTAAGACACTATACACATTCATACTTCATCATATCATATTCATAACATGTTCATATAATCATCCTTCATATGCATAAGAACCAAACCTAGGAACTATCCTATCAAGATATACATGTGCAATGCATCGACAAGGTCCCATACCCTTGTCCATACTAGTACACCTATCAAGTCATCCTAGTAAGGGAATCATACATTCATAAGCATCACCTTAATATGCATAGTAGTAAACACTAGTGAATATGAGAACTACCTTTCATTTAGACCCAGTGACTCATACTACTTGAAATATGCATGTAAGTGAGAGTGTGTGTACATTGACCAATATGATCACATCATGGCTAGCAATATCATCTTAAGTCAGCCATACTATTAGACCACATTATACTTTCAAGCACATAGCACACAACACATAATAGCATAGGAGACAAGGCAATATATACCATGAAATCAATACTCCTAACTTTAGATATTTACACTTTCATATAAGGAATACATGGGTAGAGGCTATTAACCATTTTAACACATCAATGGCAGCACCTATACAATACCCTAACATCATTATATACATGCTCATACAATAGCCACACAACCTAATTCACAATTAGAATAGGAAAGTAGGCATAAGCTTCTCATAGTATCATTTTAGGCACATGTTCATAAGTTCATCAATTTGCCTTCATGGCCATGGTCAACACATATATAATGACAATAAAGTAAACACCGCCACCATAAGTGGACCATACCACACAATGCCATACAAGGCTTCATCAACATTACTATAAGGAATAGAGAAGTAGAAGAGTAAAGAGAATAAGCATTCTTACCAAATTCTCATCCTTTGATCATCATTGATCAATACACCTTATTCATCAATAAAACACATATATGGCAGTAGCTAATGAAATCATAGTCTAGATGAGACACTACTACAATTTGCCATTAAGGTCGATACAAGCATACTTTATATAGGGAGTTCATGGAAAGTAAGTTTACATAGGTTAATCATATTCAACCTATCATGAATTGACCCATATTGTATTAATTACATATAATTCATCCTCATACTTCATTATAGGCAGCAGCTATAGACATTAACCATAATCAATTCTTATAGCGACTAACCTAACGTTAAGATCACAAGTTACAACTTCATAGACAAGAAGAGCCTAGATTAATTCAAACCAAGCCTTTTCTACTTTAGTCATACATGATTTATATCCACAATTCAACCATGGTATTAACCTAAAACAGTAGCTACAAGAACCACAACTTAATCGAAATTCACTTTAGATCACAAGAAAACCAACGTTAAAGTGAACTATAGAAAACTAGGCTAAACATGCTCAAATCTTCATACATTAATCCTCATGCATCATTCAACATAAATTCAACATAAATTCATGTAAATAACAGTATATACCATCACCTCAACGTAAGAGAATCATAGTTCAATCGATAACAAGTCAAGATCACAAAGCCCATGTAAGAGCTAAACCAATTTTGGAAGGAACATGGGTTTATCATGCAATTGGAGTGAAATAACATTCAAATCACTGTATTAAATTCAATTCATCATGATTTAATCATTAAAAACGTTTTGAGAAAGAACCCATGGCTAGATTGGAAGATTGGAAACTTGTTCATAAGATTTCTTTGAAAAACATTGAGAAGAACTCTCCAAGTGAAAGGTTACTTAGAGATGAAAGATCACCATACCTTAATCTTCATGAAGACCCATAAAACTTGATGAAGAACCCATGAGAATCCCATCTACAAGCTGTTCTTGAGCTTCAAAAACCATGGGGGTTTCTAGAGAGAATATTTTTGGAGAGGAAGGGTTCAATTTGAGTGAGGGGATTTGAGAATCGGTAAATCACGTTTTTGGACCCTTAAATACACCCAAAAATAATCAAATAAAACTATAATAGTCAGGTTAGGATGTGGGGTGAATTTACAAATTCACCCCTGACTTGGCAGAACGCAGGCAGCCAACCTGCAGGCCATCCGCGACGTGGCCCATGACGGGGCGTCATGGCCATGACGGGCCGTGGCAGCCTCCGTCGCAGGGGACTTAGCCAATTTCTTGGCTTACAACCTGCCCAAGGCTACCCTCCTTCGACGGGACCTGCTTGACGGTCCGTTGGGGGCCCAACGGTCCGTCATTGGGTCCGTCAAGAGACACTGCCCAGGCAGTGTATAGGCAGCCTTGGGGTCCTTCTTTTGGGGCCTCTTGTGGGGCCCTTTAGAAGTCGTACCCGGACGTTTCCAACGCGATTACAAACCTTAACATGTTATAGACCTACCACATAAGTTTCATCCAAAACAAACACCTACAAGACGTCCAAACAGCCTTGACCCCAACATGACATACGATGAACGTCTTAGGGTCTATCTTTCGAACGTCTTGGACGTTCTTGGGCGTTTGACCTCCAAACTTTACGAAACTTCATACAATAACATTAAACATCATTTAAAACCATTTCAAGACTTATTTGACTCAGTTCACACAATTTAGGCATGCATACACACATGAGGCACATAAGCGACTATTCGTCGAACGTCTTGGACGTCCCTTGACGTTCGACTTCCAAATCACTTCAAACTTTGCACACTGACTCTATATGACATAATAAGGCATTTTAGGACCTTATAACGATAAGACAAACATGTTAGGCTCTAGACACCTTATCTCATTTTCGAGGTCTTACAATATCCCCCACTTGGGAACATTCGTCCTCGAATGACACTTAGGACTCTTTAATCACATCAATGACTTCAATACACATAAGAGCAGTTCATCACATTTAAAATATCATCAAATCATTTTAGTACTCCATGCACACAAGTAAGCAAAACTTCAATTCACTCACCCTTAATGCATTAATCAAAGAGGCTCTTATCATGTTCATAGGAGGAACATACTTCTCCTAATCATAACATGGTCATTGCACCTTAATTCATCAAGATATCATCTTGCAAGGCCACATATAGGCAGATTTCAACAATACTCAAAACAAGTAGGCATTCATACTTCAATGCACATAGACTTGAGTTAATTGCATTTAACAAAAATCTTCATTAGTTAGACCTAGTACCATGAAGGTCATACTCAACCATACCATGCTTAGTGGTGTCCATGGAGGAATGTCTTGCTCCTCAACACATTACATGTATCATGAGTTCACACCTTAGCAATGTACAAGGTCAATTTCCTTAAAAATGAGAAATTTCAACTTTCAAGCAAAGTCATGCATATATTTTTCTTCCTAGTGAAGTCTAAATGGCAAGTCACACCAAGTGCATCACAACAAAATAGGAAGTCATTCCACAAATCTCTTTTCTTAACATATTACTCACCCTTAAAGTAAGCCTCATTTTGGAAAAATAGCACAAACCATAGGCACACACGTATACACTTAGCAAAACATGCTTTCACCTTTCAAGAATGAGCCTACAATTTTATATTACAAATCATCAAGTCACTAAATTTTCAAGAGAGTCAACATATTTCATGGTAAAAGAGACTCAACTTCTATTGCAAGGCTAAACAATTAACCCTACAAGTGACTATTTCCAAGTTCCTTGTCTTACCTCATGAAGTCAACTTCACAATTAGCACATTAAAATGCAAGTCAACAAGAGAAAACATGGATTTTATCAAAAAAAATCTTTTCATGCCCTTTGGAAAATTCACCATGTCTCTAAGATGATGTCAATTAATTCATACCAATCATATAAAGATCATGCAATTCACACTTTATGCAAGACTATTTTCATGAACAAGCATACTAAGAATTCATATTTTCAAATTCGTGTAAGAATAGAAGAACAATGTAGACAATTTCTACAATCTCACCACTCAACCACCATCCCCCACTTAGGGTAAACCAACTTAAGAGCAACTTAACCCAACATATAGAGGATTTCAAATACAAAACCTTCACATTCCTCTCTTAAAGTGATTACTATTTTAGAGAGAATTTTCATTAATTCAATTTAACAACACTAAGGCATTCTAAACCTTATCATCTTAGGCAAATCATCCTCAACCATCAACTTTGATCATACTATTTGATTCACATAAGGTCTTCCTACAATGCAATAGACACTAAGGTCATACATCATTAGCGGAAAACAACAAGGAAGTTCATACACAACAAGAAGTTTAGAAATAACTCTACAACTCATCATGTCATTTATATGCAAAGAAAAACAATGCACATTTTTTAATCGCATACACTCATAGGATAGCATACCTCCATAGGTAGTTATTAAACAATCCAAGTTCAAATCCAAATATTTGGATACTATCATACAAAATCATGTAGGAATACACGATTTAAGAGAAATCTCTTTAACCACTATAACTTCTAGCATGCTTCAACTATATCATGACATACATCATCGACATAACATGCTATTTCACATAGATTTCATATATTGCCATAATTGGCATCACATCATCCAATAAGAGACATTTCATATAAAGCAAGGTAAGATGACCAATCATAATCCTCATAGAGTTAACATGTGCAATGATCACGTAAAGCTCCATAACTTCACTAAACCAAGTAACCCAACAAGAACTACAATTAGCATCACACTCCACTCATCTATAACCTTCATGCATGGATAACTCCATATCTTTAGCACATTAGGCTATTTACATGATTATAAGCATAGAGATCATCTCATAAGCACATTCACATTTATCATCATACACATACATAGTATTACCCTCCTAAGGTCTCCATCAAGGAAAACTAGTGCAAGACATAGGTAGAGTCCCATACCCCTACCTAAGTCTAGTTAACCCTTCAAGTCGCCTTAGTTAGTATATACATCATCAAATAAGGACAAATGTCACCTTCACACATACTCATTCAAACCATAAAACAAGGATAAGCATTTCAAACTCACCTTTTCTCCCTCAAGCATAGAGAACTCTCATCCAAGCAATCACATCTAAAAGACCACCGGACAAGAAAACATAAGAGAGAGATCTTATAGAATTAAGTTCTATGGCACGATATGAGATTGATGAAGAAGGGAAACTCTATCGTCCTATAGCCTCTCGTACCATTAAATGTGTCGCGACTCACCACCAATGATACGAGACTCTACTAGACGTGGCAATATGAGACTTTTTAGAACCTAAAACCGCTTTATAAACCTCATGCTCTGATACCAAGTTTGTCACAACCCAAAAGCATACCCTAGAAGATAGGGTACAATCTTGGATTGTAACCGGCGTCGTCGACCTCTCGGAGGTCTAAGACAAGCCTCTCATATCATTCATTGCATTGGCATAGTAAATTTAGCGGAAAATTTAAAACTTTTCATAGCACATCATATGCTAGAAACATCACATCGTATATATATATAAAACATAAGTCATAATACATAATTAGACTCTAAGTCTCTTTGCCATCTTAGACTCATATAACTTTAGAATACATTAGGGACACAGCCCATACGACACCTTACATAACTATACAATATTTAAAGACTTCATATTAAAGACATAAGTAGGACATCCTTGAACTTAAGGATTCCTTTCCTTGAGCTTGAGAAAACACCTATCAAGCTTCTCGATCATATATCTCCTTTAAGCATTCCAATACCTACACTTTGTGTAAAAAGTAAAGAAGAATGGGATTAGCACAAGAATGTACTAAGTATGGTAACCATGCAAAAACATGCATTTAAAAGGGACATTTCCTTGAAATCATACTTCATGCCATTTTGAGTAAATCATCATAAAACCTTTGTTAACATCATTTATATCATCCACATACGTCATAGAAACACAATCAAAGGCCAATCATCATATGAAAGCACATATAGAATATAAGTGCACATAAAGGTCACTTTATAGTGAACTCTCCCTTCTTAGCATTTAACTCTTTCTTTCAATTCATTAATCTCCTAAATAATCCTTTAGGGATACTTGGTGCAATGCATCACCTTAGGAACATAAGAGAATACCATATATAGTATCTACACAAGACAACACATGCCATCATAGAAGTATAGTACAACATAAACATAGTCAAACCAAGACTACAACATCATACATAAAGGACACATACATAATCATATGCATTAGAGAACCTTCCTAAGACTTCCTAAGGAGTCACTTGTGCAATGTCTAGATGGGTTCATTACTTCCATCTATCCTAAGTAACTTACCTTAAGTCCTCCTAGTTAGGATTCAATTACTTCCATTGTCCATTTTACCTTTAGGGAAACCATAGCCTTAACCGACACTAAGACCATGGGTGCTAATCATGGAATTTGGTGTTGTAGAGCCTTACACCAAAGGAAGGTGTTACTACCTAGCCAAGGTAGAACATTAACATACATGCTAGCATATCAAGTGAATTCACTTTGCTAGATCCTATGTGGCAAGCATAGTTTATGGAACTAAGAGATAGGTATTCCCTCTATATACCATTTGGTAATGGGGCCTCACCTCATGAGATAACATGAGTGAATATTCCTCAAGGAAAGTCAACACTTCATGTAAGTACATAGGTGAGTATTCCTCTAAGGGAAGTCGACACCATACGTAGGTCCATAGGTGATTATTCCTCTAAGGGAAGTCAACACTCTATAAGGGACAAATGGTGAAATATTCCTCTAAGGGAAGTCGACACCATACATTGGTCCATAGGTGATTATTCCTCTAAGGGAAGTCAACACTCTATAAGGGACAAATGGTGAAATATTCCTCTAAGGGAAGTCAACACCTCTCAATGTCAAGTTCACTCGGTGCTAAGCTAAGTTCCCTTTATTGAAAAGCCTTTATTACCTTTGTTTATAAAACATAGTCTTAGGATATTCATCATTCATATGCTTATAGCATATTCAAGCACCTATCTAGTTTTGGAGTATTCTTGGGCCCTCCTAGTTAGACCTCTTCTCCCTAACTAGATCATCCATGTGTGTGAGTGTATATATAGATGTGAGCAAACCTTTCACATAACACATCAAGTCACACATGTTCATATATCAATGCATAAGTCTATAGGCATAACTATATGAGCAATCCTTTCATATAAACCTACTAAGACACTATATACATTCATACTTCATCATATCATATTCATAACATGTTCATATAATCATCCTTCATATGCATAAGAACCAAACCTAGGAACTATCCTATCAAGATATACATGTGCAATGCATAGACAAGGTCCCATACCCTTGTCCATACTAGTACACCTATCAAGTCATCCTAGTAAGGGAATCATACATTCATAAGCATCACCTTAATATGCATAGTAGTAAACACTAGTGAATATGAGAACTACCTTTCATTTAGACCCAGTGACTCATACTACTTGAAATATGCATGTAAGTGAGAGTGTGTGTACATTGACCAATATGATCACATCATGGCTAGCAATATCATCTTAAGTCAGCCACACTATTAGACCACATTATACTTTCAAGCACATAGCACACAACACATAATAGCATAGGAGACAAGGCAATATATACCATGAAATCAATACTCCTAACTTTAGCTATTTACACTTTCATATAAGGAATACATGGGTAGAGGCTATTAACCATTTTAACACATCAATGGCAGCACCTATACAATACCCTAACATGATTATATACATGCTCATACAATAGCCACACAACCTAATTCACAATTAGAATAGGAAAGTAGGCATAAGCTTCTCATAGTATCATTTTAGGCACATGTTCATAAGTTCATCAATTTGCCTTCATGGCCATGGTCAACACATATATAATGACAATAAAGTAAACACCGCCACCATAAGTGGACCATACCACACAATGCCATACAAGGCTTCATCAACATTACTATAAGGAATAGAGAAGTAGAAGAGTAAAGAGAATAAGCATTCTTACCAAATTCTCATCCTTTGATCATCATTGATCAATACACCTTATTCATCAATAAAACACATATATGGCAGTAGCTAATGAAATCATAGTCTAGATGAGACACTACTACAATTTGCCATTAAGGTCGATACAAGCATACTTTATATAGGGAGTTCATGGAAAGTAAGTTTACATAGGTTAATCATATTCAACCTATCATGAATTGACCCATATTGTATTAATTACATATAATTCATCCTCATACTTCATTATAGGCAGCAGCTATAGACATTAACCATAATCAATTCTTATAGCGACTAACCTAACGTTAAGATCACAAGTTACAACTTCATAGACAAGAAGAGCCTAGATTAATTCAAACCAAGCCTTTTCTACTTTAGTCATACATGATTTATATCCACAATTCAACCATGGTATTAACCTAAAACAGTAGCTACAAGAACCACAACTTAATCGAAATTCACTTTAGATCACAAGAAAACCAACGTTAAAGTGAACTATAGAAAACTAGGCTAAACATCCTCAAATCTTCATACATTAATCCTCATGCATCATTCAACATCAATTCAACATAAATTCATGTAAATAACAGTATATACCATCACCTCAACGTAAGAGAATCATAGTTCAATCGATAACAAGTCAAGATCACAAAGCCCATGTAAGAGCTAAACCAATTTTGGAAGGAACATGGGTTCATCATCCAATTGGAGTGAAATAACATTCAAATCACTGTATTAACTTCAATTCATCATGATTTAATCATTAAAAACGTTTTGAGAAAGAACCCATGGCTAGATTGGAAGATTGGAAACTTGTTCATAAGATTTCTTTAAAAAACATTGAGAAGAACTCTCCGAGTGAAAGGTTACTTAGAGATGAAGGATCACCATACCTTAATCTTCATGAAGACCCATAAAACTTTATGAAGAACCCATGAGAATCCCATCTACAAGCTGTTCTTGAGCTTCAAAAACCATGGGGGTTCAAGAGAGAATATTTTGGAGAGGAAGGGTTTAATTTGAGTGAGGGGATTTTAGAAATGGGAAAAATCACGCTTTGGAAGGCTTATATACACCTAAAATTACTTAATTAAACCTATTATAGTCAGGTTAGGATGTGGGGTGAATTTACAAATTCACCCCTGACTTGGCAGAACGCAGGCAGCCAACCTGCAGGCCATCCGCGACGTGGCCCATGACGGGGCGTCATGGCCATGACGGGCCGTGGCAGCCTCCATCGCAGGGGACTTGGCCAATTTCTTGGCTTACAACCTGCCAAGGCAAGTCTCCTTCGACGGGACCTGGTTGACGGTCCGTTGGGGGCCCAACGGTCCGTCAATGGGTCCGTCAAGAGACACTGCCCAGGCAGTGTTTAGGCAGCCTTGAGGTCCTTCTTGTGGGGCCTCTTGTGGGGCCCTTTAGAAGTCGTACCCGGACGTTTCCAACGCGATTGCAAACCTTAACATGTTATATACCTACCACATAAGTTTCATCCAAAACAAACACCTACAAGACGTCCAAACAGCCTTGACCCCAACATGACATACGATGAACGTCTTAGGGGCTATCTTTCGAACGCCTTGGACGTTCTTGGGCGTTTGACCTCCAAACTTCACGAAACTTTATACAATAACATTAAACATCATTTAAAACAATTTCAAGACTTATTTGACTCATTTCACACAATTTAGGCATGCATACACACATGAGGCACATAAGCGACTATTCATCGAACGTCTTGGACGTCCCTTGACGTTCGACTTCCAAATCACTTCAAACTTTGCACACTGACTCTATATGACATAATAAGGCATTTTAGGACCTTATAACGATAAGACAAACATGTTAGGCTCTAGACACCTTATCTCATTTTCGAGGTCTTACAACTTGGCTTTGATAGAATTTGCTTACAATAATAGCTACCAATCAAGTATTGGAATGCCTCCCTATGAAGCCTTATACGTAAGAAAATGTCGGACCCCTCTTCGTTGGAGTGAAATTGGTGAAAGAAAGCTTATTGGTCCTGAAATGGTGCACCGAACCGAGGACAAGGTGAAAATTATCAAGGATCGTCTAAAGATTTCTTCGGATAGACAAATTTCGTACGCTGATCTAAAAAGGCGTGACATTGAATATCAAGTTGGAGATAAAGTATTCCTAAAGGTGTCTCCATGGAAAAAGATTATGAGATTTGGCCAAAAAGGAAAACTTAGTCCCCGATTTATTGGAGCTTATCAGATACTTGAAAGGGTTGGACCAGTTGCATATAAATTGGATTTACCACCTGAGATAGACAAAATCCAAAATGTCCTTCATGTTTCTATGCTTAGAAGATACCGTTATGATCCATCTCATATTCTCCCAGTTGAATCTATTGAGGTGACTCCTGACTTGACGTATAATGAACAACCCATCCTAATTCAAGCTCGGGAAGTAAAGCAGCTTACGAACAAGAGAATATCCTTAGTAAAGGTACTTTGGATGAACTATTTTGGAAAAGAAGCTACCTGGGAGAGAGAAGAAGACATGAGGATACAATATCCGCAGTTGTTTGGGGACTAGTCTAAGGTAAATTTCGAGACAAAATTTCTTAAAGGGGGAGTGATTTGTAACACCAATAAGATACTATACCATGATTTGCATGTCGAAGCATCATTGCTTAATTACTATAACGTGTTTTATTCTCATTTTGGGAACTTGAAATTTTGTGATAATTGTAAACATGCCTAACATAAGTGTTATCGTAATTCAAGGTATTGTATGGGGGTATTTATGTAAATTGACTAATTAGAATTACAAGTAATCTGAAAGTTATGGTATAAAGTATATATATAGGATTATATGTATGCAATTTGGGAAGTACACAATTATTTGGGCAGCACCTTGTGGTGACATCTGTCCATGTGATGGGCATAATTTGTGTAGCTATATATTTCACACCTCCTTCTGTGAATTTCGTATAACTTGAATATATAAATATTTTATATAAAGATTTTTCTTCAAAATCAAGCGAAAATCTGGCTCTTTTTTGCTTGAATCCAACACACACACACTTCCTTTTGGTAAGTGACGAATTCTGCTTCCGAACTGGATAGTGTTTGGTATTTTATTCATATCTATTTTGATACAAATTTGTTTATAGTGAGTAAATATTATTTGGAAAGATATTTCGTATTTATACAACTCTTAAGTTTATGGAAAGCTCTAATTTCGATTTTATAGATTCGAAATATGGGACGTAACATAGGATAAGTTTTGTCCAGCTTCTGGAATTAGAAATCATGTCTGTTCAATTGTTAGTGTTATGATTATATCTTTTTGTACAAAACATATTTTGAGGTTATTCTTGATTATTTGCAAGATTAATAGATGTACCTACATCTTTTATGAATGATATAAAGTCCAGTTTTGCCGTTTTCTCTTTCAAATCTTAGTTGCGACATGAGACATTAAGCTGGCCAGAATCACTGTACTGGGAGCAATAGTGTAAAGGCTAAGCATACTTTTGATGGTTATCCTATTTTACTTTGACATTTTTGAGATACTATTAATTGAAGAAGTTATGTAATTCATTTTTTAAGGTTTTATATACTCGTGAACAAGTTGAGGACCTTCATACGTTAGTTGGTCTACGGTTTGAATTCTTGAAGTCGCGTTGGACTGTTTCTTTGCTAAAGCATTGAGGTTTGTGTATAAACTAGTACTTTCACTATTTTTACATGCTGGTATATCTGAAATATTATCTTGGTATCTTGGTACCTTGGTTACCTCTTGTCACTTTGCATTGTCGTGTTGTGGTCATTTGTGATGTTAAAGACTCTTGTGTAACTCGCCCACTTGTACGGATTGTTTGATAACTTGGCATTCTTGTTGGGACTTTGTCCTTCTTGTGGATGTGACTTTTTCACTATTGGCATGTATCTTGATTCGGATCATTTGCCATCTTGACTCCGGATTTTTAGTTCGTCTTAAGTATGGGACTTGTTCATTTTAATTACGAACTAGAAAGCCATTTTTAATATGGTTCTTGGTTCTCTTGTTTATTGGGCTTTGACCCTTCTTGATATAGGGCATCGACCCTTCTTGATACCTGCTCGTGCTTTGTGTGACGACATGATGTATATATTGGGGGAGTCTTGTTATTGAACTTCTTGGAAAATTGTGCTATAAAAGCTATTGACATTTGCAGCTTTAGTTATCAAAATAGATACTCTATGTATATTGTTAACTTGATTTACTGATTATATTTAAATTATATTTCAATTATGCTGCCCTTGACTTGAGAATGATGACTTGATGAATCTAAGGGCGCCGGATCTATAGTTTTTACACCACTATGCTTTGTGCTTAGCGATAGTTGTTTCTATCGTAGGGAATGTTCAAGAGGACGCTTGAAGTTGGTCATTGAAGATGGGGAATTTGAAAGCATTAAAGAATATCACACTTGCATATAGGCATATATATATTTTGTATGAACCTTGGGACTTGTACATGATTTATGTGTTGTATATTTACATGAGATTTTGAGGGCTGATTTGGTCATGTCACCATGGGTTGTAATAAAAGTACGACTATATGTTTTTATCTTTTTGGGTTGTGTAAACCCATGTCTTGTCATATACTAATTTGCTATGTCTTTTGTAAGTTTGTGTGAAGCATGAACCGGCTAATTTTGGTACTCGGAAGTTAGTAATATTCTTTTATTTCATCCTTATGAGTGAGGATAATATATGCATGATAAGCTCGTCTGTGATTTGTTAAACAAATGTTTGGAGGATTTTTCGTCATAAGTTAAAACATATGTCATATCAATTTCGATTTAAAATAAATATTTAAATGGGCAAGATGCACATCCTTAACTAAATTATTCGTTATGAACCTAATCCCTCAACTAGATAAAAAATAAATCAGTAAACCTTGGTTAATCTCTTTTAAATGTCGCAAGTATTAAATTAGGTTTCTTGTCAAGTTGTAATTAATATCTCTCGGAAAGGGGCGCTACATGTTTCTCCATAGGATTTCTACAGAGGCCACCTCTTTGTTCCTCAACTTGTTGACTTGGCGATCTAGAATTTCCACCGGAACCTCTTCAAAGGAAAGTCTCTTATCCACACCTAACCCTTCAATAGGAAGAATGGATATGGGATCACTAATACAGTTCTTAAGCATGGAGACATGGAATATCAGATGAACCGAAGCTAGTTCACTAGGTAGTCTGAACTCATATGCAACCTTTCCAACCCGTTGGAAAACCTCAAAGGGACCCACATACCGGGGACTTAACTTTCCCTTTTTGCCAAATCTCATCACCCCTTTCATAGGTGAAATCTTCAAATACACCATATCACCCACTTAGAATTCAAGATCTATTTTTGTATTGTCGGCATAGGATTTTTGCCGACTATCAGCTGTTTTCAACCTAACCCTTATCACCCGAACCTTCTCCAAAGCTTCATAGATTATTTCGGGACCAAGGAGTGAAGACTCACCATCTTATGAATGTAGATCTTTGCATTATCCTAAACCGCATAAGTAGACTTAACGAGGATAAAGTGAGCGGATTTTGTCAATCTATTCACTATAGTGCAAATTGAGTCATTTTGCCTCCGGGTTCGAGGAAACCCAACAACGAAGTCCATATTAATTTCTTCCCACTTCCAAGTAGGAACACCCATTTCTTGGATTAGACCACTAGGATTTAGATGCTCGACTTTTACTTGTTGGCAGTTTGGACACTTGGATACAAACTCCGCTATGTCCCATTTCAAGCCATTCACCAATATACCTCTCTAAGATCATGATACATTTTGGTGGCACACGGATGAATAGAGTATCGGGAACCATGATCTTCCTCTAAAATCATCCCCCTCAAATCATCACATCCAGTACACACAATCAAATTTGGTACCTTAGCACACCATCCCCCCGGGAGAATGACTCATTAAACTTGCTAAGTACCGATTTCTTCAACTCCATCAATAGCGGATCAAGGTGTTGCTTAGACTTCACCTCTACCACCAATGATGACTCGGAGTTATTATGAACAATAAAACCATCATTTGGGGAATCTTCCAACCGAACACCCAATCTAACCAACCTATGAACATCTTTAACTAGGTCTTTCTTCCCTTTTTCTATATGAGACACACTACCCATGGTCATACGACTCAAAGCATCCGCAACCACATTGGTCTTGTCGGGATGGTAGAGAACACACATGTCGTAATCTTTTAATAATTCCAACCATCTTCTTTGTCAGAGATTTAACTCCTTTTGAATAAACACATATTGAAGACTCTTATGATCGGTATACACATCCACATGAACACCATACAAGTCATGCCTCCATATTTTCAAAGAAAAAATACGGCCGCATAAGGACACAACCCAAGCCCACTCAGGATGCATCACAACATTCAACAAAAACCTTGGTACCCTCCGGTAAGGCAACATTGGAGCGTAGGTAAGCCTATCTTTCAAAATTTGGAAGCTTCTTTCACATGCCTCCGACTACTAAAATTTAACATTCTTTTGGGTCAAGGTAGTCAAAGGAGAAGCAATGGACGCAAATCCATCCACAAACCTCCTATAGTACCCGGATAAACCAAGAAACTTGTAATGTCAATTGGAGTCAATGGTCTAGACCAATTCTTCACTGCCTCAGTTTTCTTTAGATCAACCTCTATGCCATCACTTGATATAATATGACCAAAAAACGCCACCGATCAGAACCAAAACTCACACTTGCTATACTTGGCAAATAGTTGGTGTTTCTTAAGGACTTGTAACACCACCCTCAAATGGTCCATGTTTTCACCCTCATTCCTCGAATATACCAATATATCATCAATGAAGACAATCAAAAAGGAATCTAGGTAATTTTGGAACACCCTATTCATAAGGTTAATAAAAGTTGTTGGGGCTTTTATGAGACCAAAGGACATTACTAGGAACTCATAATGACCATACCTAGTTCGAAATGCCATTTTAGGTACATCCTCACCTCTCACCCTTAGTTGGTGACAACCCTAACTCAAGTCAATCTTAGAAAAGTAGCTTTTCCCTTAGAGTTGATCAAACAAGTCCTTAATCGAGGTAAAGGATACTTGTTCTTAATGGTGACTTTATTGAGTTGGTGATAATCAATACACATCCTAAGGGACCCATCCTTCTTCTTTACAAAAAACACCAGTGCTCCCTATGGTGAATTACTAGGTTGAATAAACCCCTTATCTAACAAATCCTTGAGTTGAAGCTTTAACTCTTTCAATTCCGCCAGAGCCATCCGGTAAGAAGGGATTGAAATGGGATTTGTATCCGGTAACAAGTCAATACCAAAGTATATTTCCCGCTCGTGGAGGAATTCCGAGCAAGTCATCGGGAAAGACTTCCGAAAGTACTTCACTACGGGGATCGACTCAATAGGAGGGATGTCGGACTCAAGATCATTGCTCTTACAATGTGGTAAGGAAAGCCTTTAGAGATCATTTTACAAGCTTTTTTACAATAAATGATACGACCTCTAGGAATTGAATAACCCCCCCCCCTTCACTCTAAGATCGATTCATTAGGAAAATTTAACTTAACCAATCTTGTTCGAGAATCTATGGAATCAAAACAAGCATAAAACCAATCCATTTCCAAAGTGACATCAAAATCAACCATATCAAGTTCTACCAAATTCACCCATTTAACTCTATTGGGCAAAGATATAGGACAACTCGTAAAGTGTAAGACCCCCAAAAATGAGTTGGGTATATAGAGCCTCACATGTGCCTATAAGCTTGTTAACATGTTAATTAATTTATTTAAAATATGCATGATTTATTTGAAGTCATTTGGAAGTCAAACATTCAAGACGTTTGAAAGTTAGCCCTTGAGATGTGCATGTGTGACTTGAGTGTGCCTAGCATGTTATAATATGTTGTGAGTGTTTGTTTTGGGTGAAACTGATGTGGAAGGTCCGTGACATGTTAAGGTGAATTTTTATGTTAGAAACTTCCGGGTACGAATCCCCAAGGGCTCTGCGAAAGGCCCTCAAAAAGGACCCAAAGGCTGTCGAGACACTGCCTTGGCAGTGTTAATCGACAGAGCCTAATGACGCCTTGTCAGTTGCCTTACGCCCCGTCGATGGGCGGGTGTAGTTCAAGACTTATCTTGGTGAAGGTTAAAGTCATTTGACAAGCCCCAGACCCAAATGACATCCTGCAGTACAGTCCGTTGATGGACCTACTTGGCGTCGATGGGTCCATCGATGCAGGCTACAACATCATTGCCATGCATGCTGTTTCATTAAGGGGTGAATGGGAAATTCACCCCATGTGCAAACATGACCCTAGTTGGTTTATATGGTTATTTTTGGTTATATTAAGTTGGCTAAAAACGTGACAACCCCATTCCTAATCCATAATTCAAATTAGACTTCCCTCTCCAAAAATATTCTCTCTACAAACCTCCATGGGAGATGAAGCTCAAGGTCAGCTTGTAGATGGGATTTCCATGGGTTCTTCACCAAGTTTTCGTGGTTCCTTCATTTAATAAAGTTATGGTGATGCTTCATCTCTATATAACTTTTCACCTAGAGAGTTCCTTTCAATGTTTTCAATGCAAATTCATGATCAATTTTTGCCTTCTTAAATCTAGCCATGGGTTCTTGGTCAAATTGATTTCTAAAACATAATGTTAATGATTTAATGGTTAGATACTGATCTGAATGTGATTTTCAATCCAATTCTATGTTGAACCCATGATCTCTCTCAAACTCATTTTAGCCTATGTATGGGCTTTGTGATTTTGATCGTAAGTAAATCGAATTGTGATTCAATTATGTTAAATGCTTATATCTACAGCCTATTATGTGCATTGATGGTTAATTGTTGATGAGTGATCCATGAGGATCAAGGTTTGAAGGTTAGAATAAGATTAGCCTATAATGTAGTATCTTGTGATCTTAATGGTAGAATGATTGTCATTAGATTCAATTATGATGAATTGTCTTAGCTACTGCCTACAATCTAATGTGATGATAAATTAGGTGTAATTTATCCAATGTGGATAGATACAATCGAATTGGTAAGGATTGATCAAGGTTCTTCTAGCCTATAGATTGATAATGTAATGTACATGATGTGATCTCAATTCTAGGGAAGATGAAGCATGATTTAGTTTAGATTGATTATATCTTTATCTAATTCCCTACATGTATATTGTTGATGAATTATGATTGATGAATAAGGCAAGGGAAATTGGTGAGTGATCTATGTCTCTCTACTTTCTAGTGAATTGGTGATGTAGTGTATTTATTAGTAGCATGATCTTGTAGTGGCTTATGCATGATTTCGTTTATGTTAAAGTAAATTTATCTACTACCCTATACTTGAGTTGTTGATTAAAAAGGAATGTTTATCAATGATGATCAAGAGTTGAGGAATTGGTAAGATTGCCTACTTTCTTTAACTTTCTATAGTATTGTGGATAGAATTGGCCTTGGATGGCATTGTGTGGTGTAGTCCACTTATGGTGGAGGTGTTTAATTTATTGCCAACATATAGGTGATGTGATCATGTCCTTGAAGGTAATTGTATTATGAAAGTGTGGTGGTGATGATCACCCAATGTGAAGTCTCATGCCTAGTCTCCTATTTTAGTTGTGATCTAGGTTGTATGACTATTGTATAAGCATGTGTATAACTATGTTAGGCATAGGTTTAGGAGATTCCATTGAAGATTTGTGATGGTTGATTTTCCCTTACCTATGTATCCCTATATCAATGCGTGAATAGCTAAGGTGAGGAGTCTTGAAAGTCATGTGATGTTGTCTTGTCTCCTACGCTACTATGTGTTGTGTGGTCTATGCATGAAGGTACATTGTGGTCCTAAGAGGGTGGATGCTTCATTATGTTGTTGATAGTCATTATGTTATCATGTTGACTAATGTACACACACTTACACATTATGCATGCTTACAAGTAGTATAGGTTCATGGTGTCTAATGAAATGGTATTCTCATATGCACTAATGTCTACTACTGTGCATGTAAAGTATATGTATCTATGAATTATGTCATGTATCATTAACTAGGATGACTTGATCGGTGTAGTAGTATCGGCAAGGGTATGGGACCTTGTGTATGCATTGCACATGTGTGCCTTGATAGGATAGCGCCTAGGCTTGGTTTTCTATGTACATGAATATGAAATTACGGTTATGTTATGAATGTGTAGTGTCTTAATGTGTTTATATGAAAGGAATTCTCATAAATACACTTATGCATTAATGTATGAACATGTGTGTCCCTAATCTGTTAGGTGAAAGGTTTGCTCACATATATGTATACACACACACATGTATGATGATCTAATCAATAGAGGGGCGCTTGGAAGGTGTTCCCAAGAGTACCCTAAACTAGATGGTGCTTTGATATGCTATGTCCATGTGAAAGGGTTTCTCACATGACTTAGGTTGATCAACTCTCATCTATGACCTATGAGCTAAGCATATGGGGAGTCAATCTCCTAAGCCTATGTTTTTATAAATTAATGTTAATAATGTGTTTTTAATAAAGGCTTAGACTCATATCCCAAATGGCATAGAGTGGTATTTCCATAATTGGATAACTACAATGCCTCAATAGGAATAAAGAGGGTTTCCACATGTACCTCCAAGTTCAATAAACTATGCTTGCCCCATAGGATCTAGCAAGTGATATCACTTAGTACGCTAGCATGTGTTAATGTTCTACTTTGGCTATATAGATCACCTTCCATTGGTGTAAGGCTCTACAACACCAAATTCCATGTAGCACCCATAGTCTTAGTGTAGGTTAACGCTATAGTTTCCCTAAAGTAAAATGGACAATGGAAGTTAATGAGAAAGACCCTAACTACCATAACCTAAGGGTAGTTGCTTAGTGTAGGTGGGGGTATGGTACTTCACCTATGCATTGCATAAGTAGATCTTTAGGGAAGTTCTAGTAAGGTGTTCTAATGTATATGACTATGTTTATGTTTCTTATGCATGACATTGTAGTGTTGTCTACTTGTTGTGATGAAATGCATGGTATGAGTCTATATGATGTGGTCTTATCCTTATGTGCATAATGTTGGTCTTATTGGCTATATGAATGAAGGTCCTACTTGGGTTACATGTAGTTAAATATAGTATTGTGTTTGATGTGTGAAGTACATGTTATGATGCTTGTAGTCTTTTGATAGGTTTACTAAGTATGTGTGAGGTTATGGAGCTTCACATGTACATTGCACTAGTAGACATAGATTAGGATTGTGAGTAAAGTCTTATGTTAAGTGTAATGTGAAGTATGTGCCTTGTTATATGAAATGATCCTATGGATGTATGTGTTGAGTTGAAAGGTTGTAGATATCGTTTCCTTGTGGTCTTAAGGTGATGCTTGAGTATGGATAGTGTTATGGGACATTATCTATATATTATACCAAGTGTTACTAGAGGGTTACTTGGGAAAATCAAGAAGTTAGAATAAGAAGAAGTTCACCGTAAAGAGAAAATATCTCACTGTAAAGAGATTGTAGTTACTGTAAATGGGTCAAAATGTGACTTAAATGCTATGTGTGATTTTATGTCATAACCTGACTATGGTGTATGCCTAAACAAAGTATGTAAGTTGTATAATTCTCAATGTATCAAGTTTTATGAAGTTTTAACAAAAAGACATGATGCATGGTTTCAAGTAAAATGTCTCTTTTAAATGCATGTTTTTGCATGGTTGCCATACTTAGTGCATTCTTGTACTAACTCCATTCTTCGCTACCTTTTTACACAAAGTGTAGGTTATGCATGATTAAGGGATGTATTTAATGGTGAGGAGCTTGATATGTGATTCCCAAGCTCAAGGAAAGGAATCCTTAAGTCCAAGGATTTCCGAAGTCTTACCTTATTGTAAAGCTATGTAATAGATATATTTATGATTTATGTTGTAAGGGCCATGTCCCTAATGTACTCTAATGATGTTGAGTCTTGGCAAAAAGAGACTAGAGTCTTTAACTATGTATTATGATATTTTATATATAATGGAAGTGATGTTCTAGCATATGATGTGCTCAGAAAGTTTTAAATTTTCCGCTAAATTTACCTATGAAAATGCGATGAATGATAGATATGGGCTTGTATAAGACCTCCAAGAGGTCAAGTACGCCATGTTACTTCTAGGGGGTGCTCCACGGTCGTGACATAAAGACTCTTCTAGCCACAACGGAGTCACCAACTCGGGTTGTAACCGAAAATGGTTCAATCAAAATATCGGGTAGAACATCAAAAATTTTAGCTACTAGAGGAGTTACAAATGATAATATAGCACATGGATCAAGTAAAGCATAAGCATGAATAGAGAACACTTGTAACATACCGGTGACCACATCGGGAGACTCTTCTGTTTACCCCTAGAGCGGAGAGCATAAAAGTCGTTCCTCTTTGGAGCATCGGAACTAGGACCACTTGATTGGTCTTGAACACTCCCCTTCTCTTGACTCCTCACATTAGTGAAATCCCTAACCTTATGGCCACTCTTGCCACACCCAAAGCAATTTTCCGTCCCAACTAGACACTCACCCCAATGTTTCTTACCACACTTGGCACAAGTAGGTTTCTTGCTAGGTGAATTTCCACTTCTTGCCTTTTTGGACTTAGGGTTAGACACCCTATACTTGTATGCCTAAGGGAAATTGGAAGGAACCTGATTGGAATCCCTCTTCTTGAACCTAGGCTTGTCTTGAATTTCAAGCCTACCCTTGGAAGTACGTCCTTCATAAGACTTGTCCCTCTTAAACTCTCTATTCTTCCTCTTGACTAGAGTCTCCTCATCTTTTTTAGCATGAACTATCAACCTAGAGATATCTATATTGTCATTGAGAATACCGAACGACACTCTTCAACCAAATCCTTGGACACTCCCATGACAAAGCGACTCATTCATCCCTTGGGTTAGTGTAACATTCCTGAAAATTACATGTCTAGTGAAGAGACCAATAGGTCTTTAAAAATGAGTATTGGGGGTACATAGGCATCTCAATGTCCAATATTGAGAAATATTGGGTATAGTATAGAAAATTGGCTAAGGGGTATTAGCCAATTTCTATATAATACCCAAATAAGCAAAATATTGGGCATATTAGAAAATATTGGCTAAGGGTGTTAGAAATTTTTCTAAGTATGAATGAGCATTCTTAAAGAATTGTACCTGCAAAGAAGAACCTAAGCTAAAATTATGTATTCAACCATATCAACGCATTGGGTATGAGGCATCCAAGTGTCAAGCCTAGATACCATAGCACATGATCAATTAAAATGATCATGTAAATTAAGCAGTGCCCAAGGACATAGTGAGGATCCTTGGGACCATAAGTAAACATTTAAAATGCGCAATCAAGAATAGTTAGTCAGGAAAGTACAAGCAACACATGTACAAGCACATGTGTAACCGGCCAAGGAGGGGACCACGCGAACCACCTAACCGAATTCGGTTAGGGCTGTTAGGGGCAGCATGCGAACGGGTCCCTCCATGTGGTGCCTAACTCCCAAACTAACTCTAGACTCTATCTAACTGACCTAACTAGCTAACTAACCTAGGGATAACCGAAATAAACCAACTAGTGCACCCGACAACCAAAGACTTAACCGGGTAACACTAACCTAGTAACAAGTTAAAGAGACAACCTAGTACCTAACCTAGGATGGTCCAAAAGGGTTAGTTATGGTCCCAAAGACTTAGGGGTACTTTATTAATTAGCCTAGGTCCCTTAATGAATTAAATTAACAACTTAATTAATTAATGATAAATTCAAAATTTGGCCGAGACCCTAGCCAATTTCCAAATTTTGGTAAGTCAAATGTTCTCCTATGTTTAGTCAACTTAGGAGGGGCGTTTTAGTAATTAACTAATTAATTTATTTAATTAACTTAATTAGCCTAAGTTGAATGAGTAAAGATTAGTTCCTAAGACTTAGACTCACGTTCAAACACTAGGAAATTCACGACGTAAAACAGTGAGCAAACGAAAAGGAAAACCAGAAAGTTTCTCTAGATTCTCTTAGGCGATTTCAAGGTTTTCTTCAAGTGTTTGTGCAAGGGATCTTCGTAGATTCAATTCTACGTAAAGTATGGGTTTTCTCCCCTAGAATTCTTTCTCTAAGAGTATTTTCAATTGTTTGAATCTATGAAATCTCAAAACTAGGGTGGCTCCCAACGTTCTTGTTGAGCATCCTTCTCCCTAGTATCCTTGTTTTCGATTATAATGAGTATGTAGATGTAATCTCGAACATGTTGTTGGTATGTGGTGCTGGCTGGTCGTAAAGTTTAGGGCTTTAGATTAATGATTGTTGAATAAAGCATATATGTTCAATTTATATGATCTAAGTACCATTTCCACGAAACAAACAAGTATGCAACGTTAATATGTGTCCGAGAATGTGAAGTTACTGTGAATCGGTCAAGAAGTTAGTTTACTGTAAATTTGACTTTATTAAAGGCTTATAATTGTTATGGTATATTCACGAAGTTAAATTACTTGACAATTCTTTAGTGAAAGTTTAGCTAATGCCAACAAATTGTCTTATAATGTCATATCCAAAAATGATCAATAGAATTGGCTTACTTTGTTATTTCCAAAATATGATATAGAATTGGTTAATGACTAAGTTACACCAAATTAAGTATGACCAATGTAACCAAATGAATTCATAACCAAGAGTATGCCAAATATTGGGACAAGTCCCAACATACTCTAACAAAATGAACCATGAAGATAATAGTACATTGAATGAAGTTCTCAACGTCCATAAATAACGGTATAAAACTACCAAATGAATGTGAACAAGATGAAGTGAGTAATAACATAAATAAAGACTTAAAAGTCATGAAAGTGACTAGAATGAAGTGTTAAAGAAAGTTATACAAGTCTCACTTACACCTAAGACAACTATGTTAAGATACTCACATAAGAGGGTATTAGAACGTTTGAGACAAGTCTCACTAACACCAAGATGATAATGTAACGTTACATTCACATTTTCATCAAATAAATAAAGGGATGACAGTTTATCCAAAGAGTTAAGTAAACCTCATAACTAGAAGCAAGCTTCCATAATGTTTGAGTAAACTCTAAAAGATGTAAAGAAAAAGAAGTTGAGCAAAGCACCGATAGACTAGCAATGATCTTGTGCCAGCACATGTAAGACTCATGAGATGAGGCTACCACCAAGGTGATAAGTATTCTCCGTATGTCTCCTAGTCTTCGAACTATGTTGCCAGCATAGGAACTAGCCAGTGGTTTCCACCTAAGAGAGCTAGGTATGATGTGGTTTCACTTTGGCCGGTGAAACCACCCCTTTTCGGTTTGGGGAAGACACTGGATTTCATGTTTAGCTCATATGATCTATGTCGGTTAATGCTCAAAAGAATCTTCCTGGTTTCACTTTAGCCGTGGACCACCCCTTTTCGGTGTGGGGTAGACACTAGACTTGGTTTCACTTTAGCCGGTCAATCCCCCCTTTTCGGTCTGGGGCAGACACTTGATTTCATGTTAACTCACATGATCTAGGTTCACTTTGATCGGTGAACCACCTCTTTCCGGTGTGGGGAAGACACAGGATTTCATGTCATTTCACATGATCTTAATGCTAAAGACTTCTTTAAGACAGTAAGAAGGAAGAAGAGATGTAAGTTCAAAGTGAGCAAAGAAAGTATGAGTTTACGAATAACAATGTTTGATAAGAATGAAGTTTTCTATAAGAAAAGGGCATATCCAATAATGACTCCTCATAATATGAAAATGATCAAAGCCAAAAGAGATTGGCTTATAATGACTTTATATAATTGGCAAATGATTATAGCCAAATAAGATTGGCTTATAATGACTTCTTATATTAGGCCAATATCAAATAATAGGCTTAACCAATAAAGATTAGCTTATAAAGATTTCATGCCCAAATTGTAGTTAAATCATTTCCTTAATCCCTTGGATTACTTACTTGATTCATTGTAGGTATGGGACTACAATGAATCATGGCACTTGTAAGTAAAACATAAGATCAAAGGAGATAATTAAACTAGACAACAACAAGAAGAAAAAGACTGAAACTAAGTGTTGAAAAGGGAGCTCTCGGGTTAGGGGAGATCAAATTTTAAAATTTTCGTTCGAGTTGTTCTAAAATTATGTTCATGATTCTAAGGTCTTGTGTTCATATAGAAAATGATTTGTGTGTTTTTAATGCATTAAAATACATCATATTCACACCATTAATTGCAAATAACGAATTAGGAAAGTCTAGTGATTTCACTTCCTAGAAATAGCATGTTGTTATAGGAGGAGCTTTTCTTGATCATGCATTGTCCTTCTGTGTATGTGTGCATACACCCATACTTAGTAAAAGTGTGTACTAACCCTATACTATTACTATTTTTATAGGTGCAGGTCAGAGAGAAGGTTGAAGACTCATCGAAGCTGTTGGGATATAGCGATCTGCAGACTTTGGTAGGTCCTCTTGAGTTCGAGGATGCTTTTATTATCTTTCTAGCCTATTAGTTTAGACATAGCTAGTGGATGTTGTCCCTAGCGTTTCTTTTCTCATATTTTTATTCAAAGCTTTGTATTAGGGCCATTTTGGCAAACTATTACGTTATATATTGATCTTTCATCTAAATTGATTCATCAATTGTAGATGGTTGTTTTATTTGAGCTCATTGAAATAGTATTCTATATCGTAATCTTATGAAGTCTATGTATAATTCACTATGCTCTAAAAGTTTTAAATTTTCCGTAAAATTAACTATATGATTGTAATGAAAGCTAAGAAGAGGCTTGTCTGTGACCTCTGAGAGGTTAACGATGCCGGTTGCATTCCGATTCCTTAATCCGGGTGTGAAAAACTTGGTATCAGAGCATGAGGTTAAATTACCTAGGAACTAAAGCTCAAAACAACCACGTTACATAGTTTCTAACTTACGATTGTAAAGCGCGCCACAATCATAACTTAGAAACTAAGTGATGATAAGAAATCTCCCTTTTTCTACTCTTTATCGTGTTGTGTAGAGTTGCGACATTTTGTGTCATTTTAAGTATCTAACTTCCTTCTTGTGTATGCATTTAGAACAATGAACACAAGGAGAAATGTCGTGAGAAGAGTTGAACAAGCAGCTGTTGGAGGAAACCAAGCTCCTCCTCAAGCCCCAGCTGTTGGAGTTCAAGTGCCTGTCAACCCAGCTTTTTTGACAGATGGTGAAGTAAGAGAAGCATTGGTGCAGATGGCACAGGCCATTACTTCTCAAGCGCAGGCCATCACGGCTTAAGCAACTAGAAAGGGTTCTCCCAGGGAGAACCCGCATGCTAGCACCATGGTTAACAGACTGAGGGACTTCACCAGAATGAATCCTCCAGTCTACTACGAGTCCAAGACCAATGAAGATCCCCAAGAGTTTGTGGATGAGGTGTATAAGATTCTTTGTTCCATGGGTATTAATTAAAAGGAGAAGGCTGAGTTGGCTGCTTATCAACTCAAAGATGTGGCTTAGGTGTGGTATAAAATGTGGGCAGATGGCTGAGCACCAGGAGAAGTCCCCATCACTTGTGACATTCTCAAGACTGCATTCCTGGAGAGGTTCTTTCCCAGAGAACAGAGGGAGGCAAAGTTTGAAAAGTTCATCAACCTACGAAAGAGAGGTATGTCAGTCAAGGAGTATTCCTTGAAATTTCTTAAGCTCTCAAAATATGCTTCTTCTCTAGTGTCCAATAGTAGGGATGAGATGAGCAGGTTTGTAACTGGCATGTGGGAGGATCTAGTGGAGGATTGTCGGGCAGCCATGTTGCATGATAAAATGGACCTGGGCAGATTGATGGTACATGCACAGCAGGTGGAGGAGAGTCGCCGGAAAAGGAGAGTTCCAGAAGGCAAGAAGCCTAGGCCCGCGGATCAGACTGGTTCTTGCTCTGGTAGGAGTTCATTTGGAGTGCAGGATAGGCCCAAGTTCAAGAAGGGGCACCAGCGTTCAGGTAATCCTACTCCTTCCAGGAACTCGAATGCCAAAGTGGACAAGTCTGGCCCCATAAAGGGCAATGATAGAAATGCCCAGCATAGCAGCAAGTTGTGTGATAAATGTGGTCGTTTGCATGGAGGTGAGTGCCTGGTAGGTACTAATATCTGCTATGGGTGCGGCAAGAGTGGGCGTATGGTCAGGGACTGCCCACAGGTAAGGAATCATGCCAGGACAGATGCTTAGCCTCGGCCTAATTCTAATGCTGCAGCCAAGCCTCCCAAGAGGAACAGATTCTATGCTCTAAAAGGTAGAGAGGAGCATGAGAAGTCAGCTAATTTGGTCAGTGGTACGTTGCATGTCTTTTTTATTCATGTGTATGCATTGTTATATCAAGGATCAACTTTGCCATTTGTTACTCCTTTGATAGCTAGTAAGTTTGACTTGCTTCCTGAGATCTTGGATGAGCCTTTTCTAGTTAGTACTCCCATAGAAGATGGAATTAGAGCTGAAAGAGTATATAAAAATTGCCCAATTAATATTCTTGATAAAATCACTCATGCTGACCTAGTAGAACTAGTCATACTTGATTTTGATATAATTTTGGGTATGGATTGGTTCCATAAGTGTTATGCTACCATAGACTGTCAAAACAGGGTAGTAAGTTTTCAGTTTCCAAATGAGTCAGAGTTAAAATGGGAAGGGCGTGGTTCAAATCCAACAAGCCAAATAATTTCCAACCTTAAAGCCAATAAGATGTTATCTAAGGGGTATTTATACGACTTAGTTAGAGTCAATGACTTAGAGCATGAGGTTCCTTCCATAGACTCTGTGTCCATAGTGAATGAGTTTCAAGATGTCTTTCCGGAGGATTTACGAGGAATTCCTCCAGAACGCGAAATTGATTTTGGTGTTGACTTAGATCCCAACACCAAGCCAATTTCTATTATCCCATATACGATGACACCAGCCGAACTCAAAGAGTTGAAGTTGTAGTTAAAAGATTTACTTGATAAGGGCTTCATCCAGCCGAGAATATCCCCATGGGGTTCTCCAGTGTTGTTTAAGAAAAAGGATGGAACCCTTAGAATGTGTATCGATTATCGGCATCTCAACAAAGTCACTATAAAGAAGAAGTATCCTCTTCCCAGAATCGATGATATCTTTGATCAACTTCAAGGTTCAAGTTTCTTTTCAAAAATAGATCTCCGGTCAGGGTATCACCAATTGAGGGTAAGACAAGAAGATATTTCTAAGACTGCTTTCCGAACTAGATATGGCCATTATAAGTTTCTTGTCATGTCATTTGGTCTCACTGACGCACCAGCCACATTTATGGACCTTATGAATAGGGTTTTCTGTGAATATCTTGATTCTTTTGTCATAGTATTCATAGATGACATCCTCATATACTCTAAGACTAGAGAAGAGAATGAAGAACACTTAAGAAAGACATTGCAAGTACTCAAAGAACATTAGTTGTATGCAAAGTTCAGTAAATGTAAATTTGGTTGAGATCAGTGACCTTCCTTGGTCATGTTGTGACCGTCTAGGGTGTTGAAGTTGATCCAAAAAAGGTTGAAGCAGTGAAGAATTGGCCGAGACCCCTCACTCTTACAGATATCTGGAGTTTCTTAGGTTTGGCTAATTACTATCGTAGGTTTGTGGAGGGTTTTTCCACTATTGCTTCTTCGTTAACAACATTGATTAAGAAGAAGGTGAAGTTTGAGTGGTCTGAAAAATGTGAGAAAAGCTTCCAAGAGCTCAAAGACCGACTCACTTCAGCCCCAGTTCTCACATTGCTAAGGAGTGTTGCAGGATATGTGGTGTACTATGAAAAGGGAGCTCTCGGGTTAGGGGAGATCAAATTTCAAAATTTTCGTTCCAGTTGTTCTAAAATTATGTTCATGATTCTAAGGTCTTGTGTTCATATAGAAAATGAGTTGTGTGTTTTGAATGCATTAAAATACGTCATATTCACACCATGAATCGCAAATATCTAATTAGGAAAGTCTAGTGATTTCACTTCCCAGAAATGGCATGTTGTTATAAGAAGAGCTTTCCTTGATTATGCATAGTCCTTCTGTGTATGTGTGCATACACCCATACTTAGTACAAGTGTGTACTAACCCTATACTATAACTATTTTTATACGTGCAGGTGAGAGAGAAGGTTGAAGACTCATCGAAGCTGTTGGGATTTAGCGATCTCCAGACTTTGGTAGGTCCTTTTAAGTTCGAGGATGCTACTATTATCTTTCTAGCCTACTACTTTAGACATAGTTAGTGGATGTTATCCCTATCGTTTTTTTTCAAATATTTTTATTCAAATGTATTAAGTTCATTTTGGCAAACTATTACGTTATATATTGATCTTTCATTTGAATTGATTCATCAATTGTAGATGGTTGTTTTATTTGAGCTCATTAGAATATTATTCTATATCGTAATCTTATGAAGTCTATGTATACTTCACTATGTTCTAAAAGTTTTAAATTTTCCGCAAATTTAACTATATGATTGTGATGAAAGGTAAGAAGAGGCTTGTATGTGACCTCTGAGAGGTTAACGACGGTTGCATTCGGATTCATGAATCCGGGTGTGACAGTTAGACACCAAGGAATGAGCATACTAGGACAATTTGGTGAATTTCAAGGAGTGCTCTTGCATACTCATATCTCCTTGACGAAGGTTGATGAATTCCTCTACTTTTTTGTCACATCCGGGTATACCCACTAGACATAACCGGCGTCGTCTTCCTCTTTGAAAACAAAGACAAGCCTCTTAGTCTTACATCATTGCATTCATCGATTAAGAATACAGAAGAAATTTAAAACTTTTGTAAACTAACTCTAATCGGAGGTTTACATAGACCTCTACATACACATAATCATATTTATATCAAGTATACATAGACTTGTTCGTATAAGAACATTACATAGTCTTCTACTCTTATTTCACAAATTCATATAATAAGGAAATAGAATCATAAATCCGTCTCATCTCATAAACCATCTAAATGAGAACAATAACATTGGGCATAGCCCTACATCAATAAAAGTAAGCCACATATAAGATTTATACAACTTTGTCTCAAATAGGAAATAGAGTCAATACAAAAGTTGTAGTAACTAAGTAACCTCATAAAAGAGTATTGGCATCGTCCTCAGGAAAATGAGGACCTACCACTTGGATGATAGAATATCCAAGTCTTCCTTCCAATCACCTCAAGTCAAACTTCAACGACCGGAACCTAAAATGTTTGGGAAAGAGGAAGAAAATGGGGTTAGTACGCCACATCTACTAAGTATGAGACCATATGTACAAATAACAACACAGTATGCTAAAAAGAGACATTTAATGAAATCATGTTATTCAAACCAATCCTTTAAACATACTAAACAAGTTAATTATATCATATGCATATCATCATACTTAAACCCATAATCCCATATAACTCCAACATCAAGTAATAACATCACAACCACGAATAAGAGTAAATCATGTGAATAGCAAAGCAAAACAACCAACTATAATCCTTAAGAAGCCACATGTGCAATGACCGAGCAAAGCCCCATAACCCTACTTAGTCAAGTAACCTACCAAAGATCATAATTAGCAATTCACTTCACATAGCATAATCTTCCACATCATATAGTATTCTTTCTTTAACATTGTTAACCAATATCATATTCATCAGCATCTCATTCAACATATAAAGTCATTTACATTATATCATCGTTCATATACATAATATTAACTTCTCAAAGCTTCTATCAAGGCAAACTAGTGCAAGGCATCGGTAGAGTCCCATACCCCTACCTAAGCTAAAGTCAAACCCCTCAAGTCACTTCAATTGGTCTATAATTCGTTCATTCATTTTAGTTTAGGGAACTCTTGCCTTAACCGACATAGACCACATGAGCTAATGTGGAATCCGGTGTCATAAACCTTACACCGATGGAAGGTGGTCTACCGGCCAAGGTAGAACCTAACATAAACGTAGCTATCTAGGTGGATCCACTAGCTAGTATCCTATGGTGGCAACATAGTTCAATAACTAAGAGGTAGATATCCCTATTCATACCGTGTGATAAATGGGCCGCTCCTCATGGGAATCACTTAGATGACATACCCCATAAGCAAGGGAGTTGTCATCTCACGGGCAACTTTAGGATGAATCTTTCCTTTATTGAACAAGTCATCACCTCCCATTGTCAAGTTTCGGTGCTAAACAAAGTCCCTTTTTATTGAAATACCTTTAGTCTTATTATAATAATAACTTATGTTAAGTCATATGATATAGCTCTTATATTCATAGTAATAGCTCAATAATAATTGTACGAGAAGTAGTCCTTTCATTCACAATCCATATAAGTGAGGTCAACCCTTTGCATATCACATCATAACAAGGTGCATAATTACATGTTATCATTCTTATGGCATGTACACCCTAAGCAACCACACAACCTAAACATAAGACATTTCAACTCAATCATCATTCCATCCTATCACTCTAAACAAAGTATACTTCAATACAACCTCATAACTTGAGGATAATTTACCATAATTAAAGTGAGAATTAGGATGGTCAAGTCTTACTAACACTCCTCCATAGTTCATCATAAAGGGCCTTACCATCAACCCATAGATTAACCCAATTTGAGTCGTCACACCAATGTAACTCCACAACCAACATGATTATGAATTTAGAAGAGTCACTACATCATAATGCAATACTAAATCCTTGGAAACATGTTATCTAAGCCTATATTCTTAACCTAGATCAATACCCAAGGATTAGCATGAAAGACTTCAATTCATCACTATAGATTCATGACCAATGTAACAACAACCATTAAGGATGATTTAATCAATAATAGAATCAATTGCATCAAACTAAACCTAATTCATATCAAGATCATGCCTAGGGTTAGGGGTTAAGGGTTGATCTACAATCTAGACCAAACCATATCAATTCATACTAACCAAGTTAAAATACATGATAATCTACTCATTATAACCTAAAGGAAACATGAACAACTCAATTCATAACATAAAACTCGTAATTGAATGAAACCCATAAGAAACTCAACTTTTGGAAAACCCTTGAAGGAGACATTTGAGGAAAGAAGTCTCAAAGGTGACTTAGATCCCATACCTTAAGATTGGAGGACCTTTTGATGATGAATTCTTCCTTAACCAGCCCCCAATTCACCTCCCAAGCTAACCTTCAATGGTGTCTTCCAATAGAGAGAGAAAGTACATAGAAGGAAGAGAGTTTATTTTGAGTGTTGTGTTTAGGCTAATGAGGGTTTGGGGTATTTATAGTGGGAATAAATCTACTTAATTAGTCTTCCCTAAATCCCCAATTACCCCTAACCCACTTAATGAATTAAATGATTTTTAACTTAAAATGTGCAGGGATATGCAGACACTCACCGACGGAACCCCGCTGACGGGCCGTTGGTGAGTCGACGGGCATCCCCTCCCTTCTTCCTGCACTCCGTCGTATTGGACAAAGACTGTGCTGGCGAGGGTTCCTTAGAAATCAACTAAGTGTGGGACGACGGTGGCCTCGACGCCCCATCGAGCTACTGACGCCCCGTCAACTGCCTTCCGTCGTGTGAAACAGTAGCTAGGTAAGCAGGATCCTTCATGTATCTTTCTAAGTATGGGATGACGGTGGCCTCGACGCCCCATCGAGCCACTGACGCCCCATCAACCCGTTCATCGAGGCACACTGCCAGGCAGTGTTGCTTTCCTAGCTGCAAGGGTCCTCCTCAAGGGCCCTTGGTTGGTCCTTGGGGAGTCGTACCCGGACGTTTCAATCATGAAACACCCTTCACATGTGTTACCCTATTTTTACCAACTTTCATTGGATTCCGGATCTTAAAACTAGTCAAATGGCTTAAGACACACTATCCCCCTTATGAACCAACTTTCTGGATGCCATGGACGTTCTTGAGTATTTTGGTTCTTAAACACCTTAACCACTCTATATATACACCTAATTTGACTTAGAACAGTGATTTAGACCTCATGGAGCCTAGGTCAAGTTTTACAACATGCCTTGGTATTTCGAAATGTTACATTATCCCCCCCTTAGGAACATTCGTCCCCGAATGACACTAAACACTCTTTTAAAGGAAGGAATAGACTCAAGAGTAGCAGCTCAACCAATTCACAATATCCAATTAGCATGAATCACATCATTTCAATAAGGCAAACTTCAAAACTCAATTATTACACATAGGCTCAAACTTTCATTATGACGTACCTCCTTCTCACAACACATATGAACTCATCATTTATTACCTAAGTTAATAAAAACCAAGTTCATTTCATGTAGATGCTACATATAATTTCAACAAGGACTCACCAAATCAGAATGCATAACTTAACTCAAATAAGCAACAAGCAAAACAATTCCAAGTTTCAAAGCCAAGGTACAGTGACTTCACTGTACCATCACTGTGAAGTCTCAAAAATTTGCATTTTTGCAAGGCTTCACCCAAAAAATCAAGAAACCACAATTCCTAATCATAATTATGAAATTAAAAGAATGGCTAACCTTAATCATTGAAAAGGTTAGGATAACGGGTCCTCATGTCGGCCTCGGCCTCCCATGTTGAACCCTTAACAAGGTGGTTCTTCCATGACACTTTTACGGAAACCACCTCTTTGTTCGTCAACCTATTTGCTTGTCTATCAAGGTTTTGAATCGTAACCTCCTCATAAGTGAGGTTATCCTTGACTCCCAGGCCTTCAATAGGAAGAATAGACCTGGGATTCCCGACACACTTCTTCAACATAGAAACATGGAAAACCGGATGAACCAAAGCTAAATCATTAGGGAGTTTCAAGCGATAGGCGACCTTACCAACCTTTTCCAAAATCTCATAAGGTCCCATGTAACGGGGACTCAACTTTCCTTTCTTGCCAAATATAACCACTCCCTTCATAGGTGAAATTTTCAAATACACCTTATCACCTTCTTCAAACTCCAAATCCCTTCTCCTATTGTCAGCATAGGACTTTTGTCTACTATAGGCTGTTTGTAACCGATTCCTTATAATATGCACATTCTCCAAGGTCTTATAAATCAAATTGGGAATAAGAATCGATGGCTCGCCTATTTCAAACCACCCTATAGGATACCTACACCTCCTTCCATACAAGGCTTCATAGGGAGCCTTGGAGATGGATGAATGACAACTATTATTCTAAGCAAACTCCACCAACAGCAAGTGCTTATCCCAACTTCCTTTAAAATCAATAATGCAAGCTCTAAGCATATCCTCGAGAGTTTGAATAGTGCGTTCTGTTGACCATCCGTTTGAGGATGAAAAGCGGTACTCAATTTCACCTTAGTACCCAAACCTTCTTGAAAGGACCTCTAAAATCTAGATGTGAATTGTACACCCCGATCTGAAATGATGGATAACGAAATACCATGGCGACACACAATATCATCTATGAAGATCTTTGCATAATCCTCCGCCGAATACGTGGACCTGACGGGAATGAAATGAGTGGACTTAGTCAATCTATCCACAATCACCCATATAGAATCATATGACTTTTGAGTCCGAGGCAACCCTACTACAAAGTCGATATTAATGTCTTACCACTTCCAAGTAAGAATTTGGATCTCTTGTAGTAAGCCACCCGGCTTTTGATGTTCCGCCTTCACTTGTTGGCAATTTGGACACTTAGCAACAAATTCTGCTATGTCCTTGTTCAAGCCTTCCCACCAATATATCTCCCGAAGGTCATGGTACATCTTAGTTGAACACGGATGAATGGAGTAGTGGGATCCATGGGCTTCCTCAAGGATTTGATCCCTCAACCCATCACCATCGGGAACACATAATCTCCCTTGGTACCTCAACACACCATCCCCCTCTAAGGAGAAAGACTCATTCAACTTGCCAAGAACCGATTCCTTCAACTCCATCAATAGTTAATCAAGGTGTTGTTTGGACTTCACCTCAACCACCAATGATGACTCGGAGCTATGATGAACCGTAGCACCAGCATTTAGAGAACTTTCCAATCGTACCCCCAATCTAGCCAACCTATGAATATCTTTCACTAGGTCTTTCTTGGCTTCATCTATATGCGACACACTACCCATAGTCATACAACTTAGGGCATCCGCAACCACATTAGCCTTGCCGGGATGATACAAGACGCTCATATCGTAATCTTTCAACAATTCTAACCACCTCCTTTGCCGGAGATTCAACTCTTTTTGAGTAAACACATATTGGAGACTCTTATGATCGGTGAAAACATCCACACGGACACCATACAAGTAATGCCTCCATATTTTCAAAGCAAACACCACGGCCGCTAACTCAAGGTCATGAGGTGGGGTAGTTTCTTTCATGCACCTTCAGCTGCCTCAAAGCGTAGGCAATCACCTTCCCATTTTGCATAAGCACACACCCCAAACCTATACGAGATGCATCACAATACACAACAAAGCCCTTTGTACCTTCCGGTAGTGTCAACACTGGACCCGAAGTAAGTCTATCCTTCAATAATTGGAAACTCTTTTCATAAGCCTCCGACCACTTAAACTTCCTACTTTTTGAGTCAATGTAGTCAAAGGATATGCAATGGATGAAAAACCATCCACAAACCTTCGATAATAGCCTGCTAGACCCAAGAAACTCCTAATGTCTGACGGAGTCAAAGGTCTAGGCCAATTTCTCACTACATCTGTCTTCCTTGGGTCTACCTCAACTCCCTCACTAGAGATGATATGCCCAAGAGATGCCACCGACCTCAACCAAAACTCACATTTGCTATATTTGGCGAACAATTGATGCTCTTTAAGGGTTTGCAATACCACCCTCAAATGATCCATGTGATCAACTTCATTCTTCGAACACACCAATATATCATCAATAAACACTATAACGAATGAGTCAAGATAGTTTCGAAACACCCTATTCATTAGGTCCATAAATGCCGCCGGAGCATTTATGAGGCCAAAAGACATAACCACGAACTCATATTGTCCATACCAAGTCTGAAAGACCGTCTTTGGTATATCTTCATTTCGCACCCTGAGTTGGTGATACCCCGACCTCAAATCTGTCTTTGAAAAGTAACTCGCTCCTTGGAGTTTATCAAATAAATCGTCAATCCAAGGAAGAGGGTACTTGTTTTTGATAGTAAATTTATTGAGTTGGCGATAATCAATACACATTCTCAAGGACCCATCTTTCTTCTTCACGAACAAGACCGGAGCACCCCATGGAGAAATTCTAGGGTTTATAAAGCCCTTGTCTAGCAAATCTTTAAGTTGTACCTTCAACTCCTTCAATTCGGCCGGAGCCATTCGATAAGGAGGAATCGAAATAGGGTTTGTTTCCGGTAGCAAATCAATACGAAAATCAATTTCCCGTTCGGGAGGAATACCGGGAAGGTCATTAAGAAAGACCTCCGGAAATTCACTTACTACGGGGACTGACTCAATAGGAGGAATTTCGGAATCCAAATCTTGGACTCTTACAATGTGATAAAGACACCCCTTTGAGATCATCTTACATGCTTTTAGAAAAGATATGAAACGACCGCTAGGAATAGAATTCCCACCCTTCCACTCAATAACGGTTCATTTGGGAAACTAAACCTCACAATTCTAGTCCTACAATCAATGGAAGCGAAACTAGCAAGTAACCAATCCATACCCAAAATGACGTCGAAGTCAAGCATATCTAGTTTAACTAAATCTACATGAAAAATTCTATTGGGCAAAGTAATAGGACAATTTTGATAGACTCTTTTTGCTACAATTGACTCACCCATCGGAGTAGACACCACAAAAGGGTCATGAGAAACATCGGGTAAAGTATCGAACTTTTTATCTACTAAAAGAGTAACAAAAGACAAAGTAGCACCCGAATCAAGCAAAGCATACACATCAATAGCAAAGATTTGTAATATATCGGTCACTACATCGGGAGAGGCCTCTTGGTCATGCCTAGTACGAAGAGCATAGAAGCGGTTCTTTTGAGGAGCCTCTCTTGCTTGGTTTTGGTCATTCTTTTCTCGCTTCCTTATGTTAGGGCAGTCCATAGCTTTGTGACCACTCTTCCCACAACTAAAGCAATTTTCCGTACCAATCAAGCATTCACTATAATACTCCTTTCCACATTTTTCACACTTAGGCTTCTCATTAAATGAATTTCCACTTTTTCCCTTTGCAACTCTAGGCCTAGGGGCCTTAAAATCCCTAGCGTTGGTAAATTTGGATGGAACTTGATTTGAGAACCTCTTCTTGAATCTAGGCTTGTCTTGAATCCCAAACCTATCTTTCGTAGCTCCATCCTTAAAAGACCTTGTCCTTTTTGAATCCCTATCCTTCCTTTTTGTTCTAGCCTCCTCAACCCTTTTTGCATGCACCATAAGACGACCAATATTCATGTTATCATGAAGCATAGCCGAATGACATTCTTGTTGCAAGTCATCCAACACACCCGTCACAAATCGACTCATCTCATCTCTAGGATCGGAGACCAAGGAAGGAGCATATTTGGCCAATTGGATGAACTTTAAGGAGTAATCATGAACACTCATACTTCCTTGGAGAAGGTTGATGAATTCCACCACCTTAGGTTCTCTCATCTCTCTAGGGAAGAACCGATCAAGGAAAGCCCTCTTGAAAATCTCCCAAGTCACTGGCTCACCTCGAAGTGGCCTATTGTCTTTCTATTTCACATGCCAAGTCTGAGCCACATCTCTGAGTTGGTATGAAGCCAACTTGGCATTCTCATTGGAAGACAACCCCATAGCACATAGTATCTTATAAACCTCATCAATGAATTCTTGAGGGTCTTCATCAACCTTAGACCCATAGAAGATAGGAGGATTCATTCTAGTGAAGTCCCTAAGTCGGGAAGCCATAATTTGCTCATGAACTCTCGGTGCCACATCCCGATTGGCTTGGGCACTCATAGCTTGAGCTTGAACTGTTGTGGCTTGGGCTTGAGTAGTCATGGATTGGGACATTTGAGCAAGAACAGCCATCATCTGAGCCTCCGTCATAGGTGGAGGATCGGCCGTAGCCTGATCATCAACAATAATCTCTTCAAGATGAGGAACTGGATCATCACGGGGAGGAATTCCCGCATTAGCAATCTCCTCCTCAAGTCTTCTAGCCGCATTCCTCCAAGTATTCATCTCCTATAACCAAATTACAGGGTTTTTGTGAAATCAAATAAGAAGTACGCTCTAGAGGCACAATAATGGATTTCCAAAAATGAGAGTGATTCCTAAGCATCAAATAAGTTCCTATTCATAAGTGTGGCGCGCTTCACAATTATAAATACAAACCAACATAGACGTGATTGAGAGAGACGTCAACATCAAGTATATTCAACCTCATGGTCTGATACCAAGTTTGTCACATCCGGGTATACCCCCTAGACGTAACCGACGTCGTCGTCCTCTTTGAGAACTAAGACAAGACTCTTTGTCATACATCATTGCATTCATCGATTAAGAATACGAAAGAAATTTAAAACTTTTGTAAACTAACTCTAATCTGAGGTTTACATAGACCTCTGCATACACATAATCATATTTATATCAAGTATACATAGACTTGTTGGTATAAGAAGATTACATAGTCTTCTACTCTTATTTCACACATTTATATAATAAGAAAATAGAATCATAAATGCGTCTCATCTCATAAACCATCTAAATGAGAACAATAACATTGGGCATAGCCCTACATCAATAAAAGTAAGCCACATATAAGATTTATACAACTTTGTCTCAAATAGGAAATAGAGTCAATACAAAAGTTGTAGTAACTAAGTAACCTCATAAAAGAGTATTGGCATCGTCCTCAGGAAAATGAGGACCTACCACTTGGATGATAGAATATCCAAGTCTTCCTTCCAATCACCTCAAGTCAAACTTCAACGACCGGAACCTAAAATGTTTGGGAAAGAGGAAGAAAATGGGGTTAGTACGCCACATCTACTAAGTATGAGACCATATGTACAAATAACAACACAGTATGCTAAAAAGAGACATTTAATGAAATCATGTTATTCAAACCAATCCTTTAAACATACTAAACAAGTTAATTATATCATATGCATATCATCATACTTAAACCCATAATCCCATATAACTCCAACATCAAGTAATAACATCACAACCACGAATAAGAGTAAATCATGTGAATAGCAAAGCAAAACAACCAACTATAATCCTTAAGAAGCCACATGTGCAATGACCGAGCAAATCCCCATAACCCTACTTAGTCAAGTAACCTACCAAAGATCATAATTAGCAATTCACTTCACATAGCATAATCTTCCACATCATATAGTATTCTTTCTTTAACATTGTTAACCAATATCATATTCATCAGCATCTCATTCAACATATAAAGTCATTTACATTATATCATCGTTCATATACATAATATTAACTTCTCAAAGCTTCTATCAAGGCAAACTAGTGCAAGGCATCGGTAGAGTCCCATACCCCTACCTAAGCTAAAGTCAAACCCCTCAAGTCACTTCAATTGGTCTATAATTCGTTCATTCATTTTAGTTTAGGGAACTCTTGCCTTAACCGACATAGACCACATGAGCTAATATGGAATCCGGTGTCATAAACCTTACACCGATGGAAGGTGGTCTACCGGCCAAGGTAGAACCTAACATAAACGTAGCTATCTAGGTGGATCCACTAGCTAGTATCCTATGGTGGCAACATAGTTCAAGAACTAAGAGGTAGATATCCCTATTCATACCATGTGATAAATGGGCCGCTCCTCATGGGAATCACTTAGATGACATACCCCATAAGCAAGGGAGTTGTCATCTCACGGGCAACTTTAGGATGAATCTTTCCTTTATTGAACAAGTCATCACCTCCCATTGTCAAGTTTCGGTGCTAAACAAAGTCCCTTTTTATTGAAATACCTTTAGTCTTATTATAATAATAACTTATGTTAAGTCATATGATATAGCTCTTATATTCATAGTAATAGCTCAATAATAATTGTACGAGAAGTAGTCCTTTCATTCACAATCCATATAAGTGAGGTCAACCCTTTGCATATCACATCATAACAAGGTGCATAATTACATGTTATCATTCTTATGGCATGTACACCCTAAGCAACCACACAACCTAAACATAAGACATTTCAACTCAATCATCATTCCATCCTATCACTCTAAACAAAGTATACTTCAATACAACCTCATAACTTGAGGATAATTTACCATAATTAAAGTGAGAATTAGGATGGTCAAGTCTTACTAACACTCCTCCATAGTTCATCATAAAGGGCCTTACCATCAACCCATAGATTAACCCAATTTGAGTCGTCACACCAATGTAACTCCACAACCAACATGATTATGAATTTAGAAGAGTCACTACATCATAATGCAATACTAAATCCTTGGAAACATGTTATGTAAGCCTATCTTCTTAACCTAGATCAATACCCAAGGATTAGCATGAAAGACTTCAATTCATCACTATAGATTCATGATCAATGTAACAACAACCATTAAGGATGATTTAATCAATAATAGAATCAATTGCATCAAACAAAACCTAATTCATATCAAGATCATGCCTAGGGTTAGGGGTTAAGGGTCATCATCTACAATCTAGACCAAACCATATCAATTCATCCTAACCAAGTTAAAATACATGATAATCTACTCATTATAACCCAAAGCAAACATGAACAACTCAATTCATAACATAAAACTCGTAATTGAATGAAACCCATATGAAACTCAACTTTTGGAAAACCCTTGAAGGAGACCTTTGAGGAAAGAAGTCTCAAAGGTGACTTAGATCCCATACCTTAAGATTGGAGGACCTTTTGATGATGAATTCGTCCTTAACGAGCCCCCAGTTCACCTCCCAAGCTAACCTTCAATGGTGTCTTCCAATAGAGAGAAAAAGTAGAGAGAAGGAAGAGAGTTTATTTTGAGTGTTGTGTTTAGGCTAATGAGGGTTTGGGGTATTTATAGTGGGAATAAATCTACTTAATTAGTCTTCCCTAAATCACCAATTACCCCTAATCCACTTAATGAATTAAATGATTTTTAACTTAAAATGTGCAGGGATTTGCAGACCCTCACCGACGGAACCCTGTTGATGGGCCGTCGGTGAGTCGACGGGCATCCCCTCCCTACGTCTTGCACACCGTCGTATTGGACAGAGACTGTGCCGGCTAGGGTTCCTTAGAAATCAACTAAGTGTGGGACGACGGTGGCCTCGATGCCTTGTCGAGCCACTGACGCCCCGTCAACCCCTTCGTCGAGGCACATTGCCAGACAGTATTGCTTTCCTAGCTGCAAGGGTCCTCCTCAAGGGCCCTTGGTTGGTCCTTGGGGAGTCATACCCGGACGTTTCAATCATGAAACACCCTTCACATGTGTTACCCCTATTTCTACAAACTTTCATTCGATTCCGGATCTTAAAACTAGTCAAACGGCTTAAGACACACTAGCACCCTTATGAACCAACTTTCCGGACGCCATGGACATTCTTAAGAATTTTGGTTCTTAAACACCTTAACCACTCTATATACACCTAATTTGACTTAGAACAGTGATTTAGACCTCATGGAGCGTAGGTTAAGTTTTACAACATGCCTTGGTATTTCGAAATGTTACATTTTTCCTCCTTTTTCTCCCTAGGGAAGAACCTATCAAGGAAAGCCCTTATAAATACTTCCCAAGTGATAGGACCCGCTCTCAAGGCCCTATTGTCTCTCCATTGGGTGTACCATATTTGAGCTACATCCTCGAGTTGATAGGAAGCTAGCTCGGCATTTTCATTCGAAGTCAACCCCATAGCATAAAGAATCTTGTAGACCTCATCAATGAAGTCTTGGGGGTCTTCATTCACTTTTGACCCAAAGAACATAGAAGGGTTCATCCTAGTGAAGTACCTCAAACGGGAAGACGTGGTACTGGCATTTTGTTGAATATGGGGTCCAACCTTCCTATTTGCTTGAGCCACCATGGCTTGAGCTTGAGGTAGCTACCGTTTGTGCTTGGGCAGTCATAGCTTGATCCAAAGTCACAAATGTCGACCTTATCTCTCCATCCTTCATAGGTGGAGAAATGGCCGGAGCTTGGTCATATGGAGGCCCTTGATTGTCTTGTGGAGTGACTTGGTTGCCTTGGGGAGGAACTCCCATTAGCCAAACCTTCCTCCACTCTCCTTCTAGCCGTCCTTCTAGCATTCATCTCATATATCCTTAAGAAAAGCATTAGAATAAAAAGTGACACATAGAGTTTCAACTCAAGAGGCACGACTTTCAAGATTACCAATAAGTGAGAATTCCTAAGCATCACATAGCCTCTCATTCATAAGTGTGGTGCGCTTCACACCCATGAACAAGACTCTACGTAGGCGTGGTTTAGTGAGACATCCTCATGCTCTAATACCAAGTTTTTCACAACCGTGGAGAACCCCCTAGCCATAACTGGCATCGTCGTCCTTAGAGAGGACTAAGACTAGACTCTTAGCATTTGTCATTATATTTCATCGGTTTAAGATGCGGAAAAATAAAAACTTTTAAATATTTAGATTTACATACACCTATCACATACTACGTAGGGAGTTTACTTAGACTCCTCGCATAGGAAGCTTACATAGGCTTCTTGATTAGACAATATACATACCATATAAGAATTTAATATAATATATCGTCTCACATTAAACCATCTAAAATGAGTAAAACGTTCGATTCGGGCATAGCCCTCAATACGAATATCATAATTACCACTTAGGGATTACAACAACATGTTCAACAATAAGAGAGAAAGGAATGTCTTTTAGACTATATCAAATCCAACTAAGCAAGATAGAAGGCTCCATCCTTGAATATTGAGGACTCACCAATCAACTTGGGGAAAAGAGTCCATGGCTTATTCAATCGGCCTCCTAAGAACTCAATGTCTGGAACCTACATAGTTGTACAAAACATAGAAATATGGGTTAGTACACCACTTGTACTAAGTATGAATATATGCACATAAAATCATTTGAAAACCACGCTTCAAAGGACATTTTGTTCAAAGTCATGCTAACTTACTTTTGAAAGCCTAAATGCACAACTAAGAGAATATGCAAGCCAATGACAACATATTCATTAATACAAGTCCATATGCAATACAAGACCACCATCATCAATAAAGTCAACGCAACATGGATACTACATGAATAGTAGCATATCAAGATCATACAACCAAAGCAACTCCAACATCATAACAAAGCATGTACAAGATTTCATCTCATCACATCGTACGAGACACTTATTCACAACCCTTTCCCAAGCCTACACGTGCAATGTCTATATGAAGTCTCATAACCCCTCCCCACATAGTCAAGCAAACAAGGAAAGAGCTCATAAAGAATGCCTTACTTTATTTAACATAGCATCATAAGTAATCATCATCATGTATAGCAATATAGACCAATAACATGTTCGTTAGTGAAACTAACATCATATAAAATCATCAACATGTAAAGTCAACATATGCATATCATTAAAGTCATAAAAGCATAAGAACATCCTCCTAAGATTTCTGTCACGTTCGGGGAGCACCCCCGAGAAGTAACTGGTGTCGTCGTCCTAAAAGAGGACTAAGACTAACCTCTTAGCATTCGTCATTACATTTCATAGACTAAAAAGTGCCAAATATTAAAACTTTTCATCTACATCTACTTCATGAGGTTTACTTAGACCTCTCTCTTACACATAATATATACATAGGGAGTTTACTTAGACTCCTCGCAATAAGAAGCTTACTTAGTCTTCTACTTTTATGCCACATATATATAACATACAAAATATAGTCTTAATAGGGATTTCTCATATTAAACCATCTAAGCGGAGTAGAACAATACGGGCATAAACCTTACACAAATGTATATATGCCACTTAGGGCTTACAACAATATCTTGAAATAACAAGAGTGAAATGATTGTCTTTAGACTATAACAATGTAACATAGGTAGAGTGAGATAAAGATATCATCCTCGGAACTTGAGGACATACCCACACTTGGAGAAATTATCCAAGCCTTCCTTGCATAATGGTCACGAACCCTTCAACGACAGGAACCTAAAATGTTTGGGGAAAGGAAGAAATAGGGGTTAGCACATCACTTGTACTAAGTATGGAAACATATGCACACACAACATAGAAATCATGCTAAAAGGGACATTTGATAAAACCATGCCAAGTTACTTTGAAAAGCCTTATGCACAACCCAAGAGCACATATAAGAAAATAATCATATATTCCTTATGATACAAGCATACTCAACACAATACCAACATACACAAGTATAAGCAAGTCAGCATGTGTAATAACATAATTGAATACATAACCAACCCAACTCAAACATCAAGATATAACAATCAAGCATGTATAAGAGTTCATAACATCACCATATTACCATTACTCATAACCCATCATCAAGTCCACAAGTGCAATTACCAAGTAAAGCCCCATAACCTTACTCAACCAAGTAAACCCAACAAAAGACAATAAGCAATGTCTAACATGATATAACATAGCATTACGGGGAATCATCATCATGTCTAGAAACATAGACCAATAGCATGTTCATAAATGAAACTAACATAGTATAAGGTCATTAATATGTAAATTCAACATATTCATATCATTTACTTTATAACACATAAGAACAACCTCCCAAGACTTCCCTCAAGTCCAACTAGTGCAATGTATAGGTAGAGTCCCATACCCCTACCAAGACTAAGTCAAACCCCTTAGGTCACCCTAGTTAGTGTTCACATTATTACTTCAGTTTACTTTCGGGAACACTTGCCTTAACCGACATAGACGACATAAGCTAAATTTAAAATCCGGTGTCATGAAACCCTACACTGAAAGAAGGTGGACTACTTGCAAAGGTAGTACCAAAACATAAACATAGCATTTTAGGTTGATCCACTAGCTAGTATTCCTATGGGGGCAACATAGTTCAAGAACTAGGAGATATACTTGGGACCCTTTTGATGCACAATTTCACTATGTCACCATCTCATGAGAACCATTGTGATACTACCTTCCCACATTAGGAAGGGACACATCTCATATTTAGTTCACTTGGTGCTAAGCTAGAGTCCCTTTTTGGAATATCTTTAAGCCTTTATTAATCATCATAACTTAGTATATGCCATAGGAGACTAACCCCTTGTATATTTATATCATTAGCTCATTAGGAATTGCATGATAATGTCCTTTCAACACAACCCTTATATGTGAGATCAGCACATTATCATCATCATGTTATAATAAGGCACATAGGAAATTCATAACCAACCTTATATCATTTCATCTTAAACATAATCTCACATCTTCACATAATTAAGACATTTCAATAAAATTATCATAAAAACACCTAATAAATAAAATCACAAGGCATGCTTCAATTGAACTTCATCACGAAGTAAAGCCATCACAATTGAAGCAAATGTTCAAAATCACAAAGTATTACCAATTCTCCTTCAACAAGCCATCATCATTGGTCTTACCCTCAACCAATACAATTTCATCCATCAATAGGTGAAATAACAGCATTCAATAGTAATTAACACAATAACTAACTCAGTTGCATCAATACTAATTAATTCAACATGAGTTCATAACCTATGGTAGGGAATTTGGGTCAATTCATGATCTATTCGACAATCTAGGTTAATTCATCAAGAACCAATGTAATTAAACCATAATACAACCTAATCTAATCATAATTACCAAAAGTAACCATAAAAACACAATTTAGAAGATCAAGTTCGTATTAGGAAGAAACCCATATGAAATCATCTTTTTTGAAAACCAATTTTGGAAGAACCCTTTGGGGAAAGGAATCACAAAGGTGAAGAGTTCCTATACCTTGTTAATTATTGAAGATTGATGGAGAAAAACACCCTTATTTCTGCCCTAATGACCTTGACCTTTCCCTTCAATGGAGTTTTTTTTTTGGAGAGAGAAAGTAGAGAGAAGGAAGAGCAATTTGGGTTTGGGAATTGTGAGGTGTTAAGTAAGGTTCTAGGCTTAGGGTAGGTTATATAGTTAATTAAATAATATAATTAACCACCCCTAACCACTAATTAAACCCCTAACTAACTAACTTAATTAAATGAACCTAACTAAACTTCACAGTAAAGTCACAGGCCTAACCTACGAGACCCCATCCTATGGGCCGTAGGCCAATTGACGGCTAGGATCCCCACATTCCTGTGTAACCGTAGTTTTGGTTAGAGAGTTTCCAAATTGACCTATTTGTTAAAATAGCTAAGTGACCATCGACAGAGGCATCGACGCCCCATTGATTAGGCCACGCCTCATCGCCTGCAACCGTTGATGGCTACTGCATGCACTGCCTCAATTGGCAGATTTGGGTCAAAATGAAAGGGTCCTCCTCAAGGACCCTTAGGGTGGTCCTTTTGGACTCGTACCCGGATGTTTCGACCCTAAATCTATTCTAATATGTTTTATACACCATTTTACCAAATTTTATCCATTTCAGACTCTTAAAACCCCATGAAATTGTCTAAGGCACACTAGCACCTTTTTGACTAGTCTACGGACATCATGGACGTTCCTTGACATTTTGACTCTAAAACCTCCCAAATGACTTTTATACATTATTATTAAACTTAAAAAAGTTTTCTATACCTTAGACACTCATGTGAGGCTCTAGATTAGGTCTTAGACTTTCGGAGTGTTACAATTTCCCTCAAAGGCAAACTAGTGCAATGCATAAGTAGAGTCCCATACCCCTACCTATACTAACAAAAAACCCTTAAGTCATCCTAGTTAGAGTTCACATTATTAAATTCATTTTACTTTTGGTAACATTTACCTTAATCGACAAAGATAATGTGAGATAAACATGGAATCCCGTGACATGAAATCCTACACCAAAAGAAGGTGGTCTACTTGCCAAGGTAGAACCAAAGCATGATCATAGCATTCTAGGTGGATCCACTAGCTAGTATTCCTATGGGGAAAACATAGTTCAATAACTAGGAGACATATTTGAGACCCTCTTTATGCATCATTGTATTGTAATCTCTACCTCATGAGAACCATTGTGAACCTACCTTACCACATTGGTTAGGGACACCTCTCATAACGAGTTCATTCGGTGCTAAGCTAAAGTCCCTTTTTGAAATGTCTTTAAGTCATTCATAATCATCATTACTTAATATAGGCCATAGGAGACTAACCCCTTGTATATTCATAGTCATTAGCTCATTAGGTATTGCATGAGAACTTCCTTTCAATACAACCCTCATATGTGAGATTAACACATTATCATCATCATGTCATAGTATGGAACATAAGTGATTCACAATCAACCTTATATCATCATACCTTATTCATTATCTCACAATCCATTTAATCAAGACATTTCAATTACATTCATCATATCGTGACATATCTAATCTAATCACAATTAATACTTCAACTGAACATCATCATCAAGAACAAGCCATCACAATTTAAGTAAGGATTCAAGATCACAAGGTCTTACCAATTCACCTTCAAAGCCTTACTCAAGGTCTTACCATCAACCCAACAATATTAATCCAATAAACTTAATAACATCTTATAATAGTAATCAACACAAGAACTAAGTCAATTGCATCGTCACTAACCAATTTAACATCAATCCATAACCTAGGGTAAGGGAAATAGGGTTCATTATGAATTATTAAAGAATTATATTCAATTAAAACAATACATGACCCTAGGAAGTCCATAAATGAATTAGGATAGTTAAAACAAGTTTAACAATCAACACAATCATCGATTCCCAACAATTCATAAGCAAGATCCAAGATTTGGGAAATTGGGGAAAAGACATGATCCACATGACATACCCTAATTAACATCAATTATTCAAAAATTTATACTTAATTACCCATAGATAATCACAATTCTCATAATTAATCATCAATTTCTAGTTTAGAAAAAAACACATTAGTAGAGGAAAACCCTTGGAATTGGGTGATTTAGAAATCAACTTCGAAGGGACCTCTTGGGGAAAGAAACCCAAGAGTAAAGAATACATACCTTAATTAAGACTAATTTCCAAGAAATTGAGAAGAAAAGTTGAGAACTTGGCCTTCTTCTCCAAACTTCCAATGCTTTTCAATGGAGGTTGAGTTAGAGAGAGAATTTAGGGAGAAGTAAGACCTTTTGGGTTTTGACTTGGGAATTTGATTTGAGTGGGTTCAAATGGCTTAAGACTGACCCTAAATCAATATATATTCACCCCCTACAATACCTAAAATACCCCTCACTTAATTGGGTCTTTTTGTGAAGTCAAATTTACTTAAAATCGACGCAAACGAATCTGGGAAGTGGTTACGCATCGCGGGGGCAGTTCCACATTTTTTTCTAAAATCTGGGTTGAGGCAGAGATCCTCGTGAAGGCCCTGCCTCGCGAGGAAATTTTTTTCCTATCCAGTGTAGGCTGCGTGACGCGTGGTAGCCTTCAATTCTTGGTTGCACGCAGGCTGCTTTTGCAGCCTGCTCGCCAAAGTTCGGGTCCTCCTCAAGGACCCTTCAGATGATCCTTGGGGAGTCTTAACTGGACGTTTGGACCCTATATACTATATTTTACCTATTTAATGTTTTTACAAGTTTTAGACTTCATATGATACTCCCTAACCTTCACACAACACAAGGACGTCTACTAGTTCAATTTTGCTAGTTTCCAAATGTCAAGGTCTTTCCTTGATATGTAAGCTCTTATACTTCTAAATCAACTCTATTATGTTAGTATAGGTCTGGAAACATCCTTTTAATCATCATTAGGTATGTGAGGCTCTAGACTAGTTCAAGGATTTTTGGAGTGTTACAATTTGCTTTAGATGAGATTACCCTAAGTGGTAAAGAATGAGTTGAGTCGGAGGGTAGTTGATATCCTTATCTTTTCCTTCTATTCTTACTCAAGCTTGAGATCAAAATTCTTAGTAGTTTGGTTATGTTATGGAGTCTTGCATATTAGTATGAGTACCTTTTCTCCTTATGATTATGAGTGCCTTTGATGGTATAATTTTTTGCATGCTCTTGATGATATCATGGTTACATGGGAAAGTTAGTAGTTAATCTATAGTTTCTCATGTTAATGTGCATATATGATATTTTCCTTAGTTGCTTTGAAGTTGTTATGCTTATGTGCCAATGTTGATTTGAAAGTTATTACATTTTGAGCTTTATGATGATACGATGAGCATGTCTAAAGTTGGAGAAGGTAGTTCCTCCATAAATGAAAAGAAAATGATGAAGTATGTATGCACTTTGAATAGTGGAATTTCTTCCAAATTTGCTTATGTTGCTTAGAGTGCATAAAGATGTGTAGTTGGTGTTCCTTGTAAGTTTAGTGCACTGACTATGAATGTTATGACCTTGATATTATGTATTGTATGCTTCTAGTTGTGTTCTTGATGTCTTTGAAAGAGTTTAGTGTCATTCGAGGATGAATGTTGTTCTAAGTGGGGAGATATTGTAACGACCCTAAAAATGAAATAGGTCAAATGAGAAATTCACATGTGTTTCATGAGTTAAATATTTGTTTAAGTAATGTATCTTAGCATTAGAAGTCAGTTTTTAAAGTTTGGAAGTCAAACGTCAAGGGACGACCAAGACGTTCGACGACTAAATGCCTATGTGCTTGCATGTGTTCTAGTGTGCCTTGGAATGCTTCGTGGTTTGTTTGGAGTCCAAATTGATATGAGAGGACCCTGAGACCTAGATGAACATGTTTAGGGTTAAACATCCGGGAACGACTCCACTTAGGACCCACGAAAGGCCCTAGAGGAGGACCCCAACTCTAAGAAAGAAACTACCAAAGCAGTGTCAATCAATGAACCAAACGATGGCTTATTGACTTGGTCCATCGATTGGACCTGCAAGTCTGCAGGTTTTGGAGCTGCAGACCAAAACCACGAGCCCTCATCAACGGGACGTCGATCAACCGATGGTCCATCGTTGGTGGGCGTCGTTGGTGGCCTGCAAAAGCTACCTGTAGTTTGGCCAACTTAGGGGTGAATTGGGAAATTCACCCCATATCCTATTAACTTGTGGTCGATTGTTTTATAGTTTTTTAGGTATTTTAAGTTAGTTTATACTCCTAGAACCTAAGTTAATCTTCCCCTTTAAAAATCAAAACCTCTCTCTCAAGAAAAACTCTCTCAAGCCCTGTTGAAACTTGAACTCAAGGAAGAGCTTGGATTGAAGATTTTGGGTGATTTATTCACCAAATTAGTGGGATTTTTTTCATATAAGATATGGTAGTTCATCCTTGATTCTTTTCTCATTCAAGGAGCCGATCCAAAGGCTTTTCAAAAAGGTTTCAAATTCTAAATTCTTCTATTTGGAATTCTAAGTATGGGTTCTTGCATGTAAATGTTTTAAAGGATATTATGATATTATTGATGTTAGTTGATGATTTTAAGGTCAAGAACTCAATGAACCCATGCTCATGCAAATTCTCAACTTTTGACTTATGAATTGGATTTGATGAGCATGATTAGATAATATTAGAACTATGGTTTTTTTATGTTATATTGTAATTAGATACTGCCTCTAATGCTATACTATGATGAATTATTGGAGAAATTGAGGGAAGATGGTGAAAGCTTGGATGAAGGGTAAGTTGTTTCTACATTGCTTAATTCTTATTGAATTGATCTTGAGTGGTATGGTCCACTTATGGTTGTAGTGTTTACTTAATGCATATGAATTTATATGTGAAATGTGTTTATGGCATTGAAGGCATTGAATGTGAAGTGAAATGAAGTTATGATGAATATGCATGTGATGTCTTGTGGAGTTGAGATTGTGTGTCTTGAAGATACTATATCTAAATGAAGTATATGTATATGTAAAGCATGATAGTGTATGCTTATGATAAATGTAGTATGATCATGTCTAGAAATCAATGTTATGAATGATAGGGGTTATGTGAAAGGTGTTCTCACATATACTCACACACACTATGAATGCATGAATGAAGTTATGAATGTAAATGGGGGATTGTAAGGTAGACACTCTTCGTGAGTAGAGATGAAGTGTCTAGACCTACCCTACTATTCCTAATGAACTCTAGTAATAAAAAGGGAGATATTGGGGTGAACACTCTTCGTGAGTTGAGATGAAGCATTTAGAAGCAACCTCGCTATTTCCAATGAGATTTCCAAGATAGGTTGGAGGTTGGATGTCCTTCGTGAGTTGATATGTGGTATTCAAAAGTGACCTCTAGGGATAAGTGCACTACGTTAGTTAGTACTAAGTTGCTATCCCTTAACCTATAGCCAATGAATGTAAAGAATGTTTAAGACACCGTGGGGTAGTTATGCTTAGCACCGAGAGGATTTGAAGAATGGGTGGGTACACTTCGTGAGTAGAGATGTTGTATGCAACGTACCTCTTGAGATGAGTGCTCCTCATTAGTTGAGAATGAGTTACTTAAAAGCAATCTCATTATCCATTAGTTATGCGCCCAAATAGGTATAGCTATTGGAGATCCATGTAAAGGCTAAGAATATGACCCTACCTTAGGCAAGTAGGGATCCCTCATCTGGTAGGGGTTAATACCGGGATTCCATGTCAATCTCTCATGGTCTATATCGGTTAAACCTAGCCCTTACACACAAATGAATATTATGAACTAAGTCTTCTTAAGGGTGTACTACTTAGGGTAGGTAGTGGAATGGACCATATCTATCCATTGCACAAGTAGACATTTAGAGGGAGTCTTGGTGTGTCCTTATATGAAATGTATGAATGGGTCATTATATGATGAAATGAAGTAAGTTGACTTTATGTGTAATGATAAAAAAGCATGTTGATATTATGTCTTGTATGATGAAAGTTATGTGAAGTGATGATTGTGATGTGCCTAGTCTAGGCTGATTCCTAAGGAGTACTAACTGGATATAGTTGTATAGGATGCTACTTTCACATTGCACTAAGTGTAACTTGGGGGTTGTCTTGGAGGATGGTCTTTATGTGAAGTTCCTAAATGCATGTATGTTCTTCTAAGTGTCTTTAGTAATGAATGTTGATTTGTGGAGTTGGAATGATGTAAGTTTTTGTTTGGTAGTTTTAAGGATCACTTAGGTGTGTATTGAAGAGGTTGTATGGGCGGTCTCTTCATGTCTTACCTGGGTGAGTCTTAGGATAACTTTGGATAGGAAGGTCTACGTGATAAATGGGTAACTATTAAGTATGACTATATGTTGAGATTTATGGAAGTGTTACTTTATATGATGCATGGTGACTTATATGATGCTTTGTAAAGTTGATTCATGAAGGTTTTACAAAAATAGCATGAAAATTATGTTTCAACTAAAATGTCCTCTTTTAGCATGTTTTTGCATAATGTCATACTTAGTACAATGTTTGTACTAACTCCATACTCTTCTATATTTTCAAAGTATAGGTGGAAGGCAAGGGAAGGTTTCTTAAGGCAAATCTTGGGAAGTTGATTCTCTCAAGATTTGATATGTTCTCATATGTTCGAGGACGTAGTCTATGTTTCTTTTAGCATTTCCTTTATATTAAAGACTTAGTATTTTTCATTCAATGTAAAGGGTTGTGACCCTAATATGTTAAGATGTGTCTTTAAGTTGGCTTGTTATAATGAGACTTATTCCTTAGTTTTATAAATAGTTTATTATTATGATGTTGTGAAAAGTTTAATTCCGCACTAATGAATGATAACTAAGAGGCTTGTGCAAGACCTCCGTGAGGTCAAGTACGCCGTGTGGCGACTCAAAAGTGCTCTAACTTCTAGGATGTAGTTGGGGGTCATTGCATCGAAAGTGATAGCCTTTTACTTACCTCATCTAATTTTCTTACACTATAAATTTCGGCGGACACTCTCCTACTCGCTTAAAATGGTCGATGTTAACATCTCTTTGCCAACTCACCGTAAGCATGAAGCTAAGCTTTCCAGCGAGCTCACCGTGGTTCGCCGAAGATGCTTGGCGATTCACTAATCAAACTGTAAAATTTGTCTATCATTCGATGCTACCCGATTGATTAACCTTTAAATCGTTTTGCAAATATGTCCACACAACAAAACTGGAGAAAGGAAAATGGGATTGTGATTAGTGAGAATGCACCCCCACAAAGGGGGAAATTTGGGGAGCATTCTAAGGGAAAAGGAAAAGGAAAAGTTCTCAAATTATCAGATGCAAGTGATGACAACACGGGCCTTTATGACTTTGACCCCATTCATTATAACACAGATTCTGAAGAGAAAGAGCAGGAAGAAGCACACAGAATAGAGAAAAGAACAAAAAGGCTAAATGACCCATCTAGGATCAGAAGCCCAGAACGCGTAGTCTTGACTTGTCCAAATATAGAACAAACTATGACACTGGCCATACCGAGGAAAGGACTCCCAGGCAAGTCAACAAATCAATCTAAGTCTAAGGGGTTGGGGATAATTATTGAGGAAAAGAGAGTATCAATAGATGGAGTCATCGATAGATATCCAGCAATGATAGAGTGCCTGAAATACCATAAGTTTCAGATATTTACTAAGACAGGCAGCCCCTACATCCCAAGCTTGGCCAGAGATCTCTATGATGCATACATTGTTATGGTCCCTCAACGAAAAAGAATGGTGTCCTACTTCAAACCACTAGATTATGTGGATGTTTGGGGAAGAAAGGTGGCTTGCGATAGTGGGGCCATAAACGCAGCTATGGGATTTCCTATTTAAATTCATGAGAGCTTTCAGAGCTTGATCACGAATGAGAAGCTGGATGAGATGAAGAAATGTCTAGCTCCACTAATTGCAGATCAAGAGGCACCAGATTAGTAATAGAAGGGGATTAGATTGAGAAAAAAAAGATTTGAATGTAGCCGCAAGATATTGGTTTGGGTTCATTAGTAGCACAATTATGCCTTCTCAAAATGAATCAGTTCTGTGACACGCTAAGCCTTCCCTCCTTGGATGCATTATGAGGACCGAGAGGACAAACTTGGGGACCCTCATCGCTTCAGAAATTAACATGTGGGCAAAGCAAAGCATAACATCTTTCCATTTCCCAGTATTGATCACTAGGTTATGTAGAAGAGCTAAAGTGCCTACGAATGCAAGGAAGGATATGGAAGTAGCTCCCTCAGCTTCCACATATATTCGGAAGATAGAAGTTATATATCCCAAAGAACAAGCTGTGAAAAAACAAAAAGAAGCCCAAGACACTGAAGCTATATATATGGGAGCATTAGAACACACTCCAGTTTTCAAGGCTCCAAGTATAACTAGCTTCACTATTTCTTGTGCTAACCCATTAGGTGATACCACTGCGGCAAAATCATCTAGGTCTATTGCATTCAGTACCCCGATCAACACCATTTCGTTGATCCGAATGGGGAAACAGGCGTAGTCAGCTGAATCTCAGGCTGGAAAGCTAGAAACAACCATTCCAAAATTGATTCAAAGTGCACTAAATGATGTTGTAGAACCACTAAGTTCAACAATTGCAAATTTGGAAGAAAGGATAACAATGTGAGAACAAGACAAAGAAGCACCAGAGAACGTTGCAGCACTACGAGCAGAAATTACAAAACTTATAGATAACTGCGCTTCTTGAAGTCCACAGACATGTCTAGAATTTTTGGCACGGTGGAAATCCCAAACATGCCTGACATGCCCCGATCCATTTCTAGACCTGGAGACAAAGCAGACATGCAGATGATCAGGAATCAGAAGTGGAGACAGATAAAGAAGCTGAAGTAGCTGCAAGGGAAGATTGGGAAGAAACGGATGTAGTCATGATGGATGCAGCTCTTCAAATTTCTCTGGAAACCACACAATTTTTTAGAGTTGATAGAGCAAGACCCTTTGGAGGCAACTCGAGCTCCAAGGAGTAAACAGTACTCCCCTCTTCCCTATCCTTTAAGTTACATAAAACGCATTTTTGAACATTTGCGGTGGGGTGAAGAAGCACTTTTATTTGCTTGTCTTTACCAGTTTGTTGATGATTTTGAATGTGTGTATATGTGTTTTGATATATGAGTAGGTTATCTATTCAAGTTAAGTTTTTCAAATTTCTTTCGCAAATGTTTGAGCTTATGGCTCACTTTTGGGTCCTAATTTCTTAATAATTTTGACCCTTCCGAAAAAATCACTTTTGATAATTTTGCCACCTCTTGTGTTGAAAGTGGTTGTTCTTGTACAAATTTAAGTCTCGATTTCGATCAATAGCGATGACTTGAAAAGTGATCTCAATTGAACAAACATGAATGTATGGCTACAACGAGAACGAATCAAGTTACATATGCAATATGTGAACTCTTTGCATCTCGTTGTGATTAGCCAATTAACAAATTGATTCTTTTGCAATGACCATTGCACACTAGCGAAAGTGTGTAGTCTTGTTTGACTTAAGTGTCACTGTCTTCTGTGATGAGCTTGCCTTGAACCTTGCATGAATAAACCTAGAATTTGCCCGATTAGTCCAATTGATTTAGAAAGGTATCCTCTTGACGTGATCTTAGGAAATTGAGCTATGCATGAATAGTGTAAGTCATGTTGTTCACATTAATGATTGAGTCTTGTGTAGCACTATTTGAGACATCCTATTTGAACAGTTGAACTTATGTTTTACTTGAGGACAAGCAAAAGTTTAAGTTGGGAGTGTTGATGAGTCCCCAAATTGGACTCATCTAGGGCTTTATTTTAATGCAAACACTGTCCTAAATTGTATATTTTATCTTGATATCTGATAAAAACCTCTAAGTTTTAGGAGCATAGACAAAACGAAGGAAAAACATAACAAAATAGCTGAAGATGCAAAGCGCACATCGCCAGACACACTTGGCGATATGACGTATAGCAGAGTTCTGCCTTTTGTTATAGCAAGTGAGCCCTGAAATAAGTGGATCGAAAGGTGATGAAAAGGTGCAGTCGGCGCTTTGCCAAATAATTCCAGAAGCAAAGTTATTCCGCCCAACATTACAGCATGCACAAAAAGACAGGGCACAAACGGCAACGAACCAGAGAAAGGGTGAATCGCCGAATCACTCGGCGATTCACGACTTAAGACGTCGAATGGATCCACCAGCACTAATCTGAAGCCTATAAAATTTAAACTCTTTTATTATTTAGATATAGAATTTTGGAGACAAAAATATTAAGATATTTTTCTAGTTTTAGAACCCAAGTTTTTGGCATTTTTCTCTCAACTTTGGAGAGGCTTTTGAGGAAGCATGAAGAAAGAAACCCATTTGATTCTTTTATAATTTGAACTATATTTGATTATCACTTGATGTGTGGCTAAAGACCCCATTCTTAGGGTGTGATTTAGCTAATATGTGTTGATATTATTTCTGGATATTGTTTTCTGATAGGATTAGATGTATTTTTATGGTTATTTCACCTAGTGGTTGTGGTTTAATTTAATTGGTTTTTAGTTGCAAATACAAAACCACCCATATGTTTTTGGCATGCCCGAGAGGAAGGTCGCGAAACCAAGACCACTAGACTAATGTCCTATGGAGTGGGTCGACATGAGGTTCAACCCAATCGGGTGAGCCCTTGTCCCATATCCAAACACCGTTTATCGAAAGGTCAGGGTGTGGATAAGGTATAGGCTGGTTATTTTAGACGAGTGGGTGTCCGTGAGAAACCCATTTGATATTGAGTAAGTTCATCGAGAGGGAACTTAGTTTCACCTAAAGCTTTGCCTAGTCACCATTGTCTTGCAAATTTTACTATCAAAAGCATGTACCCACTAGTTTGTATCAACATATATTGCGGTCACACCCCAAGAAATCTCTCCCATACTTATTTTCTCCTTTATTTTTGCTATTTTACAACTTGTGACAAAACCTCTTCTTGATATTTGACACTTTGGTGTCACCAATTTAACTTTTTTTATTTTTATATTCCAAAATGTCCTGAGCTAATCACTATTTAGAATGAAATTCTAAGTAGCTACTACTTTTGTCACACCCCGAGAGCACCCCCTAGACGTAATTGGCGTCGTCGTCCTCTTTGAGGACTAATACTAGTCTCTTAGCTTACATCATTACATTCATAGGTCAAAATGCGGAAAATTTAAAACTTTTCTTTATATATCTTGAGGTTTACATAGACCTCTCGCATACACATAATATAGTCATATCGAGTATACATAGACCCTTCGTAGAGGAAGATTTCTTAGTCTTCTACTTTTATTGCACATAGATATATAAGATATAACATACTCTTAAAATCGGATGTCTCATTTCATAACCATCTAAAACAAGAGTATATCAGTTGGGCATATCCCATACATCAACGTAATAAATCCACATATAGGCTATACAATGTTTAGTACTCAAATGAAAAGGAAAGAACTAAAAGTCTTATAAATAGAACAACATCAAGCTTGATAGAGGCATTGCCCTCAGAAAGTAAGGACCTACCCAACTTGGATGAGTGAGAATCCCAAGTGTTCCTTCAAAGTCTCTCAAAATCCCTTCAACGACCGGAACCTAAAATGTTGGGGGAAAAGGGAGAAAATGGGGTTAGTACACCACTTGTACTAAGTATGAGACCATATGCACACACATCATAAAATCATGTTAAAAGGGAACATTTCATTAAAGTATGCAATTTACATTGAAAAGCCTTATGCACATTCAAGAAGACCATACAAATCAATAAGATATATTCATTAAGTCAAGAACATGTAATACCAAGTCTAGCCAAGTGTAACATTTCGAAAATCCAAGACGTGTCTTAAAGCTTAACATAAGTGTCATGAGGTCTAGACACTGTTTTTAAGTCCATATTAAATAATATAGGTCATTTAGGATGTTTAGAAACCAAAACGTCCAACAACGTCCATGACGTCCGGGAATTTGGTTCAAGGGCGTACTAGTGTCCCTTAGCCTATTTGACTAGCTTTTAGGAGTCAGAAATTTATGAAATTAGGTGGAAGGGTGTATAACATGTGTTTAAGATGATTCGTGGTTGAAACATCCAGGTACGACTCCCCAAGGACCAACCAAGGGTCCTTGAGGAGGACCCTAGCACGTAGGAGGCAACACTGCCTGGGCAGTGTGCAATCACGGAAGGCAAACGACAGCTCGTGTGTGGATCGACGGGGTGTCAATGCCAACCGTCGTCCCACACTTATCCAAAATGGGTAATACCTATCCTACACAAGTCTCTGACCAAAACGACGAGTGTGCAGGATGGAGGGGGGACCAAATTGTCGACTCACAAACGGCCCGTCGATTGGGGTCTCGTCTGTGATGGTCAAGTTTTCCTTCACATTTTTAGTTAGTTAATTTAATTAGTTAAAGGGTTAGGTGGTTAATTAGGGGTTTAAGGAAGTCTAATTATGTTGATTAACCCACCATATAAGGACCCAACCCTCATTAGTCTAAACAAAACTCACAAAATAAACTCTCTTCTTTCTCTCTCTATTGGAAGACACCACTGAAGAAAAGATAGTGGGATGTTTTGGGGGCTATAAAGGGACTATTTAACCATAAAATATTCATCAAACTTTAAGGTATGGGATCTGTTCACCTTTGACACTTCTTTCCTCAAAGGGTTCATTCAAAGTATTTCTAAAAATTGAGTTTTCATGTGGGTTCTTCTCAATCTCGAAAATCATGTTATGAATTGTTTTGTTTATGGTTTCTTTAGGTTATAATGGATAGATTAACACGTATTTTAACTTGATAATGATAATTGTTGATGGCTTGGTCTAAATTGTAGAACATGATCCTCAACCCTTAACCCTAGGTTTGATCTTGATAGGAATTAGGTTTTAATTGATTCAATTGACTTGGTTGTTGATTAAATTACTATCCTATGGTGTTATTATGAATAGATTAAGATGAATTATAGGTCGATCTTTCTAGTTCTTGAGATGTGATTTAGGTTATGAAGTATACTGTGAAATTGACCTAAGTATCTTGTCTTAAGCAATGATCTAGTGTTGAGTTGTGTTATAGAAATGCAATTGGCCTTGTTATCTTATTGGTTATCATTGTGTGATGATTTTACTCCCATATTTGGGTTGAGTTATGGATTGATGGTAAGACCCTTGGTGATTAACTATGAACAAGACTTGGTAAGTCTTGTGATCCCTATACTTTACTTCAAACTATGGTAAATTGTGATTAAGTCATGATATTGTGTTGGAGTATATCTTGTTTAGGATTGATAGGGTGGTATGATGTTCTATTTAAATGTCTTGTATATAGTTGTGAGGTTGGTTAAAATGAAATACTATAAGGACGTTGATGACTACCAACGTGCCTTATTAAGAATGAATATGTAAATGTGGTAACCTCACTTATATGGGTTGTGATGAAAGGACTATACTCATGCAATTCTTATTGATCTATGATGATGATGATTATACAAGGGCTAGACACTATGACCTAGACTAAGCTATGATTGATAATTAAGTACACTAAAGACATTTCAATAAAGGGACTTAGCTTAGCACTGAGTGAACTTGACAATGGGAGGTGATGACTTTCCATAGAGGAAGAGTTACCCTATAGTTCTATATGTGATGTTGACTCCCTTTGAGGGATACTCATTCAATGGATTCCCATGAGAGGAGGCCCCAATTACCAAGTGGTATGAAAAGGGAATACCTATCTCTTAGTTCTTGAACTATGTTACCCCATAGGAAGACTAGCTAGTGGATCCACCTAGAAAGCTACGTTTATGTTTGGTTTTACTTTGGCCGGTAGACCACCTTCCATCGGTGTAAAGTTTTACAACACCGGATTCCACACTTAGATCTTGTGGCGTATGTCGGTTAAGGCGAGTGTTCCCTAAACTAAAATAAAGTAATAAAGTATAAACTAACTAGGGTGACTTCAGAGGTTTGACTTAGCCTAGGTAGGGGTATGCGACTCTACCAATGCCTTGCACTAGTTTGCCTAGAGGGAAGCTTTAGGAAGTTGATATTATATATGTATATGCTAATGATGTGAATAATGATAATATGTTGACTTTACATGTAAATGATATCATATGATGATGGTTATTCTTATGAACATGTGTCTATTGTATGATGTTAAGGTATGATGTTAAGTATCCTTAAAGGTTATATTATGTGACGTTGGACATTAGTTATGGATTCTTGTTGGGTTACTTGATTAAGTAAGGTTATGGGGCTTTGCTTGGTTATTGCACTTGTTGACTTGATAGGGATTCATGAGTACTTGTCTTGCTTATTATACTATGATAAACTCTTATCCATGGGGTTTAAGTATGTGGCATGCATATTACTTACTTTTCCTTGATAAATATGTCTTGTTGCTTGGTATGGCTTGTTTGATTATGCATAAGACTTTCAAAGGATAAAATGGCATGATTTAACTAAATGTCCTTTTTAGCATGATTTGACATTATATGTGCATATGATCTCATACTTAGTACAAGTGGCGTACTAACCCAATTTTCTTCCTTTTCCCAAACATTTTAGGTTCTGGCCGTTGAAGGCTCATTCGAGACGACTTGAAGAAGACTTGGATATTCTCTACCATCCAAGTGGGTAGGTTCTCACTTCCCGAGGGAGATATCGATATCGATCTTATATTGTTGCTTAGTTTAAAGAATTTTATATTCCTTCTATTTTCATTTGAGTACTATTTGTATAAGCCTATATGTGGCTTCTTTACAATGATGTAGGGCTATGCCCAATTTGTTATGATCGTTTTAGATGGCTGTGAGATAAGACAATCTTTACGACTATGTTCTATCTTATATATATGTATGTGCAATAAAAGTAGAAGGCTATGTAACCTTCCTATACGAAGGGTCTATGTATACTCTATACGGATATATACTATGTGTATGTAGAGGTCTATGTAAACCTCCAATTAGAAATAATGAAAATTTTTGAATTCTTTTATATTTTTGACTTATGAATGCAATGATGTAAACTAAGAGGTAGTGTTAGTCCTCGAAGAGGATGACGACGACGGTTACATCTAAGGGGTAAACCCAGATGTGACAAACTTGGTATCAGAGCATGAGGTTGAATTATCTTAGAGTCAATGTCTCTCTCAACCACGTCTATGTAAGTTCGTATTCATATTTTTGAAGCGTGCCACACTTATGATTAGGAACCTACATGATGCCTAGGAAACTCTCTTTTTCTTGGAAATCTAATATCGTTCCATTAGAGTTTACTTATGGTGTGTTTTTGCATCTAATACTATTGTTGTGATTATAGGAGAAATGAACACACGAAGGAATGCGGCACAAACACTTGAAGAGGAGATTTCCAATGCGGGATCTCCTCCCCGTGGTGATCAAGTTCCTCCTCTTGAAGAAGATGTTGTGGATGACCAAGCTCCGGTTAATCCTCCACCTTTGACGGATGAGAATATAAGGGTTGCCCTTCTCCAAATGGATCAAGCGATTACTACTCAAGCCCAAGCCACCACTACCCAAGCCAAAGCTATGACGGCCCAAGCTAATCGGGAGGTTGTACTCCGAGATTATCAACAAGTCACTACCATGGCATCCCGTCTAAGGGATTTCACGAGGATGAATCCTCCCACTTTCTATGGGTCTAAGGTTACAGAAGACCCCCAAGAGTTCATTGATGAAGTCTACAAGATACTCTTTGCTATGGGTTTGTCCACTAGTGAGAAGGCTGAGCTAGCCACATACCAACTCAAGGATGTGGCTCAAACTTGGTATGTTCAATGGAGGGACAATAGGCCTCTTAGGGGTGGTCCGGTGACTTGGGAGATCTTCAAAAAATATTTTTTTGAGAGGTTCTTTTCTAGGAAGATGAGGGAAGCTAAAGTGGTGGAGTTCATCAACCTTCGCCAAGGAGGTATGAGCGTTGACGAATACTTCTTGAAATTCACTAAATTGTCGAAATATAATCCTTCTTTGGTTTCCGATCCTAGAGATGAAATAAACCACTTTGTGACGAGGGTGTTGGATAATTTGTAAGAGGAGTGTCATTCGGATATGTTACATGACAACATGAACATTTCTCGCCTTATGGTGCATGCCAAACATGTGGAAGAGGCAAGGGCTAAGAGGAAGAGTAGAGATGCTAAGAGGGAAAGATCTTTTGATGGAGGTTCTTATAAGAATAGGCTTGAAATTCAAGACAAGCCTAAGTTCAAGAAGAGGTTCTCTAATCAAGTTCGATCTAAGTTCCCTAAGGATCGTGATGATAAGGTGGCTAAACCTAGAGCTCAAAAGGGAAGGAGTGGAAACTCACCAAATGAGAAGCCTACATGTGCCAAGTATGGAAAGGGTCATTTTGGTGAATGCTTGGTTGGAACGGGCAATTGTTTTAGTAGTGGTAAAAGTGGTCACAAGGTTAGGGATTGTCCCAATGTGAGGGTTCAAGACAAGGATAGTGGTCAAACTCAAGCAAATGGTTCAAATGAGGCTCCAAATAATAACCGCTTCTATGTTCTCCGCTCTAGGGGTGAGCAAGAGACTTCTCTCGACGTGGTTACCGGTATGTTGAAAGTCTTCTCTATTGATGTATATGCCTTACTTGATCCCCGGAGCTACTTTATCATTTGTTACCCCTCTAGTAGCCAAAAAGTTTGACATTTTTCCCGATATTTTGCATAAATCTTTTATAGTGTCTACTCCGTGGGTGAGTCGGTTGTTGCAAAAAGGGTGTATAGAAATTGTCCAATAATGTTGCCCAATAGAGTTTCTTATGTTGAACTAGTAGAACTTGATATGCTTGATTTTAATGTCATTTTGGGTATGGATTGGTTGCATGCTTGCTTTGCCTCTATTGATTGTACGACAAGGTGGTGAAGTTTAACTTTCCAAATGAATCCGTGGTAGAATGGAAGGGGGGAATTCTATTCCTAGAGGTCGTATCATCTCTTGTCTAAAAGCATGCAAAATGATCTCAAAAGGTGTATACCATATTGTACGATTCCAAGACTTAGACTCCGAAATTGCTCTCATTGAGTCAGTCCCCGTAGTGAGTGAATTTTCGGAGGTCTTTCCTAATGATCTTCCCTGTATTCCTCCCGAAGGTGAAATTGATTTTGGTATCGATTTTCTACCAGATATAATCCCATTTTAATTTCTTCTTATCGGATGGATCCGGCCGAATTGAAAGAGTTAAAGGCTCAACTGAAGGATTTACTAGACAAAAGATTCATTAGACCTAGTATTTCTCCATGGGGTTCTCCGGTCTTGTTTGTGAAGAAGAAGGATGGGTCCTTAAGAATGTGTATCGATTATCGCCAACTCAATAAGGTCACTATTAAGAATAAGTATCCTATCCCACGGATTGATGACTTGTTTGATCAATTCCAAGGGGCAAGCTACTTTTATAAGATTGATTTGAGGTCGGGGTATCACCAACTTAGGGTGAGAGGTGAGGACATACCAAAGATGGCATTTCGGAGTAGATATGGTCATTATGAGTTCCTAGTAATGTCCTTTGGTCTCACTAATGCTCCGGCGGCATTTATGGACCTAATGAATAGGGTGTTTCTGTAACATTCCGTAAAATCACATGTTTAGTGAAGAGCCCTATACGTCTTTAAGAATGCGTATTGGCGATACGTAGGCATATCAATGACCAATATTAAGGAATATTGGGCATAGTATAGAAAATTGGCTAAGGGGTATTAGCCAATTTCTATATAATGCCCAAATAAGCAAAATATTGGGCATATTAGAAAATATTGGATTAAAGGGTGTTAGCCAATTTTTCTAAGTATTAATGAGCTTGTTTAAGAGACGTACCTGCAATGAAGACCCTAAGCTAAAATTCAATACTTTTATCATATACACATGAAGTACTAGGCATCCAAGTGTCAAGCCTTGTACCTAAGTACATAACCATTTAAAGTAATAATGTAAATTAAGCAGTGCCCAAGGACATTATGAGGGTCCTTGGGACAATAAGTAAACATTCCCAAAGGAACCATAAATAATAGTTAGTTAGGAAAGTACAACCAACACATGTGCAATCACATGTGCAAGACATGTGAAGAAGCTGCCAAAAGAGGGGACAACCCTAACCGAATTCGGTTAGGGTAGTTAGGGGGAAAACGTGCAGAAGGGATCACTCCATGTGGGGCCTAACCTCCTAACCAACTCTAGGTCCTAGCTAAATGTCCTAACTAGCTAAATAACCTAGGACTAACCGAAATGGACTCATTAGTGCACCCAACAACCTAAGACCAAAACCGGGTTGACCCTAACCTAGTACTAGTTAAAGAGACAACCTAGTACCTAACCTAGGATGGTCCAAAAGGTTAGTTATTGTCCTAACAACTTATGGGTACTTTAGTAATTACCCTAGGTTACCTAATTAATTAATTTATCAAGTTAATTAATTAATTTAAAAGTGCTAAAACCGAAACTACAAAGGAAATGTTCAGATTTCCGGTTAAGACAAGAAAGGGACAACTTAGTACCTAACCTAGTATGGTCCAAAGAGTTAGTTAAGGTCCTAAAAACCTAGGGATACTTTAGTAATTACCCTAGGCTACTTAATTAATTAATTTAGCAACTTAATTAATTAATTTAAAGGGGAAAAACCGAAATCACAAAGCAATTTCCAGATTTTGGTTAAAACAAGAAAAAGACAACCTATGACCTAACCTAGGATGGTTCAAAGGATTGGTTATGGTCCAAACGACTTAAGGGTACTTTAGTAATTACCTTAGGTCACCTAATTAATTAAATTAGTAATTTAATTAATTAGTTTAAATGATCAAAATGAAATTCTTACACTAACCTAGTACAACTCAAGAAACATCCTAGTACTTAACCTAGGATGGTCCAAAAGGGTTAATTTTGGTTCCAATGACTTAGGGGTACTTTAGTACTTACCCTAGGTACCTAAATTAATTAAATTAGGGATTTAATTAATTAATATAAAGTCAAAATGTTGACCAAAACCATAGTCAACACCAATTTCCAGATTTGACTAAGTGTTGTGTTCTCCTATGTTTAGTCAACTTAGGAGGGGCATTTTGGTAATTGGTTAATTAGTTTATTAAATTAACTAAGTTTTATACTTCAAGATCAGTTGTTAAACCTAAAAATAACGTTCAAACTCATAGAAAAGGTGATGCAAAAACAGCAAGCAACGAACGCAATAAAAAGGCAGAAAATTCCATTGATTCTCCTAGGCGATTTCAAGGTTTCTCGAAGTTTTCGTTCAAGATGGTCTTTTTAGATTAAGTTCTACATAAGGTATGGGTTTCTCTCCTGTAATTCCTTCTCCAAGAGTATTTTCCTTCGAACGATTCACAAGATTTTGAAAACTAGGGTTGTTCCCGTCGTTCTCGTCGAACTTCCCTTCCCTAGTATCCTTTTCGATATCAATGTTGAATAGGTTAGAGATCATGTTGTTGGTATGTGGTTCTGGCTGTTCTTAACATGTATTGTTCTTGAATGATGAGTATCAAATGAACTTATGAACTTGTAATTGCGTAAAGTTAAACTTATCATGATAATTAAGGATCGATAATATGCTAAGATAAGTCTGTGATGTGTTAAGTGAATTATGTGCCTTTGGCTGAATGTTGACTTGTTGTTGTTGTGATGTTATGAAGATGATAAAGCCACCAAATGTTAATATGATTCTGTCCAATATGTTCTTAAAACGTGACACTAAAAGCCAAAAACTAAGAATTGGCTCAAAGACATCTATGAAATCATATCTTGAATAAATTGGCTATCTGGTTTTAATAAAGTTGGCTAACTCTATTTGGTCAAAATTAATATATGCTAATGTCTAGGAACTTATGTAAATGATTAAAAGATTGGCTAATGGTTCATACATATGGCAATTTAAATATGAACATACATAAAAATTGGCTTATGCCAGAAAGAATGAATTTGTTAGTCTAACATCCCAAATCTTGAGCCAATACTAATCATATGTGAATTCTTGTGTAGCAAGAGTATCAAATATATACTAAGCACTTCTAAAGTAATATCAATGAATCCATAACCAAGGGCATGACATTCATTGGGACAACTCCCAACATGCTCCACAAGAATGAACTATGAACACATGAAAGTCATTGAATGAAGTGCTCATCGTCCATAAATGGTGATATGAAGCTACTACACTAAAGTAAGTAAGTAACGTGAGTTATAACATAATTAAAGGGGTCTAAAATAAGTAAGTGACCAGAATGGGGTGTTAAAGGAAGTTAGACAAGTCTTACTCACACCAAAGCTAATTTGTTAAAAGAATACTCACGAATGAAGGTGTTAGAATGTGTGAGACTAGTATCATTAACACCTAAGGATGATATGTTAGGACAATTCACATTCATCAATGTAAAGTAAGGATGATATGTAAGGACAATTCACATTCATCAATGTAAAGTAAGGATGATATGTAAGGACAATTCACATTCATCAATGTAAAGTAAGGATGATATGAAGGACAATTCACATTTCATCAATGTAAAGTAAGGATGACAAGTCATCAAAAAAGTAAATAAGTCTCAATCATACTCTATATGTAAGTGTAAGGACAGTTCCCACTTAATACTAATGATGAGATGAGAAATCATCTAATGAGGTATGATGTCATCATGCTAGAAGCCATCTTCCGTGATGTATGAGTTGAATGTAATGGAACTTTATACTAAGCACCGATAGGCTAGCTATGAGCGGTGATGCCTTCCTTCGGGAAGAGCGGAGGTTCACGTAACTCTCATTAGATGAGATTGTCCGGCATGACGGGTATGGGTCTCCTTATATCTCCTAGTCTTTGAACCTATACTGCCAATATAGGGATCTAGCAGGGTTCAATTCCCTATATACGCTAGCATGTTTTGGTTTCACCTTGGCCAGTGACTCCACCTCTTTTCGGTGTGGGGAAGACACCGGATTTCATAATGCTCACATGATCTATGTCGGTTAAGGTTGGAGTTTCTCAAATTATGAAAGATAATGAAATGAACGATACCGAAGGTGTTTGTGCAAGATAATCAGGAGGTGAAATCAGATTCAAGTAATGACATTAGGTCATTCTTGGTCATTGCACTTCATGATCCCGATGAGAGTCTTAAACTTCATCCTAGGTATAGCTGGTGTTTACATCAGCCTACGAATGAATGAAATGAATAATGTGAAGTACGAATGAACGAATTAAGCAGACTATATGTTTGCTAAAGAAAGCCCTCGAGTTGAGGTCCCATATGTTGGGCACTCACTTAAGATGTCTTAATGCTATATCAACGATTCCAAGGTCTCGTGTATATGAAATGTATAATATATAAAACATTAAAGTAATGAAATCAATGGCATAATCAATGGAGAATGGCTTATGAAATGTAATGAATACTTGATGTAATGAATAACAAGGATAGTCAAATCGTGTCCAATAAAGTTTACAATAAGTAAAGGGCATAGCTAATAATGAATCCTCATGTTATGAAAATGATAAAGCCAAATAAATTGGCTTATAATGACTTTATATATTTGGCAAAAGATATTAGCAAAATAAGATTGGCTTATAATGACTTCTTACATTAGGCCAATAATACAATAATAGGAATAGTCACTAAAGATTGGTTTATAAAGAATTCATACTGAAAGTAAGCAAGATCATAAGCTTTAATGATATGCCCCAAGAACTATGCACGTTATCCAATCAACTATAGAATGAGTTTAGTCAATAAGTATTGACTTATAAATATATTCATGCCCCAAATTGTAGTTAAATCATTTCCTTAATCTCTTGAATTACTTACTTGATTCATTGTGGGTATGGGACTACAATAAATCATTGCACTTGTAAGTAAAACATAGGACCAAAGGAGTTATTGAACTACACAACAAGAAGAAGAAAAAGGCTGAAAATAATCTAAGTGTACAAAGAGGAGCTCTCGGGTTTGGAGGATCAAAAATTTAAATCTTCGCCCGAGTGGTTCTAAAATTATGTTGATGATACTAATATCTTTTAATCATATAGAAAATGAGTTGTGTGCTTTGAATGCATTAAAATACATCATATTCATACCACAATTCACAACTAACGAATTAGGAAAGTCTAATGACTAGACTTTCCAGAAATGGCATGTTGCTTAGGAAGAGCTTTCATTGATCATGCATAGCTTTATGTGTATGTGTGCATACACCCATACTTAGTACAAGTGGTGTACTAACCCCCTACTATTTACTATTTTTATAGGTGCAGGTCAAAGGACAGGTTGACGACACTTGCAGCGGTTTGGACTTCAGCGTTTCTCCAAACCAATTGGTAGGTCCTCATGATTTCGAGGATGCTACAGATTTAGTCTAGCCTTAGTTTTAGACATAGCTAGTGGATGTTGTCCTAGAGTTTCTTTCGTACCTTCATTTTGAAGCTTTGTAATAAGGCCGTGTTTGGCAAACTATTTATGATATATTCATCTTCAGTTTCGAATTGATTCTTTATGTTAGATGGTTGTTCTCTTATGTTGAGCTTAGTATATGATGTATCTAGTTAATAATGATATGAAGTCTATGTATACTTCATACATATAAAAATTTTAAATTTTCCGCAAATTTAACTAGATGAATGTGATGAATGCAAGATGAGGCTTGTCTGCGACCTCTGAGAGGTCAACGACACCGGTTGCGATCCGGATTCCATAATCTGGGTCGTTACAAACTTTGTATCAGAGCATGAGGTTAAATTACCTAGGAACTAAAGCTCAACACAACCACGTTACGTAGTTTCTAGCTTATGGTTGTGAAGCGCGCCACACTCATGACCTAGAGACTACGCGATGATAGGAAAATCTCCCTTCTTCTACTCTTTATCGTGCTATCTAGAGCTTTGACACTTTGTGTCATTATAAGTATCTAACTTCCTTCTTGTGTGAACGCGTAGAAGAATACACACAAGAATTAGGATGGCCAAGTGGTCTAAGGTGCCAGACTCAAGATCTAGCCTTCCCAAGAAGGGCCATAATGGAAATGCCCAACGTGGACGAAAGACGTGTGGTGAGTGTGGTTATTCGCATGGAGGTGAATGCTTGGTAATTTCAAAAAGCCTGCTATGAGTATTGATGAGGAGGAGAAGGCTAATTTGGCTGCATACCAACTCAAGAATATGGCTTAGACATGGATTTGCTTCATAAGTGTTATGCTATGATAGATTGTCGAAATAGGGTAGTGCGACTTCAGTTTTCAAATGAGTTAGAGCTAGAATGTGAGGCCGAGGCCGATATGAGATCCCGTTACCCTCACTTGTTCAGTTGTTGAGGTTAGATATACTCATCCTAAGTCTGGTTTATGTTTAAGAAACTCTAAGTTTAAGTGCTTTAGTTGATTTGGTGTTATAAGTCACTAATCGTATGTCTTATAATAGCACTATGTGAGTTAAAACGAAGTTATGTTGAATTTTATGTTGTTGTTTTGTGTAGCATAGGCATGTTTTCTGTGTTGCATGATTTGTGATGTGCATTAAGTTAAGTGTGATTGAGAAGGAAATTCCTCAATCTCAAATATGAAGCTTCAGATAAGCTTGAATGATATGCATCATCCAAATATGTGTGAATCAGATATTCACAAAAGAGAAAAGTTTAAGCATGATAAAGTAACTTTCGAAAGTCACCCTCTTTGCTTAAATGATGTGTAAGTGTAATTCGGGGACGAATGTTCCTAAGGGGGGGATAATGTAACATTCCGTAAAATCACATGTCTAGTGAAGAGCGCAATAGGTCTTTAAGAATGCGTATTGGGGATACGTAGGGATCTCAATGCCCAATATTGAGGAATATTGGGCATAGTATAGAAAATTGGCTAAGGGGTATTAGCCAATTTCTATATAATGCCCAAATAAGCAAAATATTGGATTAAAGGGTGTTAGCCAATTTTTCTAAGTATTAATGAGCTTGTTTAAGAGATGTACCTACAACGAAGACCCTAAGCTAAAATTCAATACTTTTATCATATACATATGAAGTACTAGGCATCCAAGTGTCAAGCCTTGTACCTAAGTACATAACCATTTAAAATGATCGTGTAAATTAAGCAGTGCCCAAGGACATGATGAGGGTCCTTGGGACAATAATTAAACATTCCCAAAGGAACCATAAATAATAGTTAGTTAGGAAAGTACAACCAACACATGTGCAAGACATGTGAAGAAGCTGCCAAAGGAGGAGACCACCCTAACCGAATTCGGTTAGGGTAGTTAGGGGAAAAACGTGCACAAGGGACCACTCAATGTGGGGCCTAACCTCCTAATCAACTAACTGTCCTAACTAGCTAAATAACCTAGGACTAACCGAAATGGACCCATTAGTGCACCTGACAACCTAGGACCAAAACCGGGTTGACACTAACCTAGTACTAGTTAAAGCGACAACCTAGTACCTAACCTAGGATGGTCCAAAAGGTTAGATATGGTCCTAAAAACTTATGGGTACTTTAGTAATTACCCTAGGTTACATAATTAATTAGTTTAGCAAGTTAATTAAATAATTTAAAAGTGCTAAAACCGAAACTACAAAGGAAATGTTCAGATTTCCGATTAAGACAAGAAAGGGACAACCTAGTACCTAACCTAGTATGGTCCAAAGAGTTAGTTAAGGTACTAAAAACCTAGGGATACTTTAGTAATTACCCTAGGCTACTTAATTAATTAATTTAGCAACTTAATTAATTAATTTAAAGGGGAAAAAACGAAATCACAAAGCAATTTCCAGATTTTGGTTAAAACAAGAAAAAGACAACCTAGAACCTAACCTAGGATGGTTCAAAGGATTGGTTATGGTCCAAACGACTTAAGGGTACTTTAGTAATTACCTTAGGTCACCTAATTAATTAAATTAGTAATTTAATTAATTAGTTTAAATGATCAAAATGAAATTCTTACACTAACCTAGTACAACTCAAGAAACATCCTAGTACTTAACCTAGGATGGTCCAAAAGGGTTAATTTTGGTTCCAATGACCTAGGGGTACTTTAGTACTTACCCTAGGTACCTAAATTAATTAAATTAGGGATTTAATTAAATAATATAAAGTCAAAATGTTTACCAAAACCATAGTCAACACCAATTTCCAGATTTGACTAACTGTTGTGTTCTCCTATGTTTAGTCAACTTAGGAGGGGCATTTTGGTAATTGGTTAATTAGTTTATTAAATTAACTAAGTTTTATAATTCAAGATCAGTTGTTAAACCTAAAAATCACGTTCAAACTCATAGAAAAGGCGACGCAAAAACAGCAAGCAACGAACGCAATAAAAAGGCAGAAAATTCCATTGATTCTCCTAGGCGATTTCAAGGTTTCTCCAAGTTTTCGTTCAAGATGGTCTTCGTAGATTAAGTTCTACTTAAGGTATGGGTTTCTCTCCTGTAATTCCTTCTCCAAGAGTATTTTCCTTCGAACGATTCACAAGATTTTGAAAACTAGGGTTGTTCCCATCGTTCTCGTCGAACTTCCCTTCCCTAGTATCCTTTTCGATATCAATGTTGAATAGGTTAGAGATAATGTTGTTGGTATGTGGTTCTGGCTGTTCTTAACATGTATTGTTCTTGAATGATGAGTATCAAATGAACTTATGAACTTGTAATTGCGTAAAGTTAATCTTATCATGATAATTAAGGATCGATAATATGCTAAGATAAGTCTGTGATGTGTTAAGTGAATTATGTGCCTTTGGCTGAATGTTGACTTGTTGTTGTTGTGATGTTATGAAGATGATAAAGCCACCAAATGTTAATATGATTCTGTCCAATATGTTCTTAAAACGTCACACTAAAAGCCAAAAACTAAGAATTGGCTCAAAGACATCTATGAAATCATATCTTGAATAAATTGGCTATCTGGTTTTAATAAAGTTGGCTAACTCTATTTGGTCAAAATGAATATATGCTAATGTCTAGGAACTTATGTAAATGATTAAAAGATTGGCTAATGGTTCATACATATGGCAATTTAAATATGAACATACATAAAAATTGGCTTATGCCAGAAAGAATGAATTTGTTAGTCTAACATCCCAAATCTTGAGCCAATACTAATCATATGTCAATTCTTGTGTAGCAAGAGTATCAAATATATATTAAGCACTTCTAAAGTAATATCAATGAATCCATAACCAAGGGCATGACATTCATTGGGACAACTCCCAACATGCTCCACAAGAATGAACTATGAACACATGAAACTCATTGAATGAAGTGCACATCGTCCATAAACGGTGATATGAAGCTACTACACTAAAGTAAGTAAGTAACGTGAGTTATAACATAATTAAAGGGGTCTAAAATAAGTAAGTGACCAGAATGGGGTGTTAAAGGAAGTGAGACAAGTCTTACTTACACCAAAGCTAATTTGTTAAAAGAATACTCACGAATGAAGGTGTTAGAATGTGTGAGACTAGTCTCATTAACACCTAAGGATGATATGTAAGGACAATTTACATTCATCAATGTAAAGTAAGGATGATATGAAAGGACAATTCACATTCATCAATGTAAAGTAAGGATGATATGTGAGGACAATTCACATTCATCAATGTAAAGTAAGGATGATATGTAAGGACAATTCACATTTCATCAATGTAAAGTAAGGATGACAAGTCATCAAAAAAGTAAATAAGTCTCAATCATACTCTATATGTAAGTGTAAGGACAGTTCACACTTAATACTAATGATGAGATGAGAAATCATCTAATGAGCTATGATGTCATCATGCTAGAAGCCAGCTTCCATGATGTATGAGTTGAATGTAATGGAACTTTATACTGAGCACCGATAGGCTAGCTATGAGCGGTGATGCCTTCCTTCGGGAAGGGCGGAGGTTCACGTAACTCTCATGAGATGAGATTGTCCGTCATGCCGGGTATGGGTCTCTTTATATCTCCTAGTCTTTGAACCTATACTGCCAATATAGGGATCTAGCAGGGTTCAATTCCCTATATATGCTAGCATGTTTTGGTTTCACCTTGGCCAGTGACTCCACCTCTTTTCGGTGTGGGGAAGACACCGGATTTCATAATGCTCACATGATCTATGTCGGTTAAGGTTAGAGTTTCTCAAATTATGAAAGATAATGAAATAGACAATACCAAAGGTGTTTATGCAAGATAATCAGGAGGTGAAATTAGATTCAAGTAATGACATTAGGTCATTCTTGGTCATTGCACTTCATGATCCGGATGAGAGTCTTAAACTTCATCCTAGGTATAGCTTGTGTTTACATCAGCCTACGAATGAATGAAATGAATAATGTGAAGTACGAATGAACGAATTAAGCAGACTCTATGTTTGCTAAAGAAGGCCCTCGGGTTGAGGTCCCATATGTTGGGCACTCACTTAAGATGTCTTAATGCTATATCAACGATTCCAAGGTCTCGTGTTTATGAAATGTATAATATATAAAACATTAAAGTAATGAAATAAATGGCATAATCAATAGAGAATGGCTTATGAAATGTAATGAATACTTGATGTAATGAATAATAAGGATAGTCAAATCGTGTCCAATAAAGTTTACAATAAGTAAAGGTCATAGCTAATAATGAATCCTCATGTTATGAAAATGATAAAGCCAAATAAATTGGCTTATAATGACTTTATATATTTGGTAAAAGATATTAGCCAAATAAGATTGGCTTATAATGACTTCTTACATTAGGCCAATAATACAATAATAGGAATAGTCACTAAAGATTGGTTTATAAAGAATTCATACTCAAAGTAAGCAAGATCATAAGCTTTAATGATATGCCCCAAGAACTATGCACGTTATGCAATCAACTAAAGAATGAGTTTAGTCAATAAGTATTGACTTATAAATATATTCACGCCCCAAATTGTAGTTAAATCATTTCCTTAATCTCTTGAATTACTTACTTGATTCATTGTGGGTATGGGACTACAATAAATCATTCCACTTGTAAGTAAAACATAGGACCAAAGGAGTTATTGAACTACACAACAAGAAGAAGAAAAAGGCTGAAAATAATCTAAGTGTACAAAGAGGAGCTCTCGGGTTTGGAGGATCATAAATTTAAATCTTCGCCCGAGTGGTTCTAAAATTATGTTGATGATACTAATGTCTTGTAATCATATAAAAAATGAGTTGTGTGCTTGGAATGCATTAAAATACATCATATTCATACCACAATTCACAACTAACGAATTAGGAAAGTCTAATGACTAGACTTTCCAGAAATGGCATGTTGCTTAGGAAGATCTTTCATTGATCATGTATAGCTTTATGTGTATGTGTGCATACACCCATACTTAGTACAAGTGGTGTACTAACCCACTACTATTTACTATTTTTATAGGTGCAGGTCAAAGGATAGGTTGACGACACTTGCAGCGGTTTGGACTTCAGCGTTTCTCCAAACCAATTGGTAGGTCCTCATGATTTCAAGGATGCTACAGATTTAGTCTAGCCTTAGTTTTAGACATAGCTAGTGGATGTTGTCCTAGAGTTTCTTTCGTACCTTCATTTCGAAGCTTTGTAATAAGGCCGTGTTTGGCAAACTATTTATGATATATTCATCTTCAGTTTCGAGTTGATTCTTTATGCTAGATGGTTGTTCTCTTATGTTGAGCTTAGTATATGATGTATCTAGTTAATAATTATATGAATTCTATGTATACTTCATACATATAAAAACTTTTAAATTTTCCGCAAATTTAACTAGATGAATGCAAGATGAGGCTTGTCTGCGACCTCTAAGAGGTCAACGACACCGGTTGCGATCCGGATTCCATAATCTGGGTCGTTACAAACTTTGTATCAGAGCATGAGGTTAAATTACCTAGGAACTAAAGCTCAACACAACCATGTTACGTAGTTTCTAGCTTATGGTTGTGAAGCGCGCCACAATCATGACCTAGAGACTGCGCGATGATAGGAAAATCTCCCTTCTTCTACTCTTTATCGTGCTATCTAGAGCTTTGACACTTTGTGTCATTATAAGTATCTAACTTCCTTCTTGTGTGAACGCGTAGAAGAATACACACAAGAATTAGGATGGCCAAGTGGTCTAAGGCGCCAGACTCAAGATCTAGCCTTCCCAAGAAGGGCCATAATGGAAATGCCCAACGTGGACGAAAGACGTGTGGTGAGTGTGGTTGTTCACATGGAGGTGAATGCTTGGTAATTTCAAAAAGCCTGCTATGAGTATTGATGAGGAGGAGAAGGATAAGTTGGCTGCATACCAACTCAAGAATATGGCTTAGACATGGATTTACTTCATAAGTGTTATGCTATGATAGATTGTCGAAATAGGGTAGTGAGACTTCAGTTTTCAAATGAGTTAGAGCTAGAATGTGAGGCCGAGGCCGATATGAGATCCCGTTACCCTCACTTGTTCAGTTGTTGAGGTTAGATATACTCATCCTAAGTCTGGTTTATGTTTAAGAAACTCTAAGTTTAAGTGATTTAGTTGATTTGGTGTTATAAGTCACTAATCGTATGTCTTATAATAGCACTATGTGAGTTAAAACGAAGTTATGTTGAATTTTATGTTGTTGTTTTGTGTAGCATAGGCATGTTTTCTGTGTTGCATGATTTGTGATGTGCATTAAGTTAAATATGATTGAGAAGGAAATTCCTCAATCTCTAATATGAAGCTTCAGATAAGCTTGAATGATATGCATCATCCAAATATGTGTGAATAAGATATTCACAAAAGAGAAAAGTTTAAGCATGATAAAGTACCTTTCGAAAGTCACCCTCTTTGCTTAAATGATGTGTAAGTGTAATTTGGGGACGAATGTTCCTAAGGGGGGGGATAATGTAACATTCCGTAAAATCACATGTCTAGTGAAGAGCGCAATAGGTCTTTAAGAATGCGTATTGGGGATACGTAAGGATCTCAATGCCCAATATTGAGGAATATTGGGCATAGTATAGAAAATTGGCTAAGGGGTATTAGCCAATTTCTATATAATGCCCAAATAAGCAAAATATTGGGCATATTAGAAAATATTGGATTATAGGGTTTTAGCCAATTTTTCTAAGTATTAATGAGCTTGTTTAAGATATGTACCTGCAACGAAGACCCTAAGCTAAAATTCAATACTTTTATCATATACATATGAAGTACTAGGCATCCAAGTGTCAAGTCTTATACCTAAGTACATAACCATTTAAAATGATCATGTAAATTAAGCAGTACCCAAGGACATGATGAGGGTCCTTGGGACAATAAGTAAACATTCCCAAAGGAACCATAAATAATAGTTAGTTAGGAAAGTACAACCAACACATGTGCAAGACATGTGAAGAAGCTGCCAAAGGAGGGGACCACCCTAACCGAATTCGGTTAGGGTAGTTAGGGGGAAAAACGTGCACAAGGGACCACTCAATGTGGGGCCTAACCTCCTAACCAACTAACTGCCCTAACTAGCTAAATAAACTAGGACTAACCGAAATGGACCCATTAGTGCACCCGACAACCTTGGACCAAAACCGGGTTGACACTAACCTAGTACTAGTTAAAGAGACAACCTAGTACCTAACCTAGGATGGTCCAAAAGGTTATATATGGTCCTAAAAACTTATGGATACTTTAATAATTACCCTAGGTTACCTAATTAATTAATTTAGTAAGTTAATTAATTAATTTAAAAGTGCTAAAACCGAAACTACAAAGGAAATTTTCAGATTTCCGATTAAGACAAGAAAGGGACAACCTAGTACCTAACCTAGTATGGTCCAAAGAGTTAGTTAAGGTCCTAAAAACCTAGGGATACTTTAGTAATTACCCTAGGCTACTTAATTAATTAGTTTAGTAACTTAATTAATTAATTTAAAGGGGAAAAACCGAAATCACAAAGCAATTTCCAGATTTCGGTTAAAACAAGAAAAAGACAACCTAGAACCTAACCTAGGATGGTTCAAAGGATTGGTTATGGTCCAAACGACTTAAGGGTACTTTAGTAATTGCCTTAGGTCACCTAATTAATTAAATTAGTAATTTAATTAATTAGTTTAAATGATCAAAATGAAATTCTTACACTAACCTAGTACAGCTCAAGAAACATCCTAGTACTTAACCTAAGATGGTCCAAAAGGGTTAATTTTGGTTCCAATGACTTAGGGGTACTTTAGTACTTATCCTAGGTACCTAAATTAATTATATTAGGGATTTAATTAATTAATATAAAGTCAAAATGTTGACCAAAACCATAGTCAACACCAATTTCCAGATTTGACTAAGTGTTGTGTTCTCCTATGTTTAGTCAACTTAGGAGGGGCATTTTGGTAATTGGTTAATTAGTTTATTAAATTAACTTATTAAACCTAAGTTTTATAATTCAAGATCAGTTGTTAAACCTAAAAATCACGTTCAAACTCATAGAAAAGGCGACGCAAAAACAGCAAGCAACGAACGCAATAAAAAGGCAAAAAATTCCATTGATTCTCCTAGGCGATTTCAAGGTTTCTCCAAGTTTTCGTTCAAGATGGTCTTCGTAGATTAAGTTCTACTTAAGGTATGGGTTTCTCTCCTAGAATTCTTTCTCCAAGAGTATTTTCCTTCGAACGATTCACAAGATTTTGAAAACTAGGGTTGTTCCCATCGTTCTCGTCGAACTTCCCTTCCCTAGTATCCTTTTCGATATCAATGTTGAATAGGTTAGAGATCATGTTGTTGGTATGTGGTTCTGGCTGTTCTTAACATGTATTGTTCTTGAATGATGAGTATCAAATGAACTTATGAACTTGTAATTGCGTAAAGTTAATCTTATAATGATAATTAAGGATCGATAATATGCTAAGATAAGTCTGTGATGTGTTAAGTGAATTATGTGCCTTTGGCTGAATGTTGACTTGTTGTTGTTGTGATGTTATGAAGATGATAAAGCCACCAAATGTTAATATGATTCTGTCCAATATGTTCTTAAAACGTGACACTAAAAGCCAAAAACTAAGAATTGGCTCAAAGACATCTATGAAATCATATCTTGAATAAATTGGCTATCTGATTTTAATAAAGTTGGCTAACTCTATTTGGTCAAAATGAATATATGCTAATGTCTAGGAACTTATGTAAATGATTAAAAGATTGGCTAATGGTTCATACATATGGCAATTTAAATATGAACATACGTAAAAATTGGCTTATGCCAAAAAGAATGAATTTGTTAGTCTAACATCCCAAATCTTGAGCCAATACTAATCATATGTCAATTCTTGTGTAGCAAGAGTATCAAATATATATTAAGCACTTCTAAAGTAATATCAATGAATCCATAACCAAGGGCATGACATTCATTGGGACGACTCCCAACATGCTCCACAAGAATGAACTATGAACACATGAAACTCATTGAATGAAGTGCTCATCGTCCATAAACGGTGATATGAAGCTACTACACTAAAGTAAGTAAGTAACGTTAGTTATAACATAATTAAAGGGGTATAAATTAAGTAGTAACCAGAATGGGGTATTAAAGGAAGTGAGACAAGTCTTACTTACACCAAAGCTAATTTGTTAAAAGAATACTCACGAATGAAGGTGTTAGAATGTGTGAGACTAGTCTCATTAACACCTAAGGATGATATGTAAGGACAATTCACATTCATCAATGTAAAGTAAGGATGATATGTAAGGACAATTCACATTCATCAATGTAAAGTAAGGATGATATGTAAGGACAAATCACATTCATCAATGTAAAGTAAGGATGATATGTAAGGACAATTCACATTTCATCAATATAAAGTAAGGATGACAAGTCATCAAAAGAGTAAATAAGTCTCAATCATACTCTATATGTAAGTGTATGGACAGTTCACACTTAATACTAATGATGAGATGAGAAATCATCTAATGAGCTATGATGTCATCATGCCAGAAGCCAGCTTCCATGATGTATGAGTTGAATGTACTGGAACTTTATACTGAGCACCAATAGGCTAGCTATGAGTGGTGATGCCTTCCTTCGGCAAGGGCAGAGGTTCACGTAACTCTCATTAGATGAGACTGTCCGGCATGCCGGGTATGGTGTCCTTATATCTCCTAGTCTTTGAACCTATACTGCCAATATAGGGATCTAGCAGGGTTCAATTCCCTATATACGCTAGCATGTTTTTGTTTCACCTTGGCCAGTGACTCCACCTCTTTTCGATGTGGGGAATACACCGGATTTCATGATGCTCACATGATCTATGTCGGTTAAGGTTGGAGTTTCTCAAAGTATGAAAGATAATGAAATGAACGATACCGAAGGTGTTTGTGCAAGATAATCAGGAGGTGAAATCAAATTCAAGTAATGACATTAGGTCATTCTTGATCATTGCACTTCATGATCCCGATGAGAGTCTTAATCTTCATCCTAGGTATAGCTGGTGTTTACATCAGCCTATGAATGAATAAAATGAATAATATAAAGTACGAATGAACAAACGAAGCAGACTCTGCGTTTGCTAAAGAAGGCCCTCGGGTTGAGGTCCCATATGTTGGGCACTCACTTAAGATGTCTTAATGCTATATCAACGATTCCAAGGTCTCGTGTATATGAAATGTATAATATATAAAACATTAAAGTAATGAAATCAATGGCATAATCAATAGAGAATGGCTTATGATATGTAATGAATACTTGACGTAATGAATAACAAGGATAGTCAAATCGTGTCCAATAAAGTTTACAATAAGTAAAGGTCATAGCTAATAATGAATCCTCATGTTATGAAAATGATAAAGCCAAATAAATTGGCTTATAATGACTTTATATAATTGGCAAAAGATATTAGCCAAATAAGATTGGCTTATAATGACTTCTTACATTAGGCCAATAATACAATAATAGGAATAGTCACTAAAGATTGGTTTATAAAGAATTCATACCCAAAGTAAGAAATATCATAAGCTTTAATGATATGCCCCAAGAACTATGCATGTTATGCAATCAACTAAAGAATGAGTTTAGTCAATAAGTATTGACTTATAAATATATTCATGCCCCAAATTGTAGTTAAGTCATTTCCTTAATCTCTTGAATTACTTACTTGATTCATTATGTGTATGGGACTACAATAAATCATTGCACTTGTAAGTAAAACATAGGACCAAAGGAGTTATTGAACTACACAACAAGAAGAAGAAAAAGGCTGAAAAATAATCTAAGTGTACAAAGAGGAGCTCTCGGGTTTGGAAGATCAAAAATTTAAATCTTCGCCCGAGTGGTTCTAAAATTATGTTGATGATACTAATGTCTTGTAATCATATAGAAAATTAGTTGTGTGCTTTGAATGCATTAAAATACATCATATTCATACCACAATTCACAACTAACGAATTAGGAAAGTCTAATGACTAGACTTTCCAGAAATGGCATGTTGCTTAGGAAGAGCTTTCATTGATCATGCATAGCTTTATGTGTATGTGTGCATACACCCATACTTAGTAAAATTGGTGTACTAACCCCCTACTATTTACTATTTTTATAGGTGCAGGTCAAAGGACAGGTTAACGACACTTGCAGCGGTTTGGACTTCAGCGTTTCTCCAAACCAATTGGTACGTCCTCATGATTTCGAGGATGCTACAGATTTAGTCTAGCCTTAGTTTTAGACATAGCTAGTGGATGTTGTCCCTAGCGTTTCTTTCGTACCTTCATTTCGAAGCTTTGTAATAAGGTCGTGTTTGTCAAACTATTTATGATATATTCATCTTCAGTTTCGAATTGATTCTTTATGTTAGATGGTTGTTCTCTTATGTTGAGCTTAGTATATGATGTATCTAGTTAATAATTATATGAAGTCTATGTATACTTCATACATATAAAAAGTTTTAAATTTTTCGCAAATTTAACTAGATGAATGTGATGAATGCAAGATGAGGCTTGTCTGCGACCTCTGAGAGGTCAAGGACGCCGATTACGATCCGGATTCCAGAATCTAGGTCGTTACAGTTTCTAAGTTACGTAGATTCATTTGTCATTGTCTTCATTGACGACATCTTGGTATATTCAAAAAATGAGAGTGATCACATGGTCATTTTAGGTGGAATTGCAAACCCTTAAAGAACATCAATTGTTTACCAAGTATAGCAAATGTGAGTTTTGGTTGAGGTCGGTAACATTTCTTGGTCACATCATCTCTAGTGAAGGAGTTGAGGTTGATCCAAGGAAAACGGAAGCGGGGAAAAGTTGGCCTAGACCATTGACTCCAACCGACATTAGAAGCTTCTTGGGTCAAGCGGGTTACTATCGGAGGTTTATGGATGGTTTTACATCCATTGCATCTCCCTTGACTACTTTGACCCAAAAGAGTAAGAAGTTTGAGTGGTCGGAGGAATGTCAAAAGAGCTTCCAAACCTTGAAAGATAGGCTTACCTCTGCTCCGGTGTTGACCTTACCGGAGTGTACAAAGGATTTCGTTGTGTATTGTGATGCATCCCGAGTGGTTTTGGGATATGTGCTTATGCAACTCATGACCTTGAGTTAGCGACCGTGGTGTTTGCCTTGAAATTATGGAGGCATTACTTGTATGGTGTCCATGTCGATGTCTTCACCGACCATAAGAGTCTCCAATATGTGTTTACCCAAAGGGAGTTGAATCTCCGACAAAGAAGGTGGTTAGAATTGTTGAAAGATTATGACATGAGTGTCCTCTATCACCCCGGCAACGCCAATGTGGTTGTGGATGCTTTAAGTCGTACAACTATAGGTATTGTGTCTCACATAGATGAAGCCCAGAAATACCTAGTGAAATATGTTCATAGGTTGGCTAGTTTGGGTGTGATCTTGGAAGATTCTCCAAATGGTAGGTTCGTAGTCCATCATAACTGAGTCATCTTTGGTGGTTGAGGTGAAGTCTAAACAACACCTTGATCAACCATTGATGGAGTTGAAAGAGTCATTTCTTGGTAAGCTAAATGAATCATTCTCCTTATGGGGTGAGGGTGTTCGGAGGTACCAAGGGAGATTGTGTGTTCCCAAGGTAGATGGGTTGAGGGACCGGATACTTGAGGAAGCCCATGGGTCCCGCTACTCCATTCATCTGGGTGCCACAAAGATGTACCATGACCTAAGGGAAACTTATTGGTGGGAAGGTTTAAAGAAGGACATAGCGGAGTTTGTCGCCAAATGTCCAAATTGCCAACATGTAAATGCCGAACATCAAAAGCCGGGTGGCTTACTACAAGAAATCCAAGTTCCTACTTGGAAGTTGGAATACATTAATATGGATTTTGTAGTGGGGTTGTCTCGGACTCAAAAGCAATATGACTCTATATGGGTGGTTGTGGATAGGTTGACCAAGTCCGCTCACTTTATTCCCGTCAAGTCTACTTATTCGGCGGAATATTATGCTAGGATCTTCATAAATGAGATTGTGTGTTGCCATGGTATTCCATTACCTATCATATCGTATCGGGGTGCACAATTCACATATAAGTTTTTGAGGTCATTCCAAGAAGGGTTTGGCACTAAAGTGAAGTTGAGTACCGCTTTTCATCCCCAAACAGATGGTCAAGCGGAACGGACTATTCAAACCCTTGAGTATATGCTTAGGGCTTGTATTATTGACTTCAAGGGAAATTGGGATAAGCATTTGCTTTGGTGGAGTTTGCTTATAATAATAGTTTTCATTCATCCATTTCCATGGCTCCCTATGAAGCCTTGTATGGTAGGAGGTGTAGGTCTCCTATTGGATGGTTTGAAGTGGGTGAGCATTCACTTCTTGGTCCCGATTTGATTTATAAGACTTTGGAGAAAGTTCATATCATAAGGAACCGATTGCAAATGGCCTATAGTCGTCAAAAGTCTTAAGCCGATCATAGGAGAAGGGATTTGGAGTTTGAAGAAGGCGATAAAGTGTATTTAAAAATTTCACCTATGAAAGGGGTGGTTAGGTTTGGAAAGAAAGGGAAGCTAAGTCCTCATTATGTGGGTCCTTATGAAATCTTGCAAAGGGTTGGTAAGATTGCCTATGTATTGAAACTTCCTAGTGAATTGGCTTCAGTTCATCCGGTTTTCCATGTATCTATGTTAAAAAAGTGTAACGCTGATACCGAGTCCATTCTTCCTATTGAGGGTGTTGGTGTCAAGGATAATCTCTCTTATGAGAAAGTCCCGGTTCAAATTCTTGATAGGCAAGTAAAGAAATTGAGGAATAAAGAGGTTTTTCCGTAAAAGTGTTATGGAAAAATCACCTAGTTGAGGGTGCAACATGGGAGGCCAAGGCCGACATGAAGTCCTGTAACCTCATCTTTTTTATAATTAAGGTTAGTGATTCTTTTTAATAATATAAATATGACTAGAAATTGAAGTTTCATGATTTTTGGTGAAGTCTTGCAAAAATGTGTATTTTTGGGTTGCATTACAGTGAGTTACAGTGAGTTGGTGCCTAAAACTTGAAATCTTTGCCTTTTGGCTTGTTTGCGTTACGTTGTGCATTTTGACATGCTATTTCTTAGTGAAAAGTTATGTGACATGTTGATAATTTGAACTTTGTGCTAATTGACTCTTGTAATGTATGTTGAGCTCATGTGTGTTGTGAGAAGGAAATGCCTCTTGATGAAGTGTTTGAGCCTTATGGGTGGTAATTGAAGTTTTGAAATTGTCTTATTGAAATGATATGATTTATTTTGCTTTGATATTGTTGATTGGTTGGGCTGCTATTCTTGAGTCTATACATCCCATCAAAAAGATTTTAGTGTCATTCGGGGACAAATGTTCCTAAGTGGGGGGGATAATGTAACATTACAAAAATCCAAGACATGCCTTAAAGCTTAACATAAGTGTCATGAGGTCTAGACACAGTTTTTAAGTCCATTTTAATGAAGATATGTCATTTAGGATGTTTAGAACCAAAACCACAGTTTTTAAGTCCATTTTAATGAATATAGGTCATTTAGGATGTTTAGAACCAAAACGCCCAAGAACGTCCATGACGTCCGGGAATTTGGTTCAAGGGCGTACTAGCGTGCCTTAGCCTATTTGACTAGCTTTTAGGAGTCGTAAATTCATGAAATTAGGTGGAACGATGTATAACATGTGTTTAAGATGATTCATGGTCGAAATATCCTGGTACGACTCCCCAAGGACAAACCAAGGGTCCTTGAGGAGGACCCTAGCACGTAGGAGGCAACACTGCCTGGGCAGTGTACAACCATGAAAGGCAAACGGCGGATCGTGTGTGGATCGACAGGGCATCGATGCCAACCGTCATCTCACACTTATAAAAAATGGGGAATCCCTCTCCTGCACAAGTCTCTGACCAAAACGACGAATGTGCAGGACGGATGGGGGACCAAATCGTCGACTCACAGACGGCCCGTCGATCAGGGTCTTGTCTGTGAGGGTCAAGTTTTCCTGCATATTTTTTAGTTAGTTCATTTGATTAGTTAAAGGGCTAGGTGGTTAATTAGGGGTTTAAGGGAGTCTAATTAGGTTAATTAACCCCCCATATAAAGACCCCAACCCTCATTAGTCTAAACACAACTCACAAAATAAACTTTCTTCCTTCTCTCTTCTTTCTCTCTCTATTGAAGACACCATTGAAAACAAGCTAGGGGGAGCTTTTGGGGGCTCGAAATGGACGATTTCACCATCAAATCTTCATCAAACATTAAGGTATGGGATCTATTCACCTTTGAGACTTCTTTCCTCAAAGGGTTCATTCAAAGTATTTTTAAAAAATGAGTTTTCATGTGGGTTCTTCTCAATCTCGAAAATCATGTTATGAATTGATTTGTTTATGGTTTCTTTAGGTTATAATGGATATATTAACACGTATTTTAACTTGATAATGATAATTGTTGATGGCTTGGTCTAAATTGTAGAACATGATCCTCAACCCTTAACCCTAGGTTTGATCTTGATAGGAATTAGGTTGTAATTGATTCAATGACTTGGTTGTTGATTGAATTACTATCCTATGGTGTTATTATGAATAGATTAAGATTAATTATAGGTCGATCATGCTAGTTCTTGAGATGTGATTTAGGTTATGATCTATACTGTGAAATTGACCTAAGTATCTTGTCTTAAGCAATGATCTAGTGTTGAGTTGTGTTATAGAAATGCAATTGGCCTTGTTATCTTATTGGTTATCATTGTGTGATGATGTTACTCCCCTATTTGGGTTGAGTTATGGATTGATGGTAAGACCCTTGGTGATGAAGAAGAAGATTTGGTAAGTCTTGTGATCCCTATACTTTACTTCAAACTATGGTAAATTGTGATTAAGTCATGATATAGTGTTGGAGTATGTCTTGTTTAGGATTGATAGGGTGGTATGATATTGTATTGAAATGTCTTGACTATGGTTGTGAGGTTGATTAAAATGAAATACTATAAGGATGTTGATGACTACCAATGTGCCTTATTAAGAATGAATATGTAAATGTGGTAACCTCACTTATATGGGTTATGATGAAAGGACTATACTCATGCAATTCTTATTGAGCTATGATGATGATGATTATACATGGTCTAGACCCTATGACCTAGACTAAGCTATGATTGATAAATAATTACACTAAAGACATTTCAATAAAGGGACTTAGCTTAGCACCGAGAGAACTTGACAATGGGAGGTGAGTATTGTCCATAGAGGAAGAGTTACCCTATAGATCTATATGTGATGTTGACTCCCCTTTGAGGGATACTCATTCAATGGATTCCCATGAGAGGAGGCCCCAATTACCAAGTGTATGAAGAGGGAATACCTATCTCTTAGTTCTTGAACTATGTTGCCCCCATAGGAAGACTAGCTAGTGGATCCACCTAGAAAGCTATGTTTATGTTTGGTTTAACTTTGGCCGGTAGACCACCTTCCATCGGTGTAAGGTTTTACAACACCGGATTACACACTTACCTCTTGTGGTATATGTCGGTTAAGGCGAGTGTTCCCTAAACTAAAATGAAGTAATAAAGAATAAACTAACTAGGGTGACTTGAGAGGTTTGACTTAGCCTAGGTAGGGGTATGGGAATTTACCTATTCCTTGCACTAGTTTGCCTTGAAGGAAGATTTAGGAAGTTGATATTATATATGTATATACTAATGATATGAATGATGACCATATGTTGACTTTACATGTAAATGATATCATATGATGATGGTTATTCTTATGAACATGTGTCTAGTCTATGATGTTAAGGTATGATGTTAAGTATCCTTAAAGGTTATATTATGTGAAGTTGGACATTATTTATGGATTCTTGTTGGGTTACTTGAATAAGTAAGGTTATGGGGCATTGCTTGGTTATTGCACTTGTTGACTTGATAGGGATTCATGAGTACTTGTCTTGCTTATTATGATATGATAAACTCTTATCCATGCTTGTGATGTTATTCCTTAATGATAGGGTTGTAGTAGATAATGGGTTTAAGTATGTTGGCTTGCATATTACTTACTTTGCCTTGATAAATACGTCTTGTTGCTTGGTATGGCTTGTTTGATTATGCATAAGACTTTCAAAGGATAAAATGGCATGATTTAACTAAATGTCCTTTTTAGCATGATTTGACATTATATGTGCACATGGTCTCATACTTAGTACAAGTGGCGTACTAACCCCATTTGTTTCCTTTTCAAAAACATTTTAGGTTCCGGTCATTGAAGGCTCATTTGAGACGACTTGAAGAAGACTCGGATATTCTCTACCATCCAAGTGGGTAGGTCCTCACTTCCCGAGGGCGATATCGATATCGAGCTTATGTTGTGTTTAGTTCTAAAGACTTTTATATTCCTTCTATTTTCATTTGAGTACGATTTGTATAAGCCTATATGTGGCTTCTTTACATTGATGTAGGGCTATGCCAAATTTGTTATGATCGTTTTAGATGGTTATGATAGGAGACAATCTTTACGACTATGTTCTATCTTATATATATGTATGTGCAACAAAAGTAGAAGGCTATGTAACCTTTCTATACGAAGGGTCTATGTATACTCGATACGGATATATATTATGTGTATGTAGAGGTCTATGTAAAACTCCAATTAGAAATAATGAAAAGTTTTAAATTCTTCTTATTTTTGACTTATGAATGCAATGATGTAAACTAAGAGGCTAGTCTTAGTCCTCGAAGAGGATGACGACACCGGTTACGTCTAGGGGGTAAACCTTGATGTGATACCAAGTCAACATGCATATCCATATAATTTGAACACATAGTCAAGACAACCCTATTAGCAAGCTATAATATAAATAAGCATGAATAAGAGTTCATTACAACACAACCAAAGCAAGACCATTACCCATGAACCCTCATTAAGTCAACTAGTGCAATGACTAATTAAAGCCCCATAACATTACTCAATCAAGTAAACTTAACAAGAACCATGACCAATGTCCAACTTCACATAGCATTTCATTAATAGTACATATCATCATACTTTACCAGTAGGGACCAAATACATATTCATAAGTGAAACCAATCATCATATAGTATCATCAATGTGCAAGATCATCATATACATATCATGTACCATTATAAGCCTATACATATATAAGAACATCCTCCTAATACTTCCCTCAAGTCTAACTAGTGCACTCTCCTTAGGTAATCCTAGTTAGAGTTCATTCCTTTAGTTCATTTTACCTTTTAGGAACATCTTGCCTTCAACGACATAGACCACATGATCTAATGTGGAATCTGGTGTCGTGGAACCCTACACCGAAGAAAAGCGGACTACTTGCCAAGGTAGTACCAAAACATGAACATAGTAACTACGTGGATCCACTAGCTAGTATTCCTATGGGGGCAACATAGTTCAAGAACTAGGAGATATAGTTGGGACCCTCTTATTCTACATGCATTATAGTCTCCAATCTCATGAGTATATTAGTGATCCTACCTTCCATACGTGGGAAGGGACACTCCTCACATTAGTTCACTCGATGTTAAGCAAAAGTCCCTTTTGAAATGTCTTTAATGCCTTTATTAATCATCATAGCTTAATGTAGGTCATAGGGTCTATCCCTTGTATAATCATCCTCATCATAACTCAATAAGAATTGCATGAGTATTGTCCTTTCATTACAATTCATATAGGTGAGGTTAGTAAATTTACAGAGTCACATCATAATAAGGCACATTGGTATGTTATCAACATCCTTATAACATTTACATCTTAACCAACAACTCACAATCTATAGTTCAAGACATTTCAATTAAACATCATACCAACCCTATCAATCTTAATATAAGGTCTACTTCAATACAACATCATTACTTAAGCACAAGTAACCATAATCGAAGTAAAGAATAGAGATCACAAGACTTACTCAATCCTCTTCACAATGCTGTCATCAAGGTCTTACCATCAACCTACAACTTAACCCAACAATGGTTTTATAGCATCAAATAATATCAAGCAACATAATAACAAGACCAATTGAATCATTATACAACAATCCCTCACTAGTTCATAGCCTAGAATTAGAGGCTTAGATCAAGTTCATACTTTACTTCACCATCTAGGTCAATTACTCAAGAACTAGCATAATAGGACTACAATTCATCTCAATCTATTCATAATTTGGCACAATAACATCATAGGATAGTACTTCATACATTAACCAAGCTAATTACATCAATACTAGATAGTTCAATTCAAGATCACACCCTTGGATTAAGGGGAAAAGTTCATCTTCTACAAACTAGACCAATCCATCAAGAAATAACATAATTGAATTATAATACATTTTAATTTATTCATAATATCCAAAATAAATCATAAACAAAGCAATTCACAAGATCAATGTCGTATTGGATGAAAACCCACTTGAATTTCATACTTTTGAAATCAATTAGATGGAACCCTTTGGGGAAAGAAGTCCCAAAGGTGAAAGGAATCCCATACCTTGATATTTTATGAAGTTTTATGGAGAAACTTTTGTCTTTAGCATCCCTATAAACCCTTGACATTGACTTCTATGGTGTTCTTCAACTTGGGAGAGAGAAAGAAGAGAGAGGGAAGAGAATTTGTGTTTTGGGATTTATGAGGTTAGGTTAGCTTAATTAGGTTAGGGTATTTATATAGGTCCTTAACCAACTTAATTAGGCCTCTGTTAACCCCTATATAATTAACTAAACCCTAATTAATTAACTTAACTTACCTTAAAAATGTGCAGCAAAACAGTCTTCAGAGACGAGACCTCGACAAACGGCCCATTTGTCAATCGACGACCGTAGGACCCTCCGTCCTGTTGGTCCGTCATTTTGGTCAGCGACTGGTTAAAATCAAGTCTTTTTTCCAAATATTCTAAGTGTCCATCGATGGAGGCAACCCATCGATAAGACCACGATCCGTTGGTGGCAATCGTTGATGGACACTTCCTTAGACAGACTTCGACACAATTGTAAGGGTCCGCCACAAGGACCCTTGGTTGGTTCTTGGGGATTCATACCTAGACGTTTCAACTATGAATTAACTCTAATACATGTTATAAACCCTTCCACTAAATTTCATCATTTTCCGATTCCAAAAACCTAGTCAAATAGGCTAAGGCACACTAGCACCTCATTGAACTAGTTTCCGAACGTCATGGACGTTCCTTGACGTTTTGATTTATAAGCTTCCCAAATGACTCATATAATATTGACCTTAAAACAGTGTCTAAACCTTTTAAAACTTATGTTAGGCTCTAGATTAAGATTTAGACTTTCGGTGTATTACATTATCCCCCCTTAGGAACATTCGTCCCCGAATGACACTAAAATTCTTTAAAAGGAAGGAATAGACTTAAGACTAGCATCTCAACCAACAACATATAAAAACATAATTCACAATCAAAACCAACATAACTTCATAGCCCTTTTTACCATGCACCATAACATCATTTTCAACTTAAAAGATTATCGACATGCATCACATGAGACCTTTCTCATACCAAAACTTCCTTCAACACTTTTCAACATATTCAATACAATTCATGAAGGCACCACATACCAAGAATACAACATATAAGACCAAAACAAGCCAAAGAGCAAAATTGACAATTTTCAAGTTAAATAGGCACATTTCACTGTAATGTTACTGTAACATATTCATTTTTGCAAAACTTCACCAAAAATCAAAGCAACTTCAAATTTATTCATTAATTTCATTATAAGTAGGAATAACTAACCTTAGTTATCAGATAGATGAGGCTAACGGGACTTCATTTCGGCTTCGGCCTCCCATGTTGCACCCTCAACTAGGTGATTCTTCCATAACACCTTTATGGTAGCCACCTCTTTGTTCCTTAATTTCTTTACTTTCCTATCAAGGATTTGAATAGGAACCTCCTCATAAGAGAGGTTCTCTTGGACACCAAGACCCTCAATAGGAAGAATGGACTCGGGATAACCGATACACTTCTTAAGCATAGAAACATGGAACACCAGATGAACTGAAGCCAATTCACTAGGCAACCTCAAATCATATGCCACCTTACCAATCTTTTGCAAGATTTCATAGGGACCCCATAACGAGGACTAAAGTTCCCTTTCTTGCCAAATCTCACCACCCCTTTCATAGGCGAAATTTTTAGATACACTTTATCACCTTCTTCAAACTCCAATTCCCTTCTCCTATAATCGTCATAGGACTTTTGCCGGCTTTAGGCTATTTTCAATCGATTCCTTATGATATGAACCTTCTCCAAAGTCTTTCAAATCAAATTGGGACCCAAAAGTGAAGATTCACCCACTTCAAACAATCCAATTAGAGATCTACATCTCCTACCATACACGGCTTCATAAGGAGCCATAGATATAGATGAATGGTAACTATTGTTGTAAGCAAACTCCACCAAAGGCAAGTGATTATCCCAACTTCCCTTGAAATCAATTATACAATCTCTAAACATACCCTCAAGGATTTGAATAGTACGCTCTTCTTGACCATCCGTTTGGGGATGAAAAGCGGTACTTAACTTCACCTTGGTACCCAACCCTTTTTGGAATGACCTCCAAAACTTAGATGTGAATTGTGCACCCCTATCCGATATGATGGATAACGGAATACCATGGCGACACACAATCTTATCTATGAAGATCTTTGCATAATCCTCCGCCGAGTAAGTAGACTTGACGGGAATAAAATGAGCGGATTTGGTCAACCTATCCACAACCACCCATATGGATTCATATAGTTTTTGTGTCTGAGGAAAACCTACCACCAAATCCATATTGATGTCTTCCCATTTCCAAGTAGGGACTTGGATTTCTTGAAGTAAACCACCCGGCTTTTGGTGTTCAGCTTTCACTTGTTGGCAACTTGGACACTTTCCAACAAATTCCGCTATGTCATTCTTCAAGCCTTCCCACCAAAACACTTCCCTAAGGTCATGGTACATCTTTGTAGAACTTGGATGAATGGAGTAACGGGACCCATGAGCTTTCTCAAGAATCCGGTTCCTCAAACCATCTAAATTGGGAACACACAACCTTCCTTGATTACTCAAGACACCATACCCCCTTAAGGAGAATGAGTCATTAAGCTTACCAAGAATCGATTCCTTCAACTCTATCAATGTTTGATCAAGGTGTTGTTTGGACTTCACTTCGATCACCAAAGATGACTCGGAGTTATGATGGACCATAAAACCACCATTCGGAGAATCTTTCAATCTAACACCCAATCTAGCCAACCTATTAACATCTTTCCCTAGGTCTTTCTTGGCTTACTCTACATGAGACACACTACCCATGGTCATACGACTTAGATCATCCGCAACCACATTGGCCTTGCCGGGGTGGTAAAGAACACTCATGTCACAAATTTTCAACAATTCCAACCACCTTCTTTGTCAAAGATTCAACACCTTTTGAGTAAACACATATTGAAGACTCTTGTGGTCGGTATACACATCCACATGGACTCCATACAAGTAATGTCTCCATATTTTAAGGCAAATACCACGGCCGCTAACACAAGATCAAGAGTTGGATAATTCTTATCATGCACCTTAAGTTGCTTAGAGGCACAGGCTACTACTTTCCCATGTTGCATAATCACACACCCTAAACCCACTCGGGATGCATCACAATACACAACGAATCCCTTGGTACCCTTCGGTAAATTCAACACCGGAGCGGTGGTAAGCTTATCTTTCAAGATTCGGAAGCTTTTCTCACATGCTTCCGACCACTCAAATTTCATACGTTTTTGGGTCAAAGTAGTCAAGGGAGATGCAACGTATGCAAAACCATCCACAAACCTCCTATAATAACCCGCTAGACCCAAGAAACTCCTAATGTTGGTTGGAATCAATGGTCTAGGCCAATTCTTGACCACCTCAGTTTTCCTTAGATCAACCTCAAACTCTCTCACTAGAGATGATATGACCAAGAAACGCCACCGACCTCAACCAAAACTCACATTTGCTATACTTGGCAAATAATTGGTTCTCATTAAGCACTTGTAACACCACCCTTAAATGGTCCATGTGTTCACCCTGTTTTTTCAAATATACCAAGATGTCGTCAATGAAGACAATGACAAATGAATCTAGGTAACTTCGAAATACCTTATCCATGAGATCCATAAATGTTGACGGGGCATTTGTCAGACCAAAGGGCATTAATAAGAACTCATAGTGACCATATCTAGTTTGAAATGCCATTTTTGGTATATCCTCACCTCTCACCCTAAGTTGGTGATACCCCGATCTCAAGTTAATTTTTGAAAAGTAGCTTGCCCCTTGGAGTTGATCAAACAAGTCGTCAATCGGATTGAGATGATACTTGTTCTTAATAGTGATTTTATTGATTTGGCGATAATCGATGCACATTCTAAGTGACCCATCCTTCTTTTTTACAAACAAAACCAGAGCGCCCATGGAGAAATACTAGGTCTAATAAAGCCTTTGTCTAGTAAATCTTTGAGTTGAGCCTCCAATTCTTTCAATTCGGCCAGAGCCATCCGATAAGGAGGAATTAAAATGGGGTTGGTATCCGGTAGCAAGTCAATACCAAACTCAATTTCTATTTTGGGAGGGATTGTGGGAAGATCATTAGGAAAGACCTCCGAAAATTCCCTTACTACGGGGACTAACTCAATTGGAGGATTTTCGGAGTCTAAATCTTTTACTCTTACAATATGATATAGGCACACCTTTGAGATCATTTTACAAGCCTTAAGACAATAGATGATACGACCTCTAGGAATAGAGTTTCCCCTCTTCCACTCTAAAATGGGTTCATTTGGAAAATTGAACTTGACAATTCTAGTTCTACAATCAATGGAAGCAAAACAATTATGCAACCAATCCATCCCCAAAATGACATCAAAATCGACCATATCAAGTTCTACTTATTCAACATGAGTAACTCTATTGGGAAACATTATAGGAAAATTTCTATATACCCTCTTTGCAACCACCGACTCACCTACCGGGCTAGTTACCATGAAATGTTCATTTAGAATGTCGGGCAAATATCAAACTTTCTAGCTATCAAGGGAGTAACAAAAGATAGTGTAGCACCCGGATCAAGTAAAGCATATACATCAATAGAGAAGACTTGTAACATACCGGTCACCACGTCAAGAGAACTCTATTGTTCACCCCTTGAGCGAAGTGCATAAAAGTGATTCTTCTTGGAGGATCCACATTAGAACCACTAGTTTGAGCTTGCCCACTACCTTTGTCTTGCCCCTTCACATTTGGGCAATCCCTAAACTTATGGCCTCTATTGCCACACCCAAATCAATTGTCCGTCTCAACAAGGCAATCACCATAATGCTTCTTTCCACACTTTCCACAAGTCGGCTTCTTGTTTGGTGAGCTAGTACCCCTTCCCTTTTGAGACTTAGGGTTAGACACCCTATCATCATGAGCCTTGGGGAATTTGGTAGGAACTTAATTAGAAGACCTCTTCTTAAACCTAGGCTTGTATTAAATGTCAAGCCTACCCTTTGAAGAACCACCATCAAAAGACCTTGCCCTCTTGGCATCTCTACTCTTCCTCTTAGCCCTTGTCTTTTACACTTGTTGAGCATGAACCATGAACGAGAAATTTTCATATTGTCATGTAGCATATCCGAATGACATTCTTCCTTCAAGTCATCTGACACTCCCGTCAAAAAGTGCTCATTTCATATCTAGGATCGGACACCAAAAAAGGAGCATACTTTGAAAAATTAGTGAATTTCAAAGAGTATTCAAGTACACTCATACCTCCTTGACGTAGGTTGATGAATTCCACCACTTTGGCTTCCCTCTTCTCCCTAGGAAAGAACCTATCAAGAAAAGCCTTCTTGAAAATCTCCCAAGTTACCGGTCCACCTCTTAACGGCCTTTTGTCTCTCCATTGAACGTACCAAGTTTAGGCCACATCTTTGAGTTGATAAGTGGCTAACTCGGCCTTCTCACTAGTAGTCAACCACATAGCATAGAGGATTCTGTAGGTTTCATCAATGAACTCTTGGGGGTCTTTCTCAACCTTGGACCCATACAAAGTAGGGGGATTCATCCTAGTGAAATCCCTCAAAAGGGAGGCCATGGTACCAACATGTAGGTTTACCCGGGGTACAACCTCCCGGTTAGCTTGATCCATCATGGCTTGAGCTTGAGTAGTGACTTCTTGTGCTAGATTAGTAATGGCTTTGGCCATTTGGAGAAAGGCAGCCTAAGATGTTACCATCTTTCAAAGGAGGCGGATTGACCGGAGCTTGATCATCATTAGCAACTTCTTCAAGAGGAGGGACTTGATTGCCTTGGGGAGGAACTCCCGCATTGGAATCTCTTCATGAAGTCTTCTAGCGGTTGTTCTTTGAGTATTCGTTGCCTATAATCACAATAAAAGGATTAGATGCTAAGAGCACAAAGATCCAAGACTCTAGAGGCACGATATTGGATTTCTAAGAAACGGAGAGTTTCTTAAGCATCTTATAGTTTCATATTCATAAGTGTGGCGCGCTTCACAATTATGAGTAAGAATCTACATAGACGTAGTTAAGTGAGACATCGGCTTTAAATATATTCAACCTCATGCTGTGATACCAAGTTTGTCACATTCGGGGAGCACCCCCTAGACGTAACTGGCGTCGTCTTCCTTTTTGAGGACTAAGACTAGTCTCTTAGATTATATCATTACATTCATAGGTCAAAATGCAGAAAATTTAAAACTTTTCTATATCTATCTTGAGGTTTACATATACCTCTCGCATACACATAATATAGTCATATCGAGTATACATAGACCCTTTGTATATGAAGATACTTAGTCTTCTACTTTTATTGAACATAGATATATAAGATATAACATATTCTTAAATGTCTCATCTCATAACCATATAAAACAGGAGTATATCAATTGGTCATATCCCATACATCAACGTAATAAAACCACATATAGGCTATACAATGATTAGTACTCAAATGAGGAAAGAACTAAAAGTCTTATAACTAGAACAACATCAAAAGCTTTATAGTGGCATTGCCCTCGGAAAGTGAGGACCTACTTAATTTGGATGAGTGACAATTCCAAGTCTTCCTTCAGAGTCGTCTCAAAATCCCTTCACTCAGTGCTAAGCTAGAGTCCCTTTTGAAATGTCTTTAATGCCTTTATTAATCATCATAGCTTAATGTAGGTCATAGGGTCTATCCATTGTATAATCATCATCATCATAGCTCAATAAGAATTACATGTGTATTTTCCTTTCATTACAATTCATATAAGTGAGGTGAGCGCATTTACATTGTCACATCATAATAAGGCACATTGGTAAGTTATCACCATCCTTATAACATTTACATCTTAGCCAACAACTCATAATCCATAGTTCAAGACATCTCAATTAAACATCGTACCAACCCTATCAATCTTAATTGAGGTCTACTTCAATACAACATCAGTACTTAAGCACAAGTAACCATAATCGAAGTAAAGAATAGAGATCACAAGACTTACTCAAATCTCTTCACAATGCCATCATCAAGGTCTTACCATCATCAAGGTCTTACCATCAACCTCCAACTTAACCCAAAAATGGTGTAGTAGTATCATATAATATCAACCAACATAAAAACAAGACCAATTGAATCATTATTCAAAAATCCCTCACTAGATCATAGCCTAGAATTAGAGACTTAGATCAAGTTCATAGTGTACTTCACCATCTAGGTCAATTACTCAAGAACTAGCATGATAGGACAACAATCATCTCAATCTATTCATAAATTGGCACAATAACATCATAGGATAGTAATTCATACATTAACCAAGGTAATCATATCAATACTAGATAGTTCAATTCAAGATCACAACCTAGGGTTAAGGGGAAAAGGTCAACTTCTACAAACTAGACCAATACATAAAGAAATAACATAATTGAGTTATAACACATGTTAATCTATTCATAATATACAAAAGAATCATAAACAAAGCAATTCATAAGATCAATGTCGTATTGAATGAAAACCCACTTGAATTGCATATTTTTAAAATCAATTTGATGGAACCCTTAGGGAAAGAAGTCCCAAAGGTTAAAGGAATCACATACCCACATATTTGATGAAGTTTGATGGAGAAACTTTGGTATTTAGAAGCCCTATAGCCCATTGACCTTGACTTCTATGGTGTTCTTCAACTTGCGAGAGAGAAAGAAGAGAGAGGGAAGAGAATTTGTGTTTTGGGAATTATGAGGGTTAGGTTAGCTTAATTAGGTTAGGGTCTTTAAATAGGTCCTTAACCAACATAATTAGAACTCCCTTAATCCCTAACTAATTAACTAACCACCTAATTAACTTAACTTAAATTACCTTAAAAACGTGCAGCAAAACAGTCTTCAGAGACGAGACCTCGACAGACGGCTCGTTTGTCAATTGACGACCACAGGACCCTTCGTCCTGTTGGTCCACCGTTTTGGTCAGAGACTGGTTAAAATCAAGTCTTTGCCAAATATTCTAAGTGTCCACTGACGGTGGTAATCGATGCCCCATCGATTGGACCACGATCCATTGGTGGCAATCGTTGGTGGACACTGCCTTAGGCAGCCTTCGACACAATTTCAAGGGTCCTCCTCAAGGGCCCTTGGTTGGTCCTTCGGGAGTCGTACCGAGACGTTTCAACTATGAATTAACTCTAATACATGTTAGACACCCTTACACCAAATTTCATCATTTTCCGACTCCAAAAACCTAGTTAAATAGGCTAAGGCACACTAGCACCTCATTGAACTAGTTTTCAGATGTCATGAACGTTCCTTGACGTTTTGATTTCTAATCTTCCTAAATGACTCACATACATTCATTTTGACATTAAAAAGTGTCTAAACCTTTTAGAACTTATGTTAGGCTCTAGATTAAGCTTTAGACTTTCGGAGTATTACAAGTTTCACTGCCACTCCCTTCGGACACGACCCCAACCCTTGGTTGGGTAACTTTACTAGCTTCGATTCGTAGACACTCAAATTGTTGATCATGAAATATAAAAGATACACAATATTGAAGCATCAAAAAGGTTCCTATTAATATCATGAGATGGAATCTCCCCCGTTAAGTAAGGTTTGTTTTTTATTAGCAATCTTCGTATCCATAACTACGTGCCCCCATAGGTTATTTAGCCATTGGATCCATTTCCAAGCTACTACATTTTGGTTCTACCTTAGTCAAGTAGGACACCTCTTTTAAGTGTGGGAATGACACCAAATTTCATGAATGCTCACATGGTATATGTCGGTTAAAGCTAATTCCACAAGGTCAAGTCTAGAATGAACTATGGCTATTCAAGAATTACTACTTAGTGGACTTCATCCATGCATTGCACAAGTAGGTTTTGAGAATAGTTATGATAGGTTTCTCTTTTTCAAGATGACTCATGTAATGAATGTACTTGTGACTAAACAAAAATTTACCTAAAAGCTAAACGAATGATGAGGTGATTGATATGTCAGTCCCATTAATCCATAAACGACCTGGGTCATTGTAGGAACGCCCTAAATGATGAATAGAAGGCATAAACATAGAAATGACTTGGATGGTCATTACATTGAATTATTACTTTAGTCCCTCAATTATTGTGAGCCTAAAAGACCACTCTACTTGATTTAATTTAAAAACATCCATCTTATGTCATATATCATCCATCCAAGCATATCTATGGAATTTGTTGTTGATGTGGCATCACAAACACACACACACACACATATATATATATATACACACTAGTTTTACAACACATGTGTATCGTATCATATAATATAATATACGATGTTATTAAAAAGAGTTAATATTACTACATTAAAGATTTTTAGTAAACAATTATAATTGAAATAACATAGGACAAGTGTTATTAAATGATTGATACATATTGTGTTTTTTGAGATCAAAAGGACAAGATATTATTGAAACATTTCAAAATACATTCAAAGTTTAAATATGGAGAGAAAGTAACATTTCTTTAGTAGTATTACATTTTACTTCACTCAAATTTGTAAAAAACATTAACCAACCAAATAAGAAAAAATATCAATCTAAGAAAGGTCACCAATAACCTTTCCTCTTGAAGTTATGGTCATAAATGATAGACACCATTTAAGTACAACTTTTCTCTAAAATATCCATACTTGAAATTTAGTATTTGCATGACACTAATAACAATTACCATAGATATTTCAATATGCTTATCTTATAACTAATATATCTTTTACACAACATTATTACTAAATTAATATTTGAGTAAGGCTATCATATTTACAAAAAGTTCACCTCTATAGTGAATGTAAACACTGTTATAAATAGAATGTTATAGAGACAAAAAAATATAACAAGAAAAAATAGTTCTAAGAAATATTAGGATGTTACACTAAATATTGTTATAATGATAATGGTTAAATAGAGGTGTGAGTGTTAATGTTAATGTATGAAGAACATAATATATAGTGAAAAATATTTCATTTCTTTAAGTTTCTACCTTATTTGTGCGGAATCGTAGTCTTCTCTTTTTTTTTCTACCGCATACTTATCATATAGTTGTTATCTCATAAAAGTATCTACTTTCTTATGAAAGTAGTATTGTGATATTAAACATTAAACATTTTCAATAACAAAGATTAATAGATGAATAAAATATGTAAGTATTATTGTTAAAATATTTAATTTAATTAAGATCATTTTATGATGAATCACTATTTTATTATCTATTTTTATCTAGCTTGCAAGGAGTTATCTTGTGATAACATTTTCTCATATTCAAATGAAAGCAAAATAACAAGAAATATATATATATATATATATATATATATATATATATATATATATGATTCATTAAATAAATAAATTTAAATAAAATTGAATATTTTTAATTGAAGGTGTTATAATAATTTAACATTGAATTTTGTGATTCGTGCTTTTATGATAGGTTAAGAATTTAGTAATTAAAGAGGAAAAGAAGAAGTTCTCTTATTACTCCATTTCACCCAACCCAGTACACTAACCCCATACTTCATCAACAACCCACCCTCAAAAAGATTTCTTTTAATTATTTTGGGGGGAAGGATGGGATGGGGAGCGGTGGTAGGGCGTGGGATGGTGTAAGAAAAAAATTAATCTAAAAGTAATTTTAATTTTTTAAACAGGGGTTGGGTTGGGGGAAGTCGAGATATGCGGTTGTCACGACCCGAGAGTATACGCTAGAAGAAATGGTATTCTCAAATCATGGCACGGCGTACTTGACCTCGCGGAGGTCATGTACAAGCCCGTTGACATCATTCATTGCATACATATATGAAAAGTAGTGCATAATTAAAACTTTTCACATAAAATAATAATACTTCAAAATATCTTTCATAGAATATCATAGGAAAGACTAAGTCTAAAAGTCGCCATCTTAGACATACGAATATCTTGGGTCATGGCCCATACATCAATAAAATAGAAATATCTAAGTCTATTACAATGTCTTTAACAAGAAAACTAAACATAGTGATATCCTCGAATCAAATGAGGACATACCACAACTTTGGTTGAATGAATGCTAATATCCAAGATTCACTTCAAAGACTCCTATCAAATGCAACCTACAACTTTAGAAATAAGATAAATTATATGAAATTAGTACATTAGAATGCACTAAGAATAGTGACATGCAATAAAATCATGCTAAAAGGACATTTGTATAAAACATACTCTTTTTGAAGAAAACTTCATAAAACAAGTATAAGAGTAACTTACAAGTCAACACAAGCACATATAGTCACATTACACAATATATCATCAAGATCACTTCAAAACACATAAACATGAGACCCTCCTACCAAAAGTCATTCGAAGGCTCACTTGAGTGAGTTATGAAGCCACCGCCCATACAATCCCTTCACACACACCAAAGTGATCCGTAATACTACCTAAGTTAAGATTATTCCCATTTCATCTATCAACCTCCCTACCTTGAATTACTCTGAGACTCACCTAAGTAAGACATGAAAAGAACGCCCATACACCCTCTCCAAGCCTACCTAAGAAATCCTTAAAGCTTCTCTAGATAAGTACCTTTTCATTAACATACCATTAGCTTAAGTCATTATGTTCATTAAACCACTTAAGAGACATTCAACAGTTAAGGACTTCACATAATGGTCTTGGAGAAGACCTAGGGAACCTACACACATACTCGTGCAATGTCTAGATAGTGTCCCATTCCACTACCTAAACGTTATAGAACTTATCTAACAATAGAATGTATCCCACATGATGAGAATAGGCAATAACCGACATAGACCATACTAGCAAGGCATGGAATCCGGAGTCAACCCTACTCCGATGGAGGGAGTTCTACTTGTAAAGGGTAGAACTAGGACACATCCCATGTAGGCACATAGTTAAGGAATATCAGGGGTTTCTTTGTACCCTAGTCTCATCTTAAGTAGAGTCATTCCCCAAGCATACTCACTCGGTGCTAACCTTTGTTCTCACAGAGTAATTCAATCTAAGGACATATGAAGAGGTATCATATAGTAGTCATAACCAAATCATAATACACCTTACCAAAGAGGGTCCACTAGGGTTTCCACACAATGGTTACATAGGATAGCTTATGACTTTCTTAATGATGTTTTCATTCCGTTCCATCCAACCAAGCCCTAAGTACATCATTCACACAAGAAGGATACCATTACGGCTTTCAACTTCAAGGATATCATAACCTCCTATCTAGGTTCAAGGTTCCACATGAATGACCCTCTTAACTATATTCAAGGTCATATTTCAATCATACATACACATACATGACAAAGGTGTTTTATCCTAGTAAGTCAAGAGTCATATTCATATTCTTCATGTATCAAGTAGATGGACATAGGTCTACCACAACAAGACATACATACTTCATCTTATCACATGTACAATGTCATTCAAGTAGCACATAGGGACAACCAACTCTACTACAACTCATCCTATTCATTCCTATAGAATCATCACCATAAGACTCATATAGTCAATTAGGAAGAATAATACTTCAACATCTAGAAACACAGATTAAGACATCACCATAGTCCATTATAGACACCTATCATCAACTAAAAGAACTCATGCTTTGACTTCACATATACACATAAGTCATATAGACCCTCACTATGATCACATATACAATTTATTACATGATAACATCATAATTCATAAACGAATGCCGACGAGGCCATATTCTTCACAATTATATCACATAAGCAATGCCACCATAAGTGGACCATACCAATCAACACAATTCAATACATATAATACACAATATAGAAAAAAGTTAGGTCAACATACCACCATTCCATCTTCAACACCTCCAATCCTTAGCCAATTCAACCAATTCAATTCACAAAGGCTATTACCAATAGCTATATACCCAATTCCAAACCTGTCAGGACCCGAAAGCACCCCCTAGAAGTTAGGGCGGACCCTCGAATCATGACCGGGTGTACTTGACCCTTTGGGGTCTTGAGCCCTTTAACTATCGTTCATCACATAAGACATGAAAAGTAGTGAGGAAATTAAAACTTTTCACAAATAACTAATAAAATACAAGCTTTCATAAATACTTAAGGATCTCATCGTCACCAGCCAACTTAAAGACACGAAGTAATACCTTAGGGACACATCCCTTAACATTGAAAATAAATACATAAAAAGTCTTTAAATAAGAAACTAAAAAAAAGACTATGCCCTCGAATATATGAGGACATACTTTGTCTTGAAAGGAACTTTCCCAGTCTTCACCTTCAAACCTTCAAAGCTTCCAACCTATACTTATATAGTATAGAAAAGTATGGGGTTAGTATAAAATAATGTACTAAGTATGCAAAAACATGTAAAAAGGGACATTTTAGTAAAATAGTCTTTCATGTCAAATAATTATAACATTCATGAATTTAGAAACAAATCAACATAAGAACCATCATTTATCACGTAAAGAAGGACTCACATAATTTTATACCAAAATAGGCATTTACAGTAAACTCTTCCAAAACTTAACAGTAAGGTTGAATGGACATTACAGTGTGTTTCTAGAGCCTCATGGTTGTTTCTTGAGTCGACTTTATGTTAAACGGAGTTAGTTTAGTATCCTTAGGCAGTGTGTGAAGTTTGGTTAAGTTTGGAATTCAATCGACCAAGAACGTCCATGACGTTCGGATGGTATGCCTTAGAATGTACTTGTGTGTCTTGGTGTGTTTGGATGAGTTTTACGTGTTCGTTTTACTTGAATCTTGCGTTGAATGTTCCTAAGACCTAGACGACTTATTTTAGGGGTTTAACGTCTAGGCACGACCCCACCTAGGACCCCCAAGGGGCCCTAGATGAAGGGCCCAAGACTTGGGAAAAGTCTGCCAAATCAGTGGACCACGACGACCCTAGGGACGGTCCCTTGGTCCCTCGACGGTCCGTCGACCCAGGGCGTCGCGTGGACCAGTGAGTGGGAAACTTGGACATGCTCCATTTTGAGCTAAGTTTTTCCCGACGATACCCCGCCAATGGTCCGTTGGACCCGCGACGGTCCGTCGAGAAAGGTCTCGTCGGTGAGACCTGCCAGTGCCTGTTAAGTGGCTGCCAACTTGGGGTGTTTTATGTAATACACCCCAAGTATTTTAAGACCCTAGGTGTATAATTTTGGTGTTTTTAGGTTATATTAAATTAGTTTTAAACCTTAGACCTAGACAAGACTCCCTCACTTCTAAATTCAAACTCCCTCTCTCTAAAGAAAACTCTCTCAAAGACTCCATTGGGAAGCTAGAGGTCAAGGAAGGATAGGAGAGCTGGTTGGACGTGTCTCTTCATCAAAAACTCTTGGTTTTTGGCTTGCTTAGTGAGGTATGGTATCCATTCTTGAATATCTTTTCATTCAAGAAGCCAACTTCCCAAAATGGTTTTCAAAAAAAAGGGTTTCTAAACTCAAACTTCTTTTAACTTTGATTTCTATTATGGGTCTTCTTGTATTTGAGTTCTAATGGTTTAAATGTATTTATTTTGGTATAAATTAATGATTTTGATGTTAAAACTCCATGAAACTCTTGTTTATGCATACTTCAACTTTTGACTTAAAATGGGGTTGTGTGAGCATGAGTTGAGTAGGGTATGAACTTGGGTCTTCTTGTGTATGTCATGTTGGTGTAGCTACTGCCCTAAGGGCCTTAATATGGTGAAATGTTGATAAATTTCTTATGGGTGATGATGGTTTGATTTGTTGATGAGTTGTTCTCATTGTATATTTCTTATTATGAATTGCTATTTGAGTGGTATGGTCCACCTTATGGGTGGCGGTGCTAATTGATGAACTTGATGTTGTTTAGTATGTGTTGAGTAGGTAATATTGAAGGTCTAATATGTTTAATGAAGATATATTGTATATGGTTCTTCTATTGTGTTTTGTGTAGCTTGATTTCATGTTTGACCTAGTTTATGTCAAAATGAAGTATATGATTATGAGAAGCATGTAGAGGGTGTAACTTGATGAATCAAGGTAAAAGTATGTGTAGAACTTGTTGATAATGAGATGATGCTTATATGCAAGGTGTACACATGTACACACACACACTTTAAAGAATGTATTATGCCAAGTTGAGCAAAAAGGGGAAATCTTGAGGTGGACACACTTCGTGAGTTGAGATGTAGTGTCTAGTAGCAACCTATCCATTCCTAGTGAGCTTTCTAAGATAGACTATTATGTTGAGAAATTCGTGGGGAGTTAAGCCTAGTACCGATAGGATATGAAGGGGAGGTGGATTGCACTTCGTGAGTTGAGATGTTGTAATCCAAAGTACCTCTTGAGATGAGTACTCCTTGTTAGTAGAGAGTGAGTTACTTAGTAGCAATCTCCTTATCCCTTAACTATGTGCCCGCATAGGTGTAGCTATTGGAAAAGCCATGTAAACGCTAAGAAGCATGACCTTACACTAGGCAAGTAAGGATCCCTCATCCGATAGGGGTTAATATCAGGATTCCATGTCTAGCTCTCATGGTCTTTGTCAATTAAGCTACTCCCACAAAAGAATTGATTTGAAACTAATTAACTTGTATATTGTTGATATTGTGTATGTATGTAGTGAAGTGCTCAATCCACATTAGTTACCCATTAGGAGCACTAAGTGGGAGTGGTAGTATGGGATGCTACTCTCACATTGCACCTTGTGTGACCTATACCTACTATGGGAGAAGAGTACCTTCAGGAAATCCATGAGAATGAGTACTATGGTGTAGTGTTATGGATGATTATTGTGGAGTAATTGAGTAAATGGAATCCATTAGGAGCGCTAAGTGGGAGTGGTAGTATGGGATGCTACTCTCACATTGCACTTGGTGTGACCTGTAGTTCCATGAGTGTTTTGCATATGTTAGCCAAGGGCGTGGATTTGATTTCTAATGAAGTAAGCCTAAGATTTGGTAGTTTTAAGGGTCGCTTTTGTGTGTTTTGAAGGGAGTTGTAATGAAAATCCCTTCTTGGCTCACCTTAGGGAGTCTTAGGATAACCTTGGGTTAGGGCAACTTCAAAGGAAAAGAGTTCATATGACTTGGACCGTGCCATTCACTGTAAGGTCTCCATTGTAAGAATTCAAAATGTTCACTATGATGCTTTATTCAATCTTTTTTGTAAGTTTAGTAAGTTCATTGAAATGTTCCTTTTGATTACTCTAAGTTTTGTTAAAGTTGCCATAAAGTGTTGATTGTCGATTCTTATGTTGGATTGTTTCTAAATTCATGAATATTATATTTAAATTACATGAAACGTTATTTTACTAAAATATCCCTTTTCGTATGTTTTTGCATATGCCATACTTAGTACATTGTTGTACTAACCCCATACTTTTATATACCCTATGAGTATAGGTTGGAAGCCTTTTGGAGGATCGAAGTTGAAGCTTGGGAATTCTATCTCTCGAGATTTGGGTATGTCCTCATATATTCGAGGACATAGTTTTATGTTTCTTAGTTCTTTATTAAGATTTAAAGATGTATTTATTTTTATTGTAAAGGGCCGTTTCCCTAAGATTCCAAGTTGTGTCTTTAAGTTGGCTTGTGACGATAAGATTTTCTAGTATTTATGAAAAGACTTCTTCTATTATTATTATCGTGAAAAGTTTTAATTCCGCACTACTTTTCATGCTTTATGTTATAAATTCTAGTTAGAGGGCTTGTACGAGACCCCAAAGGTGTCAAGTACGCCCGGTCATGATTCGAAGGTTTTCCCTAACTTTTAGGGGGTTCTTTCGGGTCGTGACAGACTTGGTATCAGAGCATAAGGTTTTGGGAAATAGTTTTAGGTCTAAAAGTCTCACAAGCCACATCTAGTAGTATCTTGGTCATTGGTGTGAGTCGCGACACATCCATGGACAAGAGGCTATAGGATGCTAGAAGTTTCACTTTCTTCTCTATTCTAGTATCGTGCCTTAGAGTTGAGTATATAAGCTGTCTTTTCTCAACCTCTTCTTTTTTGTGTTTTTAGGACATGAATACGAGGAGCTCGACTGCTAGAAGGGAGGAGGGAGGTGTACGAAATGAGAGAGTCCTTCCCCATGTTGACCAAGTTCCTATTGTCGGCTTAAGGGAGGAAAATGAGGAGGTTCCTCTTCAAGAACCTCAAGTGCCTTCGGAACCTCAAGGACCTCAAGTGCCTCTTATGCCTCAAGATCCTTTTGTTGAGGGTGATATGACTAATGCGGAGTTGAGGGCTGCCCTAATGAACTTGACCCAACTCATGATGGTTCAAGCTCAAGTCGTCAACAATCACTTTGTGGGCCAAGCTAACCAAGGAGATAGGCCCCAACCAAATGCTAGTACTCCCGCTTCTAGGATTCGGGATTTCATGAGGATGAACCCTCCTACCTTTCATGGCACTAAGGTGGATGAAGATCCACAGGGATTCATAGATGAGGTTTTCAAGGTGGTAGTTGCTATGGGTGTGACCCCTAGAAAGAAAGCGGAATTGGCCGCTTACCAACTTAAGGATGTTGCTCAAGTGTGGTATGAGCAATGGAGGGGTGAGAGCCCCTTAGAAAGAGGACCGGTTGATTGGGAGGAATTCAAAGAGGCTTTCCTATATAGATTCTTTCCTTTAGAATGGAGGGAGAAGAAGATGGTTGAATTCATGAACCTCCGTCAAGGTGTAATGAGTGTGCAAGAGTACTCTCTCAAATTCACCCAACTCTCTAAGTATGCCCCAACCATGGTAGCCAACCCTAGGGCTAGGATGAACAAGTTTGTGATGGGCGTGTCTAGCTTGGTGGAAAAAGAGTGTCATACGGCAATGCTTCTTAATTACATGGATATATCTAGGCTTATGGTTTATGCGCAACAAATTGAGGAGTCCAAAATTAGGGAGATAAGGCAAGAGCGTAAGAGACCTAGGTCAGATGATTCTAGTCACCAAAGGCCTAAGAAGAGGTTTTATCCCCAAGATTCTTCTATGGGAAACAAGGATAGGTCTCCAAATCAATTTTCTCAAGGTGGTGGTCATTCCTATAAAAGGGCTAGGTGCCCTACTTGTGGCAAGCAACATGGTGGTAAGTGTCTTGCCGGAACGGATGGTTGTTTTGCATGTGGTAATAAGGGCCACAAGATGAGGGACTGCCCAAACCTTAAATCAAGGGGGAGAGATGTCAATCAAGCTTCCTAGATCCTAATGCTCCCAAGAAGAACCCTTCCTATGGGATGGGGGCTAGAACGGATAATTAATCTGGATCGATGGTTTTGGTAAGTCTCAACTCTTTGTTATTGTTGCTTTTGTGTTATGAGATGAGTTTATATGGTTTCACATTTCATATGGTCATGTCATCTTGATAAATTGCTCAAAGAGTGGAATTTCAAAAGTTTTGTATGTTTGGCAGTGTTACAGTGAATGTTCACTGTGAAAAAAAATTGCAATTTGACAAAAATTTGCCTTGCCTTAATTGAAGTTTAAATATATGCAAAATTGTTGTTTATGAGCATGTTTAATGTTGTATAAGGTAGTTCCTCCATAAAAGAAGTTTAAGGTTGAGTTTTGACTTTGTGAAGTTTGGCAAAAGTTGTCTATGTTGCTAAGTGTTGAAAGTGTGAAATGATGTTCCTTGCTAGTTGATGCTTTGATTGTTTGTGTTTTCATCATAATCTCAGTGTATTGTATGATATTAAGATAGTCCTTGTTGTTCTTAAAATTTAAGTGTCATTCGAGGACAAATGTTATTCCAAGTGGGGGAGAATATAACGCCCCAAAATGAGCTAAGGTGAACTAGAGCCTCATGGTTGTTTCTTGAGTCGACTTTAAATTAAACGGAGTTAGTTTAGTATCCTTAGGCAGTGTGTGAATTTTGGTTAAGTTTGGAGTTCAATCGACCAAGAACGTCCATGACGTTCGGATGGTATGCCTTAGAATGTACTTGTGTGTCTTGGTGTGTTTGGAAGAGTTTTACGTGTTCCTTTTACTTGAATCTTGCGTTGGATGTTCCTAAGACCTAGACGACTTAGTTTAGGCGTTTAACATCCAGGCATGACCCCACCTAGGACCCACAAGGGGCCCTAGATGAAGGGCCCAAGACTTGGGCAAAGTCTGTCAAATCAGTGGCCCATGACGACCCTAGGAAAGGTCCGTTGCTCCCTCGACGGTCCATCGACCCAGGGCGTCACGTGGACCAGTGAGTGGGAAACTTGTACATGCTCCATTTGGAGCTAAGTGTTTCCCGATGAGACCCCGCCAACGGTCAATTGGACCCGCGACGGTCCGTCGAGGAAGGTCTCGTCGGTGAGACCTGCCAGTGCCTGTTAAGTGGCTGCCAACTTGGGGTGTTTTATGTAAATACACCCCAAGTCATTTAAGACCCTAGGTGTATAATTTTGGTGTTTTTAGGTTATATTAAATTAGTTTTAAACCCTAGACCTAGACAAGACTCCCTCACTTCTAAATTCAAACTTTCTCTCTCTAAAGAAAACTGTCTCAAAGACTCCATTGGGAAGCTAGAGGTCAAGGAAGGATAGGAGAGCTGGTTGGACGTGTATATTCATCAAAAACTCTTGGTTTTTGGCTTGCTTAGTGAGGTATGGTATCCATTCTTGAATATCTTTTCATTTAAGAAGCCAACTTCCCAAAATGGTTTTCAAAAAAAGGGTTTCTAAACTCAAACTTCTTCTAACTTTGATTTCTAGTATGGGTCTTCTTGTATTTGAGTTCTAATGGTTTAAATGTATTTATTTTGGTTTAAATTGATGATTTTGATGTTAAAACTCCATGAAACTCTTGTTTATGCATACTTCAACTTTTGACTTAAAATGGGGTTAGGTGAGCATGAGTTGAGTAGGGTATGAACTTGGGTCTTCTTGTGTATGTCATGTTGGTGTAGCTACTGCCCTAAGGGCCTTAATATGGTGAAATGTTGATAAATTTCTTATGGGTGACGATGGTTTGATTTGTTGATGAGTTGTTCTCATTGTATATTTCTTATTATGAATTGCTATTTGAGTGGTATGGTCCACCTTATGGGTGGCGGTGCTAATTGATGAACTTGATGTTGTTTAGTATGTGTTGAGTAGGTAATCTTTAAGGTATAATATGTTAAATGAAGATATATTATATATGGGTCTTCTATTGTGTTTTGTGTAGCTTGATTTCATGTTTGACCTAGTTTATGTCTAAATGAAGTATATGATTATGAGAAGCATGTAGAGGGTGTAACTTGATGAATCAAGGCTTAAGTATGTGTATAAATTGTTGATAATGAGATGATGCTTATATGCAAGGTGTACACATGTACACACACACACTTTAAAGAATGTATTATGCCAAGTTGAGCAAAGAGGGGAAATCTTGAGGTGGACACACTTCGTGAGTTGAGATGTATTGTCTAGTAGCAACCTATCCATTCCTAGTGAGCTTTCTAAGATAGACTATTATGTTGAGAAATCTGTGGGGAGTTATGCCTAGCACCGAGATGATATGAAGGGGAGGTGGATTGCACTTCGTGAGTTGAGATGTTGTAATCAAAAGTACCTCTTGAGATGAGTACTCCTCGTTAGTAGAGAGTGAGTTACTTAGTAGCAATCTCCTTATCCCTTAACTATGTGCCCGCATAGGTGTAGCTATTGGAAAAGCCATGTAAACGCTAAGAAGCATGACCTTACACTAGGCAAGTAAGGATCCCTCATCCGATAGGGGTTAATATCAGGATTCCATGTCTAGCTCTCATGGTCTTTGTCGGTTAAGCTAACTCCCACAAAAGAATTGATTTGAAACTAATTAAATTGTATATTGTTGATATTGTGTATGTATGTCGTGAAGTGCTCAATCCACATTACTTACCCATTAGGAGCACTAAGTGGGAGTGGTAGTATGGGATGCTACTCTCACATTGCACCTTGTGTGACCTATACCTACTATGGGAGAAGAGTACCTTCATGAAATCTGTGAGAATGAGTACTATGGTGTAGTGTTATGGATGATTATTGTGGAGTACTTGAGTAAATGGAATCAATTAGGAGCGCTAAGTGGGAGTGGTAGTATGGGATGCTACTCTCACATTGCACTTGGTGTGACCTGTAGTTCCATGAGTGTTTTGCATATGTTAGCCAAGGGCGTGGATTTGATTTCTAACGAAGTAAGCCTAAGATTTGGTAGTTTTATTGGTTGCTTTTGTGTGTTTTGAAGGGAGTTGTAATGAAAATCCCTTCTTGGCTCACCTTAGGGAGTCTTAGGATAACCTTGGGTTAGGGCAACTTCAAAGGAAAAGAGTTCATATGACTTGGACCGTACCATTCACTGTAAGGTCTCCATTGTATGAATTCAAAATGTTCACTATGATGCTTTATTCAATCTTCTTTGTAAGTTTAGTAAGTTCATTGAAATGTTCCTTTTGATTACTCTAAGTTTTGGTAAAGTTGCCATAAAGTGTTGATTGTCGATTCTTATGTTGGATTTGTTCTAGATTCATGAATATTATATTTAAATTACATGAAAAGTTATTTTACTAAAATGTCCCTTTTCGTATGTTTTTGCATATGACATACTTAGTACATTGTTGTACTAACCCCATACTTTTATATACCTTATGAGTATAGGTTGGAAGCCTTTTGGAGGATCGAAGTTGAAGCTTGGGAATTCTATCTCTCGAGATTTGGGTATGTCCTCATATATTCGAGGACATAGTTTTATGTTTCTTAGTTCTTTATTAAGACTTAAAGATGTATTTATTTTTATTGTAAAGGGCCGTGTCCCTAAGATTCCAAGTTGTGTCTTTAAGTTGGCTTGTGACGATAAGATTTCCTAGTATTTATGAAAAGACTTCTTTTATTATTATTATCGTGAAAAGTTTTAATTCCGCACTACTTTTCATGCTTTATGTTATGAATTCTAGTTAGAGGGCTTGTACGAGACCCCAAAGGGGTTAAGTATGCCCGGTCATGATTCGAAGGTTTTCCCTAACTTTTAGGGGGTGCTTTCGGGTCGTGACACACAATCTAGGTCAAACCTACAATTCAAGCTTCACAAAGCTCAATACAAGACACATTTTCAATATCACTTCATTTCACCCATTAGGCATTCAAGACCCCATTTACACTACAACTAAGTAATATCAAGTTCATCAAATAAACACCGCCGCCAAGAAAGTGGACCATACCACTCAAGAGCAATTTATAATAAGAAATAAACAATACAAGCAACTCACCATATAGCCAAGCCATCATCACCTATAACCAATTCCTCAATATTTCATCAAAATAAGGCCCTTAGGGCAGTAGCTAAACCAACATGACAACACAAGAAAACCAAAGTTCATACCCTACTCAAACATGCTCATATAACCCATTTCCCAAGCTAAAAGTTAAAATATTCATAAACATGAGTTCATTAGGGTTTTAACATCAAAATCATCAATTCATACTAGAATAAATACATTTAAACCATTAGAACACTTTTACAAGAAGACCCATGCTTAAAATCAAAGATAGAAGAAATTTGAGTTTGAAGACCCTTTTGAAATCTTTTGGAATTGACTCCTTGAATGAAAAGGGATTCAAGGATGGATATCGTACCTTATCTATTAGAAATCCCAAGGATTTTGGTGAACAACTCGACCACCAACAGCCCTCCTAGTCCTTCTTGACTTCTAGCTCCAATGGTGACTTGAAAGAGTCTTCTAAGAGAGAGGGGTTTTGGGTTTTAGGAAGAGGAGTCTAAAATGAGGTCTTAGGGTTTAGAACAATTTAGTATACCTAATAAACCCTAAAACTAACTTCCTAGGGTCATAAAAGACTTGGGGTAAATTTACCAAACACCCAGAGCTAAGGCAGCCACTTAATAGTTTTGCAGACCTCACAAACGAGACCTAACCAACGGACCGTCTGTGCATCAACGGACCGTTGGTGGGGTATCGTGGGTTGACACTTAGCTCAAAATGGAGCCTGCGCAACCTAACTTGCAGGTCCAATCAATGGACCAAGACGACGGGCCGTTGGTTGACCTACTAGCCGTCGTTGGTCTCGTTGGTGGACACTGCCCAGGCAGTTTTGGGTCCAAGTCTTGGGCCCTTCTCTAGGGCCCCTTGTGGGTCCTAGGTGGGGTCGTGCCCTGACGTTAAACCCCTAAACTAAGTCGTCTAGGTATTAGGAACATCCCACATCAGTTTCAAGGAAAACAAACACGTAGAACTCACTCAAACACATCAAGACACATAAGTACTTTCTAAGGCACACCTTTCGAACGTCATGGACGACTTGGTCGATTGACCTCCAAACTTCACACACTACCTAAGAACACTAAAGTAACTCATTTAAAACAAAATTAACTCAAGAAACACTCACGAAGCTCTAGTTCATCTTAGTTCATTTTAGGGCGTTATATTCTCCCCCACTTGGACTAACATTCGTCCCCAAATGACACTTAAATATCAAGAAAAACAAAGACTCACTTAGAATAACATAAGACATTACAATCTTGATCAACACACTCAAAATCAAAGCATCACTTAGCAAGGAGCATCATTTCACACTTTCAAACACTTAGCAACATAGGCAACTTTTACTAAACTTTACAAGTCAAAACTCATTCTTAACCTTCTTTTATGGAGGAACTAACTTCTCCAACATTAAACATGCTCATATACAACACTTTTGCACATATTTAAACTTCAATTACGGCAAAGCAAATTTTTCTCAAATTGCAAAATTTTCACAGTGAACATTCACTGTAACACTGCCAAACATACAAAAAATTCAAAATTCCATTCTTTGAGCAATTTATCAAGATGACATGATAATATGAACTATAAAACCACATAAACTCATTCCATAACACCTTGAAACCATAATTCATGAAAAATGCAATTTTCTCAAAATTTGGACTTACTTACAGTGAATTCAAAACTTCACTGTGTCACATGCTTTAAAATTTCCATAATGCACCTTTCAAGCAAATTTAACAAGATGACATGACAATATGAGAGACAAGACTATCTTAACTTACTCCAAAGAGACTTGACAAGTTTCACTAAGTGCAATGTGAGAGTAGCATCCCATACTACCACTCCCACTTAGTGACCCTTGAGGATTCTCTTGGACTAAGTACATTACATGCTATTTTAGTCAACTCACTCTCCCCCACTTAGGGTAAAGCCATATTCAATGCCTCATACTTCAAAGCATCATTATGTCCCTCACAAGGTAGGAACTCATACTACTCCTAACTCATGCACATCAAGTCTAAACATCAACCTTACAAGTTAAGCATAACACTTCCATTTTAGGATTCAAGCCTACACAAACTCTCTCTTAAACATCACCTCATTCAACACTTAGGCACCACTTAACTCAATCTCATGGAACAAAACTTCCTCACTAGATATTCATACCACATTTCCATCATAGTGTAAGCCTACACCACAACATCTACTAATCACAAGAACAACTATGAAACATTAGTCACACAAGAGAGTTGCCTTCAACTTCTATAAAATCCCCACATTCTTTCAACCTTCCTCAAATTTACACCTTAAAGCATTTCTACCATCATTGAACATAATCACAAAATAACTCATTTGTTCTCAAAGGCACTTTATTCAATCCTTATAACTCTTACCATGCTTAGAACTACATCCCCATAAAGTTTCTCACCACAATACTTCCAATCTCATAAATCATACCTAGCCATAAATGACATCACATCACAATTCTTAAATCTTACCTTCATATTTACTCTTCTAGCCACAAAACCATCATATAATCAAAACTCACCTTTTTCTCTCCCTCAAACTTAGAAACATCTCCCTTTCCAAGAAATCACACCTAGAAAACCACCGGGCAAAGGAGAAGAAGAGAGAGATCTTACGGAGTTAAGTTCTATGGCACGATTCAAGAGTAATGAAGAAAGTGAAACTCTATCGTCCTATAGCCTCTTGTCCATGGATGTGTCGCGACTCACACCAATGACCAAGATACTACTAGACGTGACTTGTGAGACTTTTAGACCTTAAACTATTTCCCAAAACCTTATGCTCTGATACCAAGTCTGTCACCACCCAAAATCACCCCCTAGAAGTTAGGGTGGACCCTCGAATCGTGACCAGGCGTACTTGACCCTTTTGGGTCTTGTACAAGCCCTTTAACTATCATTCATCACATAAGACATGAAAAGTAGTGCAGAATTAAAAATTTTCACAAATAACTAATAAAAGACAAACTTTCATAAATACTTAAGGATCTCATCGTCACAAGTCAACTTAAAGACATGACGTAATACCTTAGGGACACGCCCCTTTACATTGAAAATAAATACATAAAAAGTCTTTAAATAAGAAACTAAGAAAATGACTATGCCCTCGAATATATGAGGACATACTTTGTCTTGAGAGGAACTTTCCCAATCTTCACCTTCAAACCTTCAAAGCTTCCAACCTACACTTATATAGTATAGAAAAGTATGGGGTTAGTACAAAACAATGTACTAAGTATGGTATATGCAAAAACATGTAAAAAGGGACATTTTAGTAAAATAATCTTTCATGCCAGATAATTATAACATTCATGAATTTAGAAACAAATCAACATAAGAACCATCATTTAACACGTAAAGAAGGACTCACATAATTTTAAACCAAAATAGGCATTTATAGTAATCTCTTCCAAAACTTAACAGTAAGGTTGAATGGACATTACAGTGAATTGTTTTGAAATATTATAGTGAATGGCGCGGTCCAAGTCATAAGACGCCGTTTTCCTTTGAAGCTTCCCTAACCCAAGGTTATCCTAAGACTCCCTAAGGTGAGCCAAGAAGGGATTTTCATTACAACTCCCTTCAAAACACATAAAAGCGACCTTTAAAACTACCAAATCTTAGGCTTACTTCGTTAGAAATCAAATCTACGCCCTTGGCTAACATATGCAAAACACTCATGGAACTATAGGTCACACCAAGTGTAATATGAGAGTAGCATCCCATACTACCACTCCCACTTAGTGATCCTAATGGATTCCATTTACTCAAGCACTTCACAATAATCATCCATAACACCACACCATAACACTCATGCACACGGATTTCATGAAAGTACTTTTCTCCCATAGTAGGTATAGGTCACACTAAGTGCAATGTGAGAGTAGCATCCCATACTGCTACTCCCACTTAGTGCTCCTAATGGTTACTATTTGAATCAAGCACTTCACGACATTCATACACAACATCACCAATATACAAGTTAACTAGTTTAATCAATTCTTTTGTGGGAGTTAGCTTAACCGACAAAGACCATGAGAGCTAGACATGGAATCCCGATATTAACCCCTATCGGATGAGGGATCCTTTCTTGCCTAGAGTAAGGTCATGCTTCTTAGCTTTTACATGGCTTTTCGAATAGTTACACCTATGCGGGCACATAGCTAAGGGATAAGGAGATTGCTACTAAGTAACTCATTCTCTACTAACGAGGAGTACTCATCTCAAGAGGTACTTTGGACATACAACATCTCAACTCACGAAGTGTAATCCACCTCTCCTTCATATCCTCTCGTTCCTAGGCATAACTCCCCACGGATTCTCAACATCTTAGACTATAGGTCAAGGATAACTAGTGAATACCACATCTCAACTCACGAAGGGAATTCATCCTCCCACCTATCTTAGAAAGCTCATTAGGAATAGTGAGGTTGCTACTAGACACTTCATCTCAACTCATGAAGAGTGTCCACCCTAAGATTCCCTTTTTCTCAACTTAACATCATACATTCTTTTAAGTGTGTGTGTACATGTGAGCAAACATATAAGCGTCATTTCATTCTTATCAACTACTATACATGCTTTAGACCTTCAGTCATCAAATCACACACTTTACATGCTTCACATAATCATATACTTCGTTTAGACACAATCTAGGTCAAACCTACAATTCAAGATTCACAAAGCACAATACAAGACACGTTTTCAATATAACTTCATTTACCATTAGGCATTCAAGAACCCATTTACAATACAACTAAGTAATATCAAGTTCATCAAATAAACACCACCAAGAAGGTGGACCATACCACTCAAGAGCAATTTATAATAAGTATTATACAATACAAGAAACTCACCATATAGCCAAGCCATCATCACCTATAACCAATTCCTCAATATTTCATCAAAATAAGACCTTAGGGCAGTAGCTAAACCAACATGACAACACAAGAAAACCAACGTTCATACCCTACTCAAACATGCTCATATAACCCATTTCCCAAGCTAAAAGTTGAAATATGTATAAACATGATTTCATTAGGGTTTTAACATCAAAATCATAAATTCATACTATAATAAATACATTTAAACCATTAGAACACTTTTACAATAGGACACATGCTTAAAATCAAAAATAGAAGAAATTTGAGTTTGAAGACCCTTTTTGAAATATTTTGGAATTGACTCCTTGAATGAAAAGGATTCAAGGATGGATACCATACCTTAGATAAGATAAATCCCAAGGGTTTTGGTGAATAACTCGACCACCAGCAGCCCTCCTAGTCCTTCTTGACTTCTAGCTCCAATGGTGTCTTGAAAGAGTCTTCTAAGAGAGAGGGGTTTTGGGTTTTAAAAGAGGAGTCTAAAATGATGTCTTAGGGTTTAGAACACTATAGTATACCTAATAAACCCTAAAACTAACTCCCTAGGGTCATAAATGATTTGGGGTGAATTTACCAAACACCCCAAGCCAAGGCAGCCACTTAATAGTTTTGCAGACCTCACAGACGAGACCTAACCAACAGATCGTCTGTGCATCAACGAATCATTGTAGGGTCTCGTGGGATGATACTTAGCTCCATAGACTGAACAACCTAACTTGCAGGTCCAATCGACGGACCAAGACGACGGGCCATTGGTTAACCTACTGGCCGTCGTTGGTCTTGTTGGTTGACACTGCCCAGGCAGTTTTGGGTCCAAGTCTTGGGCCCATATCTAGGGCCCCTTGAGGGTCCTAGGTGGGGTCATGCCCAAACGTTAAACCCCTAAAATAATCCGTGTAGGTCTTAAGAACATCCCACATCAGTTTCAAGGAAAACAAACACGTAGAACTCACTCAAACACACGAAGACACACAAGTACTTTCTAAGGCACACCTTCCGAACGTCATGGACGTTCTTGGTCGATTGACCTCCAAACTTAACCAAACTTCACACGCTGCCTAAGAACACTTAAGTAACTCATTTTAAAACAAAATTAACTCAAGAAATATTCACGAGGCTCTAGTTCACCTTAGTTCGTTTTAGGGCGTTACAAAACCAATAATCAAACCATACCAATGATTCAACAAGACCCAATATGAAAATCAGCAAATTAAGGTAGCCTATAAACAATTCTAACATAATTCCTATATATATTAATATCCCAATACAATCTACATAGAATTTAATACAATAGAGATATGACCAAATCACCCATAATATAGTCAATATTAGGATTTCATGATTAGCATGGGTTTATAAGAAATTTGATCTAAAGTCATTCAATTAACATCAATTATATCCAAAATCATTGATTCAAATCATTTTAAGCAAGAACCCATGGCTATAATTCAAAATAGAAGAATTCATCTTTTTAATCATCTACGAAAACCATTGAAATTAACTCCTTGAACGGAAGAGGATTCAAGGATGAAACACCATACCTTAATTGTGAATAAAAGCCCACTAAGTTGATGGAGAAAAACTTGGAAATCTATCTTCTTCCTTGGATCTTCAAATCTTCATCAATGGAAGTTTCTGGATAGAAGGAATGGAGAGGTTTTGTTTTGGAATTGAGTATTTTGATTTGAATGGTGAATTGGTGTTTAACTCAAAATACCCAAAAGACCCCTACACTTATAAGACCTTTTAACCAAGTCAAACATCACTTAAATTTTTTAAATTTTCGTCAGGAAACAAGTTCGCGACACAGAGCTGTTCCCACATGATTTTTGAAAATAAATTTTGAGACAGTAGAGTCCGCGACACGTTCGTGGTTCAAAGGCAGAATTTGGCCTTGGGAGGAACAAGTCCGCAACGCGGACATGTTCCTTTCATGTACAAATTTTTTGCCTTGGGCAGCTTGTTGGCCAATGGTTGGGTCCTCCTCAAAGACCCCTAGGTTGGTCCTTGGAGTCTCGTAACTAGACGTTTTGACCCTAAACATGTCCCTCCAAACAACACATAAGAACTAGTCAAACATACAAGGACTCACTAGCAAGTGTAAATACTAACTTTCGAACTTCTTAAACGTTCTTGGACGTTTAACCTCCAAACTCTTCAAAACTATAAACACTGCCTCAAAACACTATTATAGACAATTTTAAGACTTCATAACCTCATGACACACATGTTAGGATTTAGCTTCACCTAATTCGTTTTAAAGGTGTCACATTTTCCCCCACTTGGAAAACATTCGTCCTCGAATGACACTTGCTACTCTTTAGGCACTTTCAAGAGATAAGGAACTCAATACTAGCAGCACATAACCATACCACACAATATACCATGCACATAGATAGGAGAAACATCAATTTCACATAATCAAGAGACTCAAAACACTATAAGAAGATAGAAACTACTTTTACAACTCATCATGCAATAAGACTCACATTCTTCATTTCATATAGAAAGAATTCCATCTCCACACATTTTCATGCTTGTATACATAATTTCTATACACATTATAACAATTTTAATGAAAGAACAAATCAAATTTCTTATAGTGAAGCATCAAAACCTTACAGTGAAACATACTCAACATTTCAATAATGCAACTCTTAATCAATTTATGATGGAGGCATGAAAATATGAGAGAAAAAACCATATAACTCATTTTACTACATAAACATAAATTCATGAAATGCACAATGCAAGGAGATCAATGACTAGACTCTTAAACACCATGCAACATGCAACATGCTACTATTACATTCTATATCTCAAGATTGAGTTGAATAGAAGATAAGAGACAACAAATCAAACCTACACTACTCAGCATACTCCCATACTTGAAGGAATTATAGGAACCCATTACTACATAAGAGAGAAAACTATAACTTACCGGCATCATCATTGTAACACTCCGAAAGTCCAAGACCAAATATAAAGCATCACATGTTGGTCTAAGGTTGGTAGCACTATTTTAAGGCCTAAAATAATGTTTATAAGTCATTTAGGAAGTTTTGGAGTGAAGACGTCAAGAATCATTCATGATGTCCGGAGACTAGTGAAAGAGGTTTAGGAGTCTAAATTAGATGAAATTCGGTGGAAAGGTGTCAAACATGTATTAGAGTATTTTTAGGTTCGAAACTTCTGGGTACGAATCCCCAAGGACCTCCCTAAGGGTCCTTGAGAGGACCCTTCCAAATTGGCAAAATGCTGTAAAACAAAACAATGGCTACCTAGCTTGCAATCGACGAGGCGTAGGTTGGACAACGGGGCGTTGATGCCTCCGTCGTTGAACACTTATCCACTTTCCAAAAGCGGCCAAAAATACAGGTCTCTAAACTTATTGACGGACCTGCAAGACGGTGGGTGCAGGTGGGCGTCGACTGACCTACGGACCGTAGGTCGAGGTCTCGTAGGTCAGGCCTACAATTTCACTGTCCTATTTTAAGTGAGTTCAATTAATTAGTTATTAGTTATGGGTTTAATTGGGGGTTAAGGGGTGGTTAATTAAGTTGGTTAAGTGACTATATAAGCTACCCTTAGTCTAAACCCAACTTAACACCCCACAATTCCCAAACTCAAATTACTCGTCCTTCTCTCTACTTTATCTCTCCCAAAGAAGACTCTATTGAAAGGAAAGTTCTAAGGGTTCTAGGGCTTCAAGAACATCATTTTTCTCCATCAATATTTAAGTATTAAAAAGGTATGGGAACCTTTCACCTTTGGGATTACTTTCCCCAAAGGGTTCTTCAAAATTGATTTCAAAAAGATGAATTGAACATGGGTTTCTTTATAATCCGAATTTGATCTTTCAAATTATATTGTTCTTGATTTCTAATGATTATTATTGTTATATTATGATGTATTATTGTTCAATTATGGTAGTTCTTGATGTTAAACCTAGTATGTGGAAATAGATCATGAATTGACCCAAATTCCCTAACCCTAGGTTATGAACTCATGTTGAATTGATTAGGGTTGATGCAATTGATTTAGTACTTATTTTAATTACTATCATAATGATGTTGTGAAACCTATAGATGGATGAATTTGTTTAGTTGATGGTAAGACCATGGATGATGGCTTTTGAAAGAGAATTGGTAATACTTTGTGATCTTGAACCTTTACTTCAATTGTGGTGGCTTGTACTTGGTGATAAAGTTCAACTGAAGAATGCCTTGTGATTGTATTATGTAGGTGTTGGTATGATGATGTAATTTAAATGTCTTGATTATGTGAAGGTGTGAGATTATGTTTAAGATGTATGATATAAGGTTGGTTATGAATTGCATATGTGTCTTATTATAACATGATGATGATAATATGTCAATCTCACATATGACGGTTGTATTGAAAAGATATTCTCATGCAATTCCTAATGAGATAATGACTATGACTATACAAGGGGTTAGTCTCCTATGACCTAAACTAAAGACTTACTCAATCTCATTCAATATCCATCATCATGGTCTTACCATCAACCAACCAAATACATCCAACAATAGGTGTAGTAACATCAATCAATAATAATTAACACAAGAACTAGGTCAATTGCATCATCACTATCCAATTAACAACAATTCATAACCTAGGGTTAGGGGGAATAGGGTTCATCATGAATTCATCAATAATTAGATCCAATATCAACAATACATTACCTAGTCAATCCATACATAAATTAGAATTGATAAAATAAGTCTAATAATCAAATAATTCTTCAATTCCCATCAATTCATGACCAAGATCCAACATTTGGGGAATTTGGGGAATGGAACATGATCAATTCGAAATTGTATCAATTAACATCAATTAATCAACAATTTATACTCAATTATGCATAGGAAATCAAGATTTATCATCAATTTGAAGTTTAGAAGAAAACCCATAAGAATTGGAAAACCCCATGGAATTAGGTAATTTAGAAATCAACTTTGAGAGGACCTCTTGGGGAAAGAAATCCCAAGAGTGAATGAATCATACCTTAATGAAGATTAATCCACGAAATTGTAGTGAAATCCTAGAGAAATTGACCTTCTTCTTCAAGCTTTCTTCCTTCTTCAATGGAGGATTTGGGGAGAGAGGTGAGAGATTTTGGGTTTGTTTTGGGAATTTGGGTTTGGGTGAGTGAAAAATGACTTAAAACTAACCCTTACACTATATATAATCACCCCCTAAATTACTCAAAACACCCCTCACTTAAATTGGTCTTTTTGTGAAGTCTAAATGTCAAAAATATGATTTTACAGAATCTAGGAAGTGGCTATGCATCGCGGGGCCAACACGCATTTTATTTCCCAAAAATAAATTTTGGGACAGTGAGGTCCGTGTGGACTGCGCGTCGCACAGAAGCCCATTGATTCATGACTTTCGCAGGCTGCTTTGGCAGCCTGCCCACCCATGTTGGGGTCCTCCTGCATGACCCTTTGGGTGGTCCTTGGGGCATCGTTATTGGACGTTTAGACTCTATATACGACACTCTACCTATACAAAGTCTTTTTACGAGTTTTAGACTTTATTTGACCCTCCGAAACCATCCCCAAACATAGCAACGTCAACTAGTTCAATTAGGCTAGTTTCCGAACGTCATGGACGTTCTTTGATGCCTTGGGTCTAAAACTTCTCGGACGACTTATAAACATTATTTTAGGTCTTATAACAGTATCTAAACCTTTAGACACTCATGTTAGGCTCTAGATTAGGTCTCGACTTTTCGGAGTGTTACATTATCCCCCCTTAGGAACATTCATCCCCGAATGACACTATCTTTTAAAAGGGAAAGGATAGACTCAAGACTAGAAGCCCAACCAACAATATACAACATCAAATTAGTTACAACTCAAATCAAAATAACAATATGGCATTTACACAATGACTCAAAACATCAATTTTAACACATAAGGCTCAAAGTCACAACATAAGGAATTTTCTTCTCACAATAACAACATGAGCTCAACATGCCTTACATGAGTCAATTATGTCAAGGTTCAACTTTCCAACATGCTACATATCAATTCATAAAGACTCACCATATCGAAATGCACAACATAACTTAAAACAAGCAAAATTGCAAAATTTCCAAGTTGAAAGCACATTTCACTGTAACTACCTGTAACAACATCAAAAATGCACATTTTTGCAAAACTTTACCAAAATCATGAAACTTCAATTTTTGTCATTATTTTCATTGTTATTAAAAACAACTAACCTTAATTATCGAATAGATGAGGGTAACGGGACTTCATGTCGGCCTCGGCCTCTCATGTTGCACCCTCAACTAGGTGATTCTTCCATAACACCTTTATGGAAACCACCTCTTTGTTCCTCAATTTATTTACTTGCCTATAAAGGATTTGAACGGGAACTTCCTCATCACAAAGGTTATCCTTTACACCAAGACCCTCAATAGGAAGAATAGACCCGAGATCACCAATACACTTATTAAGCATAGAAACATGGAAAATCGGATGAACTGAAGCCAATTCACTAGGAAGTTTTAATTCATAGACAACCTTACCAACCCTTTGCAAGATTTCATAGGTACACACATTACGAGGACTAAACTCCCCTTACTTGCCAAATCTAACCACCCTTTTTTCATAGGCAAAATTTTCAAATACACCTTATCACCTTCTTCAAACTCTAAGTCCCTTCTCCTATGATTGGCATAAGACTTTTGCTGAATATAGGCCATTTGAAAGTTATTCCTTATAATATGAACTTTCTCTAAAGTCCTATAAATCAAATCGGGACCAAGAAGCGAAGGCTCACCCACTTCAATCAATCCAATTGGAGATCTACATCTCTGTAAGGTCCCGAAAATGACTTAGGTGAAACCAGAGTTTAACGTGGTTGTCATGATGGTCTAAGGTCCTAAATTGGTATATAATGTGTATTAGAGGCAATAGCCCAAAGTTTAGGTGCATTGGAAGTCAAACGTCTAGGGACGACCAAGACGTTCGACGACTAAGTCACCTAAGTGCCTTATATGTGGTTTTATGTGTTTATGTGTGATGAATGATCTTATATGGTCCTTAATTAAGTTTATATGGTGTATAAAGTCAGTGTATCAAGTTTCGTGAAGTTTGGAGGTCAAACGTCCAAGAACATCCATGATGTTCGAAAGATGTGCTTTGAGATGACCTTTTGTGTCTAAGTATGTTTCGTCGCGTTTTACGTGTTTGTTTTGGATGAAACTCATGTGGTAGGTCCTAAACTCGTATACAAACATATTAGGGGTGAAAACGTCCGGGTACAACTCCACATAGGACTCTCAAGGGGCCCTAAGGGAGGACCCCAACATTGGAGTTCAACACTGCCAGGCAATGGCAATCGACGACCCAAACGACGGACCATAGACCAGGAAACGGCCCGTCGATGGGTCACATCTATGGAGCCATTTGTCCTACAGGTTGAGGAATTGCATGTGCAACCCACGAGACCCCATCGATGGGATGTGGCCTGACCAACGGTCCGTCGATGGTCACGTCGATGGGTGCCTGTTTTTCTGCCAACTTTCTGTTCACCCCACGCCTCTATAAGTCATTGGATGATGGTTTTGACTGTTTATGGGTATTTTAATAGTATATAAGTCATTAAACTCTCATTATAACCCTAACACCTAAATCAAAACGCCTTTTCTCCTAAAGTTTCTTCAAAAACTTCCATGTGAGTTCATGGTGAAGATGAAGCTTGAAGATGGGTCTTCAATGGAGTTTCTTCATAAATTGGCATTGGGTTCTTCAAATAAGGTATGGGAGTTCTTCATATAAGGTTTGCTATCACCTTAGAGCCAATTTCAAAGATGTTTTCAAAGTGATTTCAAAAAGATGAAAAGTCCAATTCTTACTCTAAATCATGGGTTCTTGCTTGAAAGGTTTTCAAACATTTAGATATGATGTTACTAATGTTAATTTGATGTTTTCCAATAAAATTCTCATGAACCCATGATCTTCTCAATTCTCTAATTTTCACTAAAATATGGGTGAATTGACTATGTTTTGAGATTGATGATTTCATGTGTAGATAACTATGGGCTTTTGAATGATGTATAGCTTATGTATGATGATGTATAGGGTGATTCAATTTGATTAATTGAGTAAAGAATACTCTTATATCTTTTGACTATTAGGCTTATTGAATTGATATGAACTTAATGCTTATAGATTCTAGTGTAGTTTCTTATGGGCTTTCTATTGATGTAAGAATTGTATTCAATTGATATCTAATTGGTCTTAGATTGATAATTCTAGATTGAATTGACTTAGATTCATTGATTATTATGATTTATGTTTTGAATTGATGTTCATGGCCATGGGTAAGGGTCTTATGGTATTGAATTGAATGGTTTGGCTTTGGATTGAAGTGATGAGATCAAGTGGGTGGTATGCTACCCTAATTCTTTTATTATTATGTATAGTTAATGTAATTTAGCTTTTGGATTATATGTGATTGGTATGGTCCACTTATGGTGGCGGTGTTATGTGAACTGATGTGGCGTTGTCGGCGTTATTTTAAGTATATTGATGATCATGGCCTTGTCGGCACTACTTGAAGTAATATGTTGATTAGTATAATTGATTATGTGATTATGATTATATCTATATATATGTCAAGTAATGTGAAAGTATGTGTTCTTCTATTGATGTCATTTAGGTGATCATGTTAGACTAAGGGCTACATGTGTGCGTAGTTTAAAGTTGATATGTGGTTGTTCCTAACTTGGCTATAGGAGTCTATAATGGTCATATTGATGATTTTAAGGTAATTAATAGGTTGACTAAATGATGTTAAGGGTCATTCCTAAGAGTCTAAATAAAGATAGGCTATATGTGTGAAATGGAAGTACGTTGTGTCTTGTTTAGGTAGACTTGTGTCCCTTACTTGATGCTTATATGAATATGTTATATCTTGACTTAGGAACCTAAAGGGGTCTTAGTCTTGAATAAATGAATATAGGTGAGATCTTGAATGATGATAAGAAGGTCATTTATGTGGAACCTTGAACCAAGTGGTAAGGTTATGAATCGTGAAGTAGTTAGCTGTAATGGTATCCTTCATGTAATGAGTGATAGAATTAAGGTTGATTGGCTGGAATGGCATCATATCATACCTTAGGAAAGTCGCAATGAGCTTCTTGTCGCTATAGTAAGATAGCCCTAATGGACCTTGCTTTGGTAGGGTAAATGTAATAGGGTCACGGACTTGATATGGGAGTCCTTTATATGAACCTTAATGTGAATTGATCTATGAGAACTAAGGCTAGCACCGAGTGAATATGGTAAGGGAAAGTAGTTCTAGTTAAGTATGAGACTAGAATACAAAGTATGCCCTTCATATTCCTTAACCATGTGCCTACATGGGATGTCCATGTTCTACCATTGGCAAGTAGAACACCTCATTGGAGTAGGATAGAACTCCGGATTCCATGCTTTGCTACCATGGTCTATGTCGGTTATTGCCTATTCTCATCATATGGGATACCCATAGCATTAGAGAAGTGATATTAAGTCTAGGTGGTGGTATGGGACGCTACTTAAACATTGCACAATAGGCTTTGAAGATGTTAGTGAGAGTCCCTAGGTCTTCTTTAAAACCATTATGTGTACATCCTTATGTGATGAATGTCTCTTAAATGAATTAAGTAATGAAATGTCTTAAGATAGGAAAGCATGTTAAGTGTATAAGTTCCTTTCTAGAGTAATTAAGGGTCGTCTAGTTAAGGTGTGAAGGGGGCAAGGGAATGGTCACTTCATTTTTTACTTAGATGAGTCTTAATAAAGATTCTAGTTAGTGAATATGTTTGACTATGTGGACATGATCCTAATTTAGGTAAGTCTTAAGGACTATTTAGGTAACCTTGAAGAGGTGAATCGTGGACGTTATCTTCTTGAGTTACTTGAGTAGGTCTTTGGATAACCTATGAAAGGAGAATGTCATGTTTGGTGTATACTATCGTATTAAGTAAGAATGATTCTATCCTAGGTAATCTATAGGATCCCTTGTGTGTGTGTGATAGGGATTGTATGGGCGGTCGCTCCACACTCATCTAAGTGAACCTTGGAATCACCTTTGGTAGGAGGATCTTATGTTTTGTATGTTGACGTATTGTAGGTGTGTATGTGTCTCATTATGAGTAATCTTAAGGATCGTTTAGGCATATCTAGAGAGGGTGTATGGGCGGTCTCTCTTTGTGTGACTTAAGTGAATCTTAGGATAGCTTTAGTGAGGAGACGACATGCCAAAGGATGTCATATGTGAAGCTAGGGGGCTTCACTGTACAGTGAAGGGACTTCACTGTAACAGTGAAGTACTTACTGTAATGTGTTCTAAAAATTATGATAATTTCTTAAATGATTTTCTTATGTATTTCTAATGTGATAATGTTGTTCTTATGATTATATTATGATGTTTAAACCAAAATTCATGAAAAGCATGTTATTAACTAAATGTCCCTTTTTCATGGTTTTTGCATGGCTTCCATACTTAGTACATCTAATGTGCTAACCCCTTCTTTACCCTTTTGACTAAAGCGTAGGGAATTGGATGTCTTGATGTATCATGGATGACGGATAGGTTTCTAAGAGTTGAAGATGAAGTATTGGTGAGTCCTCATCGATTCGAGGACAATATCCACACGTTCGGTCATGTCTTAATGTTTAAGTCTTTATGTTTATGTCTTTTATGGGATTAGACCCAAGTTTTGTATACTCTAAGTTTAGATGGTTCAAAGGTTGTAAAGGTTTTAAGGTTTTAAATGAAGTCTTCCGCTTATATTGTTTATTATGTAAAGAAAGTTTTTAATTCATACGCATTTTTAGTGTGTTATTATGCGATGAATGATACGATAGGCTTGTATGAGACCTCCGAGAGGTCGAATACACCGGTCGCAATCCAAGATTGCACCCTAACTTCTAGGGTGTACTTTTGGGATGTGACAAGCTTGGTATCAGAGCATAAGGTTTGGGAGTGTCGTAGTTGTGTCATGAACCACATCAAATAGAATCTTGTTTATAATGTGAAGCGCGCCACATTATAAATAGGAGACTCTTGAGTGCTAGTAAAAGTTTCACTTCTTCATTCATCTAATCATGCCTAAGAGCCTTGTCTATGGTGTCTTTCCTTTGTCTTCCCTATGTGTTGGTCATGTGAGTGTGACCTTATGAAGATTGTGTTGAGGGAGAGAAAAGATGAGGTGTGGCTTGTTATATGAGGTGTGAAGAATGGTGTTGATGACCTTAGATCGGTTTAGTTACCTTTTGAAGGGTAGTGGAGTTGAAAAGAATGGTAAAGTATAGAGTTAGAATGTGAAGGAGTAATGATGACTTTCTCTTAGTAAGGGGGATGTGATGGCTAGATGATTGAACCTTGAGAGTCTTTAGTTTCATGAGCTAGACTTTGGGTGAGAAAGTATTGTTAAGATTGGTAGTGCCTTGAGAGTTCCTTGAGGTAGATGTTATGTTGACCTTAGAATGGGTTTCTCCTAAGTGGGGGAGTATGGTGAGGAGTATGGTTGTTGAGGAGTGAGGTATCCTGAACTTTTCTATAGGTGTTTTTCAAGCCTAAAACAAAGAGTTCTTGGTGACTTGATTTGTATAGGAGTCTTATGTGGAAAATGAGTTCCTAGCTTTCTCCTTATGATATGAATGTTTAGTTGAAATTGAATTTCGTTAACCTATTGTATTGTGTGTATTATGAAGCCATGATCATGTTGTAAAAGGTGTTTATATTATGTTACCTTGCATATTAGCATGTCTATATTATGAATTGCCTAAAAATTGCATTTTTGAAAAATTGGCTCAAATCACTGTATTGCACACTGCCAGTTCACTGTAAAGTTATTCAAAACTTTCACTATTTTATTCTTTGGTCAAAAATTGTTGTAATGTTGTTAGAACTGATGTATATGAGTATGACATTGAATATAATATGAGTTTTTGCTATTTGGAATGAATCATGTGAGTTTTACGGCATAATGAGTTATATAATATAATCTAGTTCTTGTTGTGTTGTGAATCTCTTAATTATATGAAATTGATGTTTTCTTATTGAAAGAGTGTTATGTGGAATGTTCATGAGTTACTAATTGAATCCTTACTCTTGGAAGTGTTCGGAGTGTGGCAAGTGTCATTCGAGGACGAATGTTGTCCAAGTGGGGGAGATTGTAAGATCCTGAAAATTACTTAGGTGAAGCTAGAGCTTACCGTGGTTGTCATGATGGTCTAAGGTCCTAAATTGGTCTATAATGTGGATTAGACGAAGAAGCTAAAAGTTTAGGTGCATTGGAAGTCAAACATCAAGGGACGACCAAGACGTTCGACGACTAAGTCCCCTAAGTGCCTCATATGTGGTTTTATGTGTTTATGTGTGATGCATGAGCTTATATGGTCCTTAATTGAGTTAATATGGTGTATAAAGTCAGTGTGTCAAGTTTCGTGAAGTTTGGAGGTCAAACGTCCATGACGTTTGAAAGATGTGCTTTGAGATGACCATGTGTGTCTAAGTATGTTTCGTCGCGTTTTACGTGTTTGTTTTGGATGAAACTCATGTGGTAGGTCCTAAACTCGTATACAAACTTATTAGAGGTGAAAACGTCCGGGTACGACTCCACATAGGACCCTCAAAGGGGCCCTAAGTGAGGACCCCAACATTGGAGTTCAACACTACCAGGCAATGGCAATCGACGACCCAAACGACTGACCGTCGACCAGGAAACGGCCCGTCGATGGGTCACGTCTATGGAGACATTTGTCCTACAGGTTGAGGAATTGCATGTGCAACCCACGAGACCCCATCGATGGGATGTGGCCTGACCAACGGTCCGTCGATGGTCACGTCGATGGGTGCCTATTTTTCTACCAACTTTCTGTTCACCCCACGCCTCTATAAGTCATTGGACGATGGTTTTGACTGTTTATGGGTATTTTAAGAGTATATAAGTCATTAAACTATCATTATAACCCTAACACCTAAATCAAAACGCCTTCCCTCCAAAAGTTTCTTCAAAAACTTCCATATGAGTTCATGGTGAAGATGAAGCTTGAAGATGGGTCTTCAATGGAGTTTCATCATAAATTGGCATTGGGTTCTTCAAATAAGGTATGGGAGTTCTTCATATAAGGTTTGCTATCACCTTAGAGCCAATTTCAAAGATGTTTTCAAAGTGATTTCAAAAAGATGAAAAGCCCAATTCCTACTCTAAATCATGGGTTCTTGTATGAAAGGTTTTCAAACGTTAAGATATGATGTTATTAATGTTATTATGTTTTCCAATGAAATTCTCCGTGAACCCATGATCTTCTCAATTCTCTAATTTTCACTAAAATATGGGTGAATTGACTTTGTTTTGAGATTGATGATTTCATGTGTAGATTGCTATGGGCTTTTGAATGATGTATAGATTATTATATGAATGATGTATAGGGTGCTTCAATTTGATTAATTGAGTAATGAATACTCTTATATCTTTTGACTATTAGGCTTATTGAATTGATATGAACTTAATGCTTATAGATTCTAGTGTAGATTCTTATGGGCTTTCAATTGATGTAAGAATTGTATTTAATTGATATCTAATTGGTCTTAGATTGATAATTCTAGATTGAATTGACTTAGATTCATTGATTATTATGATTTATGTTTTGAATTGATGTTCATGGCCATGGGTAAGGGTCTTATGGTATTGAATTGAATGGTTTGGCTTTGGATTGAAGTGATGAGATCAAGTGGGTGGTATGCTGCCTAATTCTTTTATTATTGTGTGTAGCTAATGTAATTTAGCTTTTGGATTATATGTGATTGGTATGGTCCACTTATGGTGGCGGTGTTATGTGAACTGATGTGGCCTTGTCGGCGTTATTTTAAGTATATTGATGATCATGGCCTTGTCGGCACTACTTGAAGTAATATGTTGATTAGTATAATTGATTATGTGAATTATTATTATATCTATATATATGTCAAGTAATGTGAAAGTATGTGTTCTTCTATTGATGTCATTTAGGTGATCATGTTAGACTAAGGGCTATATGTGTGTGTAGTCTTAAAGTTGATATGTGGTTGTTCCTAACTTGGCTATAGGAGTCTATAATGGTCATATTGATGATTTTAAGGTAATTAATAGGTTGGCTAAATGATGTTAAGGGTCATTCCTAAGAGTCTAAATAAAGATAGGCTATATGTGTGAAATGGAAGTACGTTGTGTCTTGTTTAGGTAGACTTGTGTCCCTTACTTGATGCTTATATGAATATGTTATATCTTGACTTAGGAACCTAAAGGGGTCTTAGTATTGAATAAATGAATATAGGTGAGATCTTGAATGATGATAAGAAGGTCATTTATGTGGAACCTTGAACCAAGTGGTAAGGTTATGAATCGTGAAGTAGTTAGCCGTAATTTTATCCTTCATGTAATGAGTTATGGAATTAAGGTTGATTGGCTGGAACGGCATCATATCATACCTTAGGAAAGTCGCAATGAGCTTCTTGTCGCCATAGTAAGATAGCCCTAATAGACCTTGCTTTGGTAGGGTAAATGTAATTGGGTCACGGACTTGATATGGGAGTCCTTTATATGAACCTTAATGTGAATTGATCTATGAGAACTAAGGCTAGCACCGAGTGAATATGGTAAGGGAAAGTAGTTCTAGTTAAGTATGAGACTAGAATACAAAGTATGCCCTTCATATTCCTTAACCATGTGCCTACATGGGATGTCCATGTTCTACCATTGGTAAGTAGAACAGCTCATCGGAGTAGGATAGAACTCTGGATTCCATGCTTTGCTACCATGGTCTATGTTGGTTATTGCCTATTCTCATCATACGGGATACCCATTATCATTAGAGAAGTTCTATGAAGTCTAGGTGGTGGTATGGGACGCTACTTAGACATTGCACAATAGGCTTTGAAGATGTTAGTGAGAGTCCCTAGGTATTCTTTAAGACCATTATGTGTACGTCCTTATGTGATATATGTCTCTTAAATGAATTATGTAATGAAATGTCTCAAGATAGGAAAGCATGTTAAGTGTATAAGTTCCTTTATAGAGTAATTAAGGGTCGTCTAGTTAAGGTGTGAAGGGGGCAAGGGAATGGTCACTTCATTTCTTACTTAGATGAGTCTTAATAAAGATTCTAGTTAGTGAATATGTTTGACTATGTGGACATGATCCTAACTTAGGTAAGTCTTATGGACTATTTAGGTAACCTTGAAGAGGTAAATCCTGGACGTTATCTTTTGGAGTTACATGAGTAGGTCTTTGGATAACCTTTGAAAGGAGAATGTCATGTTTGGTGTAAACTATCGTATTAAGTAAGAATAATTCTATCCTAGGTAATCTATAGGATCCCTTGTGTGTGTGATAGGGATTGTATGGGCGGTCGCTCCACACTCATCCAAGTGAACCTTGGAATCACCTTTGGTAGGAGGATCTTATGTTTTGTATGTTGATGTATTGTAGGTGTGTATGTGTCTCATTATGAGTAATCTTAAGGATCGTTTAGGCACATCTAAAGAGGGGTATGGGTGGTATATCTTTGTGTGAATTAATTTAATCTTAGGATAGATTTAGTGAGGAGACGACATGCCAAAGGATGTCATATGTGAAGCTACGGGGCTTCACTGTACAGTGAAGGGGACTTCACTGTAACAATGATGTACTTACTGTAATGTGTTCTAAAAATTATGATAATTTCTTAAATGATTTTCTTATGTATTTCTAATGTGATAATGTTGTTCTTATGATTATATTATGATGTTTAAACCGAAATTCATGAAAAGCATGTTATTAACTAAATGTCCTTTTTTCATGGTTTTTGCATGGCTTCCATACTTAGTACATCTAATGTGCTAACCCCTTCTTTACCCTTTTGACTAAAGTGTAGGGAATTGGATGTCTTGATGTATCATGGATGACGGATAGGTTTCTAAGAGTTGAAGATGAAGTATTGGTGAGTCCTCATCGATTCGAGGACAATATCCACACGTTCGGTCATGTCTTAATGTTTATGTCTTGTATGAGATTAGTCCCAAGTTTTGTATACTCTAAGTTTAGATGGTTCAAAGGTTGTAAAGGTTTTAAGGTTTTAAATGAAGTCTTCCGCTTATATTGTTTATGTAAAGAAAGTTTTTAATTCTTACGCATTTTTAGTGTGTTATTATGCGATGAATGATACGATAGGCTTGTATGAGACCTCCGAGAGGTCGAATACGCCGGTCGTAATCCAAGATTGCACCCTAACTTGTAGAGTGTACTTTTGGGATGTGACAATCTCCTACCATACAAGACTTCATAAGGAGCCATAGATATAGATGAATGGTAGCTATTGTTGTAAGCAAACTCCACAAAAGGCAAATGCTTATCCCAAATTTCCCTTTAAATCAATGACACAAGCTCTAAGCATATCCTCAAGGGTTTGAATAGTACGCTCCGCTTGACCATCCGTTTGGGGATGAAAAGCGGTGCTTAACTTCACCTTGGTACCCAACCCTTCTTGGAATGACCTCCATAACCTAGATGTGAATTGTACACCCCTATCTGATATGATGGATAACGGAATACCATGGCGACACACAATCTCATCTATGAAGATCCTTGCAAAATCTTCTGCCGAATAAGTAGACTTGACGGGAATGAAATGAGAGGATTTGGTCAACCTATCCACAACCACCCATATAGTGTCATATTGTTTTTGTGTCCGAGGCAAACCTACCACAAAATCCATATTGATGTCTTCCCACTTCCAAGGAGGAACTTGGATTTCTTGAAGTAAACCACCCGGCTCTTGGTGTTCGGCTTTCACTTGTTGGCAATTTGGACACTTTGGAACAAATTCCGCTATGTCCTTTTTCAAACATTCCCACCAAAACACTTCCCTAAGGTCATGGTACATATTAGTTGAACCCGGATGAATGGAGTAACGGGACTCATGAGCTTCCTCAAGGATCCGGTTCCTCAAACCATCTACATTGGGAACACCCAACCTTCCTTGATACCTCAAGACACCATCCCCCCCTAAGGAGAATGACTCATAAATCTTACCAAGAAGTGATTCCTTCAACTCCTTCAATGGTTGATCAAGGTGTTGTTTGTAATTCACCTCAACCACCACGGATGATTCGGAGTTATGGTGGACCATAAAACCACCATTCAGAGAATCTTCCAACCTTACCCCCAATCTAGCCAACCTATGAACATATTTCACTACGTATTTCTAGGCTTCCTATACATGAGACACACTACCCATGGTCATATGACTTAGAGCATCTGCAACCACATTGGCCTTGACGGGGTGATAGAGAACACTCATGTCGTAATCTTTCAACAATTTCACCGCCTCAGTTTTCCTTGGACCAACTTCAACTCCCTCACTAGAGATGATATGACCAAGAAACGCCACCGACCTCAACCAAAACTCACATTTGTTATACTTGGCAAATAATTGGTTCTCCTTAAGCACTTCTAAAACCACCCTCAAATGGTCCATGTGTTCACCCTCATTTTTCAATTATACCAAAATGTCGTCAATGAAGACAATGACAAATGAATCTAGGTACATTTGAAACACCCTATTCATGAGATCCATGAACGCCGCCGGGGCATTAGTGAGACCAAAGGACATTACTAAGAACTCATAGTGACCATATCTAGTCTGAAATGCCATTTTTTGAGATCAAAGGACATTACTAAGAACTCATAGTCAATCTTAGAAAAGTAGCTTTCCCCTTGGAGTTGATCAAACAAGTCGTCAATCCGAGGGAGAGGATACTTGTTTCAATAGTGACTTTATTGAGTTGGCGGTAATCAATGCACATTCTAAGGAACCCATCCTTCTTCTTCACAAACAATACCGGAGCACCCCATGGAGAAATACTAGGTCTAATGAAGCCATTGTCTAATAAATCTTTGAGATGAGCCTTCAACTCTTTCAATTCGGCCGGAGCCATCCAATAAAGAGGAATTGAAATGAGATTTGTATCCGGTAACAAGTCGATACCAAAATCAATTTCCCGTTTGGGAGGAATACTGGGAAGATCATTAGGAAAGACCTCCGGAAATTCCCTCACTACGGGGACCGACTCTATGGGAGGAAATTGGGAGTCTAAATTTTGGACTCTTACTATATGGTATAAACACCCTTTAGCGATCATTTTACAAGTCTTAAGACAAGAGATTATACGACCTCTAGGAATAGAATTTTCCCCCTTCCACTCTAAAATGGGTCCATTTGGAAAGTTAAACTTCACCACCCTTGTTCTACAATCTATAGAGGCAAAGCAAGCATGCAACCAATCCATACCCAAAATGACATCAAAATCAAACATATCAAGTTCTACTAGTTCAACATAAGTAACTCTATTGGGCAACATTATAGGACAATTTCTATACACCCTTTTTGCAATAATCGACTCACCTACCGGGGTAGACACCATAAAAGGTTCATCTAGAATGACGGGTATGATATCAAATTTCTTATCTATCAAGGGAGTAACAAAAGATAATTTAGCGCCCGGATCAAGTAAAGCATATAAATCAATGGAAAAGACTTTCAACATACCGGTCACCACGTCGGGAGAAGTCTCTTGCTCACCCCTAGAGCGAAGTGCATAAAAGTGATTCTTCTTCTGGGCATCATTAGAACCACTTGCTTGTCCACTCTCCTTATCTTGCCCCTTCACATTTTGGCAATCTCGAACCTTGTGCCCACTTTTACAACAACCAAAACAATTATTTGTTCCCTTAAGACAATGACCATATTGCTTCTTGCCACACTTTCCACAAGTTGGCTTCTTGGTTGGTGAACTAGTATCCCTTCCCTTTTTAGGATTAGGGTTAGACACCCTATCATCCCTAACCTTAGGGAACTTGGAAGGAACTTGATTAGAAACCCTTTTTTTTAACATAGGCTTGTCTTGAATCTCAAGCCTACCCTTTGAAGAACCACCATCAAAAGATCTTGCCCTCTTGGCATCTCTACTCTTCCTCTTAGCCCTTGCCTCTTCCACTTGTTGAGCATGAACCATGAGACGAGAAATGTTCATATTATCATTAGCATAGCCGAATCACATTCCTCTTGCAAGTCATTCGACATTCCCATCACAAAGCGGTTTATTTCATCTCTAGGGTCGGAAACCAAAGAAGGAGCATATTTTTACAATTGAGTGAATTTCAAGGAGTGTTCAAGAACACTCATACCTCCTTGATGAAGGTTGATGAAAGCTACCACTTTAGATTCCTTCTTCTCCCCAGGAAAGAATCTATCAAGAAAATCCTTCTTGAAAACTTCCCAAGCCACCGGTCCACCCCTTAATGGCCTATTGCTCCTATATTGGACATAAAAAGTTTGGGCCACACCTTTGAGTTGCTAAGTGTCTAACTTGGCCTTCTCACTAGTAGTCAACCCCATAGCATAGAGGATCTTGTAGATTATGTCAATGAACTCTTGGGGGTCTTCTTCAACCTTGGACCCATAAAAATTAGGGGGATTCAGCCTAGTGAAATCCCTTAGACGAGAGGCCATGGTAGCAACTTGTTGGTTTGCTCGGGGTTCAACCTCCCCGGCTTGTGCTTGGGTAGTAATGGCTTGGACCATTCCGATAAAAGCAGCTCTTATGGCACCATCCGTCAAAGGAGGATCGACCAGATCTTGGTCATATTAGCGTCTTCTTCAAGAGGAGGAACTTGATCACCACGGGGAGGAACTCCCGCATTGGCAATCTCTTTCTCAAGTCTTCGTGTCGCATTCCTTCGAGTAATCATTGCCTATAATCACAATAAGAGGATTAGATGCAAAAACATAGAGCTAACACTCTAGAGGCACGATATTGGACTTCTAAGAAAGTGAGAGTTTCCTAAGCATCATATAGATTCCTATTCATAAGTGTGGCACACTTCACAATTATGAATATGAACCTACATAGACGTGGTTGATAGAGACATCGACTCAAAGATATTTAACCTCATGCTCTGATACCAAGTTTGTCACATCCAGGAATACCCCCTAGACGTAACTGGCGTCATCGTCCTCTTTGAGGACTAAGAATAGCCTCTTAGCTTACATCATTACATTCATAGGTCAAAATTAGCGGAAATTTAAAAATTTTCATTACTTCTACATGGAGGTTTACATAGACCTCTACATACACATAATAGATATATATATCGAGTATACATAGACCCTTCGTATAGGAAGATTACTTAGTCTTCTACTTTTATTGCACATATATATAGATAAAATATAACATAGTCTCAAAATCATGTCTCATATCATAACCATCTACAAGAGTATATCAAATTGGGCCTAGCCCATACATCAATACAATAGGACCACATGTCGGTCATACAACGTTTAGTATCCAAATGAAAAGGAAAGAAACATAAGAGTCCTAATACTAAAAACAACTTCATAGATTGATAGATTCATTGCCCTTGGAAAGTGAGGACCTACCCTACTTGGATGATTACGAATTCCAAGTCTTCTTCAAAGTCGTCTCCAAAATCGTAATACCTCAAAAATGACTTAGGTTAAGCTAGAGCCTAACATGGTTTTCGTGATGGTATAAGGTCCTAAAATGGTCTATAATGTGTTATTGATGAAGTGTCTAAGATTTTAGGTGCATTGGAAGTCAAACGGCAAGGGACGACCAAGACGTTCGACGACTAAATCACCTTTGTGCGTCATATGTGGTGATGTGATTATATGTGTGTTTCATGAAATGTGAGGTCATTATATGAGTTATTATAATGTTTATAGGCAGTGTGTCAAGTTTCGTAAAGTTTGGAGGTCAAACGTCCAAGAACGTCCATGACGTTCGAAAGGTTTGCCTTGAAACGACCTTGTGTTTCTATGCATGTTTTGTCAAGTTTTACGTGTTCGTTTTGGATGAAACTCATGTGGGAGGTCCTAAACTAGTATACAAACATATTTGGGTTGGAAACCTCTGGTCAAACATCCCCAAGGACCATCCAAGGGTCCTTGAGGAAGGACCCATGTTGGTGGCCAAAACTGCCTAAGGCAGTCCCACCTACGGATGGAAAACGACGGCCAGTGGCTTGGTCGACACCCCGTAGGTGGAGGGAGTCGTTGGGTACTTATACTAGGGATATAAACTCCCATTTTTTAGTCTTTGAACCCATCGATGGAGGACAGGACGGTCCGTTTGTGGACTAATGCCCCGTCGATGGTCAAGTCGTCGATGATCTGTCTCCTGTGCGCAGCTTACTGTAATGTTTAGGGGTGAAGTTGTAAATTCACCCCACTTACAAATAAGACTTTGGGCGGTTCCTAAAGGGTATTTTGGGTATTCTAAACATGTTTATAAGCCTTTAACACTTAGAATATTTCATTCTTCAAAATCAAAACCCAAATTCCCTTCGAAATGCTCTAGAACTTCATTGGAGCCAAAACTCAAGGAAGGGTTTGGATTAGAGATTTGATTGGTGATTCTTCATTAAATTGGTGTATTAACTTCAGTGAGGTATTGGTTTTGATCCTTTAAACTCTATTCATCAAAGAGCCCAACATTCAAAGAGTTTTCTAAAGTTTTCAAAGATGAACTTGTCCAATTTCATGATATATCCATGGGTTCTTGCATTACAGGTTTTAAAACATTGAATATTGATTGAATTTTTGTTAATTTAATGGTTTTAACTCAATTAACATATGAATCCATGCAACTGATGAACCCTAGTTTTTGACTATTTTATGGGTTAAGTGATATTGACTTAAGGCTTATGAATTCTAATGTAGTTTTCTATGGGATATTAAAAATGTAAGAATTGAATTCAATTGATGTATAGGTTGTATTATATTGATAAATCTATATTGAATTGGCGTATATTCATTGAGTATTATAGTTTTGTATTGAATTGATGTTCATGGTCATGGGTAAGGGCCTGATGGTATCGAATTAGATGATTTCGCATTGGATTGAAGTGTTGAGAATGGATTGGTGGTACTCTGCCCTAATTATCTTTATTTTATGTTAATTAGACTCCAATTATGTTGTGATTTGTATGGTCCACTTATGGTGGCGGTGCTATGTGCTTTACTTGCAATTGATGTGGCCTTGTCGGCATTACTTTATGTATTATGATGATCATGGCCTTGTCGGAAAGATACTTGAAGTACTATGATGATTTGTGTAGTTGATTTATGTTAAGTATGAGCATATCTATATATATGTGATTAATGTGAAAGTATGTGTTCTTCTATTGATATTAGGTGATTATGTGAGACTATGACTATGTGCTTATGTGTGTAGTCTTAGAGTTGATGCATGATTGATCCTACTTGACTATATGATTCTATGAGGATTATAATGATGATGTTATAGTAATGTATAGGATGACATAAAGACTATAAGGGTCATTCCTAAGTGCTTCAAAGAATGATATGATATATGTGCTAAAGCGAAGTATGTTGTGTCTTATTTTGGTAGACTTGTGTCCCTTACTTGATACATGTATGAATGATATGTGAATATGAGATGTCTTGACTAGGTAATCTTAGTGCTCCCTTGTCATGTATGAATGAATGATATGTGAGACCTTAGATGATGTTAAGAAGGTCATGTACGTGGAACCTTAAACCTAGTGGTAAGGTTATGTTATGAACTTGGATTGAGAGGCGTAATGGTATCCTTCTTGTAATGAATGGTGGACTTAGGTTTGATTGGCTAGAACAGTATCATATCATCCTTAGGAAAGTCATAATAAGCTATCTATGTCGCCATTGTAAGGTATCCCTAGTGGACCTCTTTGGTAGGGTGAATGTGATTGGGTTATGAACTTGATATGGAACCCATTTGTATGAACCTTAAATGTAAACGACTCTATGAGAACAAAGGCTAGCACAAAGAGAGTATGTTATGGGAAGTAGCTCTACTTGAGACGGATACAGATTACAATGTATCTCTACTTGAGAATGAGACTAGAGTACATAAAAGCCCTTCATATTCCTTAACAATGTGCCTACATGGGTTGTGTCCTAGTTCTACCCTTGGCAAGTAGAATACCCTCATCTAAGTAGGTTAGAACTCCGGATTCCATGTCTAGCTATCATGGTCTATGTCGGTTATTGCCTATTCTCATCATGTGGGATACCTACTAGCATTAGAGAAGTTCTATGAAGTTTAGGTGGTGGTATGGGACGCTATCTAGACATTGCACAATAGGCTTTGAAGATGTTAGTGAGAGTCCCTAGGTCTTGTCCAAGACCATTACTTGAATGTCCTTATGTGATGAATGAGTCTTAAATGAACTAATGAATGTAATGACTTAAGTTAAGAAAGCATGTTAAATGAATAAGTACTTATCTAGAGTAGTTAAGGGTTGTCTAGTTAAGGTGTGAAAGGGGAATAGGAATGGTCACTTCGTATCTTACCTACATAAGTCTTAAGAATGACTCTAGTTAGGGAAGATGGTTGATTATGTAGACATGATCTAAGCCTTAGGTAGTCTTAAGGATTATTTAGGTAATCTTTAAGAGGTCAATCATGGACGTTATCTTCTTGATTTACTTAAGTAAGTCTTTTGATAGCCTTTGGAAGGAGAATGTCATATCATCTATATGTTGTTGTATTAAGTGAGAATGATTCTATCTTAGGTAGTCTATAGGATCTCTCAAATGTGTGTGCGTAAGGGATTGTATGGGCGGTTGCTTCACAACTCACTCAAGTGAGACTTAGAATCTCATGTTCATATGTTTGGTGTTTTGTAAGTGTGTGTTGATCTCATTATAGGTGGTCTTAAGGATCATTTAGGTGTGCCTAGAGAGTTTGTATGGGCGGTCTCTCTTTGTATTACTTAAGTGAGTCTTAGGATAGCATTTAGTGAGGGGATTACATGCTAGAAGGTGTCTAAAGTGAAGTTAAGAAACTTCACTATAACAGTGAAGGAGTTCACTGTAGTTCACTGTAAAGTTGCCATAAAAATGTGATAAATTGGCTAATTGATTTCTTATGTGTTTCTAAGTTGTTAAATGTTGTTACTATGATTATATTATGATATTTAAATCAAAAGATGCATATTTCCAATAAATGTCCGTTTTCATGATTTTTATGCATTATGACATACCTAGTACATGTGGTTGTACTAATTTCATGCTTTTATCTACCTCTAAAGTGATTCATAGGTGAAGGTGCTTTTGGAGAGCTAAGCTTGGATTAGAACATCATTCAAGCAAGTTGAAGTATGTCCTCATTTGACTCGAGGGCACAAATATCTTTTATTTCCTTTATCGAACTATTGTGATAGACTTAGTAGTACTTATTTCTATTGTGTATTGCCGTGTCCCAAATTACTCTTGTGTCTAAGATTTGATGAAATGAGACTTAGTATTTCCTATGAGTTTTTTATGAAAGAGATTTTTAAAGACTTATAGAATGTTTATGAAATGTTTTAATTCCGCACTACTTTTCATATGTTTATATGCGATAAATGATACGAAAGGGTATGTACAAGACCTCCGAGAGGTTAAGTACGCGGGTTGCACTCCGAGAGTGACATATCTTCTAGGGTGTGGTCTCGGGATATGACAAGCTTGGTATCAGAGCATGCTTATGAAAGTGGTCTTAGGAATCAAAAAGTGTCATCAAGTCACGTCTAGTAGAGTCTTGACCATCGGTGTGAGTCGCGACACATCCATGGGCGAGAGGATATAGGACGATAGAGTTTCCCTTCCTTTCTAATACTATGTCGTGCCATAGAGTAAAAGTTATGAGTACTCTTTTCTTATGGTTTTCCTTGTGTTTCTAGGAAGATGAATACGAGGAGGACACCGGCTAGGAGAGTTGAGGAGAATGATGTGAATGGGGAGATTCCTCCTCAAGTTGAGCAAGTTACTCAAAGGTGCTCAAGGGGTTCAAGGTGCTCATGGTGATCAAGTCCCTAATTGTGGGTAGAGGTAATGATATTCCGGTGGTTTCCCCGGAAATGACCAATGGTGAGATTAGGGAGGCTTTACTTACTTTAGCTCGAGCTTTGACTACCCATGTGAATATGGGTCTTGCCCCTAGAGTGAATGTTGTGGAGAGCACTATGACATCTAGATTGAGAGATTTTGTGATGATTAATCCTCACAAAGTCCCTCAATCTATAGGTCATAGTACTCTCCAAAACATTCACCCTAGGTTTAATACCCCTATTCACATGAGTTGTCATGACTCGGGCTAAAGAAAGTAGAGCCTCTCTAATCTCCCATTAGTCATGTCTGGGGAAACCACCGGAACCTCATTACCTTCACCCACAATAGGGACTTGATCACCTTGGGGATGAACTTCCTCATTCACCCCTTCCTCTTCTAACCTTCTTACGGCCATTCTTCTTGAAGTCACCTCCTAAAAACACAAGAGAAGAGATTAGGGATATACACTTATAACCTCAACTCTATTGGTACAACACAAGAGTGATGAAGAAAGTGAAACTCTATCGTCCTATAGCCTCTCGCTCATAGATGTGTCGCGAATCACACCGATGAACAAGAATACGTGTTTTTAATGAGACCTTGGATTCCTAAAGACTACTTCATAACCTATGCTCTAATACCAAGTTGTTCAAGACCCGAGAGTATACCCTAGAATAAATGGTATTGTCAAATAGTGGCATGGCGTATTTGACCTCTTGGAGGTCTTGTACAGTCTTTTTGACATCATTCATTGCATACATGTATGGAAAGTAGTGCGGAATTAAAACTTTTCACATGAAATAATAATACTTCAAAATCTCTTTCATAGAATATCATAGGAAATACTAAGTCTCAAAGTCGCCATCTAAGACACACGAATATCTTGGGTCACGGCCCATACATCAATAAAATAAAAATATCTAAGTCTATTACAATGTATTTAACAAGAAAACTAAACATAGTGATGTCCTCGTATCAATTGAGGACATACCACAACTTTGTCTGAATGAATGCTAATATACAAGCTTCACTTCAAAGACTCCTCTCAAATGCCACCTACACCTTTAGAGATAAGATAAAATATATGGAATTAGTACATTAGAATGCACTAAGTATGGTGACATGTAATAAAATCATGCTAAAAGTACAATTGTATAAAACATGCTCTTTTTGAAGAAAACTTCATAAAACAAGTATAAGAGTAACTTACAAGTCAACATAAGCACATATAGTCACATTACACAATATAGCATCAAGATCACTTCAAAACACATAAACATGAGACCCTCCTACCAAAGGTCATTTTAAGGCTCACTTGAGTGAGTTATGAAGCCACCGCCCATATAATACCTTCACACACACCAAATTGATCCTTAAGACTACCTAAGATAAGATTATTCCCATTTCATCTATTAACCTCCCTACCCAAAATAACTCTAAGACTCACCTAAGTAAGACATGAAAAGAACGCCCATACACCCTCTCCAAGCCTACCTAAGAAATCCTTAAAGCTTCTCTAGATAAGTACCTTTTCATTAACATACCATTAACTTAAGTCATTATGTTCATTAAACCACTTAAGAGACATTCAACAGTTAAGGACTTCACATAATGGTCTTGGAGAAGACCTAGGGAACCTACACACATACTCGTGCAATGTCTAGATAGTGTCCCACTCCACTACCTAAACGTTATAGAACTTATCTAACAATAGAATGTATCCCACATGATGAGAATAGGCAATAACCGACATAGACCATACTAGCAAGGCATGGAATCCGGAGTCAACCCTACTCCGATGGAAGGAGTTCTACTTGCAAAGGGTAGAACTAGGACACATCCCATGTAGGCACATAGTTAAGGAATATCATGGGTTTCTTTGTACCCTAGTCTCATCTTAAGTAGAGTCATTCCCCAAGCATACTCACTCGGTGCTAACCTTTGTTCTCATAGAATAATTCAATCTAAGGACATATGAAGAGGTATCATATAGTAGTCATAACCAAATCATAATACACCTTACCAAAGAGGGTCCACTAGGGTTTCCACACAATGGTTACATAGGATAGCTTATGACTTTCTTAATGATGTTTTCATTCCGTTCCAGCCAACCAATCCCTAAGTCCATCATTCACACAAGAAGGATACCATTACGGCTTTCAACTTCAAGGATATCATAACCTCCTATCTAGGTTGAAGGTTCCACATTACTGACCCTCTTAACTATATTCAAGGTCATATTTCAATCATACATACACATACATGACAAAGGTGTTTTATCCTACTAAGTCAAGAGTCATATTCATATTCTTCATGTATCAAGTAGAAAGACATAGGTCTACCACAACAAGACACACATACTTCATCTTACAACATGTACAATGTCACTCAAGTAGCACATAGGGACAACCAAGTCTACTACAAGTCACCCTATTCATTCCTATAGAGTCATCATCATAAGACTCATATAGTCAATTAGGAAGAATCATACTTCAACATCTAGTAACACACATTAATACATCATCATAGTCCATTATAGACACCTATCATCAACTAGAAGAACTCATGCTTTGAATTCATATATAAACATAAGTCATTTAGACCCTCACTATGATCACATATACAAGTTATTACATGATAACATCATAATTATAAAGTAATGTCGAGGAGGCCGCATTCTTCACAATTATATCACATAAGCACCGCCACCATAAGTGGACCATACCAATCAACATAATTTAATACCTATACTACACAATATAGAAGAAGTTAGGTCAACATACCACCATTCCATCATCAACACCTCCAATCCTTAGCTAATTCAACCAATTCAATTCATAAAGGCTCTTACCAATAGCCATATACCAAATTCCATACCAATAATCAAACCACACCAATGATTCAACAAGACCCAATATGAAAATCATCAAATTAAGGCAGCCTATATACAATTCTAACATAATTCCTATATATAAGAATAGCCCAATACAATCTACATAAGAATTCAATGCAATAGTGACATGATCAAATCACCCATAATATAGTCAAAATTAGGATTTCATGATTTGCATGGGTTCATAAGAAATTTGATCTAAAATCATTCAATTAACATCAATTATATGCTAAATCATTGATTCAAATCATTTTATGCAAGAACTCATGGCTAGAATTCAAAATAAAAGAATTCATCTTTTTAATCATCTTTGAAAACCATTGAAATTGACTCCTTGAATGGAAGAGGATTCATGGATGAAACACCATACCTTAATTGTGAAGAAAAGCCCACTAAATTAATGGAGAAAAACATGGATATATGTCCTCATCCTTGGAGCTCAAATCTTCATCAATGGAGGTTTGTGGAGAGAAAGAATAGAGAGGTTTTGTTTTGGACTTGAGGGTTTTGATTTGAATAGTGACCGCCCATAACTAGTACCCAAAATACCCAAAAGAACCCTGCACTTATAAGACCTTTTAACCAAGTCAAACTTAACTTAAATTTTTGGAATTTTCGTCGGGAAACAAGTCCGCAACGCGGAGCTGTTCCCACATGATTTTTAAAAATAAATTTCGAGACGGTAGAGTCCGTGACACGTCTGCGATGCAAAGTCAGAATTTGGCCTTGGGATGAACAAGTCTGCGACGCGGACATGTTCCTTTCATGTATAAATTTTGTTTCCTTGGGCAGCTTGCTGGCCAATGATTGGGTCCTTCTCAAGGACCCCTAGGTTGGTCCTTGGAGTATCGTAACTAGACGTTTTGACCCTAAACATGTCCCAGTAGGTGTTTAGGGTCATCCCCGCTGATTTAAGACTCCAAAGAACACATAAGAATAAAGCAAACATACAAGGACTCACTAGCACGTCTAAAGACTAACTTTCGAATGTCTTGGACTTTCTAGGACGTTTCACCTCCAAACTCTTCCAAAATTTAAACACTGCCTCAAACACTATTATAGACTATTTTAAGACTTCATAACCTCATGACACACATGTTAGGTTACAGTTTCACCTAATTCGTTTTAGAGGTGTTACAGTGGTGGTTTGAGATAAGAGTATTTTTAAAAAAAACTTCTAAAATAATTTGGGGTAAGGGGTGGGATGGGTGGTGGGATTGGATTATTGGATAGGGGATGGGGTAGGCTATGAAATAAAATTATTTTATTAAAGTTCTTCTATTCTTTAATTGCTAAATTTTAGCATTAGTTATTTAGATATATTTTTTAATATACACATGAATAAATGACATGTCCCGAGGGGTATTTTTTAAATTATTTAATCAAGTAGGGAGTGTTAGGGTGTCAATAGTTGATAATATATACAGTAAAACCTCTATAAATTAATACTCGGTGAATTGATAATCTCTCTAAACTAATATTTTTTTCCGATCCTGACTTGGGCGAATGGAAAAAATTACCAATTTCGATAAGATAATAAGAAAGTATATTTCTAGAAGAACCCTATATAAATATATGGTCCATTAATATCAAAGATTAATAATTCTTTAAAAGTACAAATATATCTTAGACAATTTAGTGAAAATATGATCTATTGTGTTGTGTTTTTCTTAAATCTTAAATCTTAAATCTAGCTGGAGCTCATCTTTAACTTTTCTTATTGCATCTAAGAGTTCTTTTGTTGTTTTCGAACTGAACCATAAAATTGTGAAGAGTTCTAGATGTGATAAGTATTTTCTTATGCGGAACTAGTTCCAAAGGTATAGTATCATCTTTAACTCCATCATTAACATTGCTTTTTCCGATGGTATCCACTATTTCATCTAAGTTCTGGACCTTTGAACATGTATCACTTTCACACGGATAATCCAACAAGTTATTGGCATCCATTTTCTTGTGGTAATCGATATCATCAATCAAGACCTCAAGTTCATGAATGATATTTTCACAAGTGGGTTCATTCAAATTCTCTAAGATTGCATCCCCAAACGAATTTTACAGTGTCAAAAATAATTTGCTATTGTTTATTGCTGAACATTTGTTGTCCAAGCAGCTATTGCAAAATTGATAGTATCCAAAACATTAACCTTTGTTGGATCATTTGTCCCACTTCATAGCCTTCTAATATCCTAAAAAATAATACACCTTGAAATCTCTTATTATCCCAACATCACAAGGTTGAATTTTTGGATGTCATGTTGGGCGGCACGAAAAACAATTCAGCATTTAGTAGTCCTTGAATTTTTCTATTATGGGTTGGACAATTATCCACCATAAGCAAAACTCGTGTATCATGCATTTTGTTATCAAACCAACAAATATATTCATCAAAAAGCACACTTGTCATCCATGCTCTTTTGTTTGCACCATAGTGACAATTCAATAAAGATGATACATAAATTAGTAAGATACAATGATTTTGATGCATTCGTTGTACTTTATGTATCATATTTTTTTTGTATATTTTTTTTCTGAATTCAATAAAGATGATACATAAATTAGTAAGATGCAATGATTTTGATATCATCAAAATTAAGCTTCATTAAATCTCAGACCATTCTTTAAATTAATAAATATTAATTTATCGATTAAATATTATCTCTATAAAATAATAAAATTTAGTGGCTCCACCTACATTAGTATATATATATATATATATATATACTAGTTTTACGGCACGTGTGTTGCACATGTGTATCGTATATATAGTGTATGATGTTGTAAAACAGAATTAATATTACTAAATTAAAACTTTTTAGTAAATAATTAAAGTCGAAAAAACATAGGACAAGTGTTTTTAATTTATTAATACATATTGTCATAGAGTTACTTGTATTTTGAGATTAAAAAATGATCAGATATCATTAAAACATTTCAAAGTACATTCAAAGTTTAAATATGAAAGAAATTGACATTTATTTTATAATAATATTTCTTGCTTAACTCAATTTTGTAAACAAATCTAACCAACAAAGTAGAAAAAGAATATGCATTCAAAAAATGTCACCAGTAGCCTTTCCTCTTGAGGTTATGAACATAAATTATGTACACCATTTAAGTAGAAATTTTGTTTTAAATATTCATACTTGAAATTTAGTATGTGCATGACACTAATAAGGATTACCATAAGTATTTCAATATTTTATCTTTATATGCAACATATCTTTTGCAAAATATTATTACTCAATTAATATTTAAGTAAGGCTATCATAGAGAGGTAATTTTACCAAAAAATATACTTGGTTGCTATAATGAATGATGGTTATATATGCTTCAGTGGAATAATTTAATTTTAATATATGAATAACATCACCTATGATGGAAAAATATTTCATTTCATTAAGTTTCTACCTTATCTTTGTGACATTGTAGTCTTCTCTTTTTTTCTGCCGCATACATATCATATAGTTGTTGTCTAATGAAAGTATCTAGTATCTTACAGAAGTTGTATCATGATATAAAATATTAAATTTTTCAATAGTAAAAATTAGTAGATGAATAAAATTTAAAGTATTATTTATAGAATCAATAATTTGATTTAAGCTCATTTCATGATCAATCACTATTTTCTTATCTATTTTTATATATATCTAGTAAGGAGTGTATCTTGTGATATAAAGAAAACTTATATGAAAAAATACATAGTCAATGACGAAGGAAGACGAAAATATATGTTCATGCTAAATTCACTTTAGTGTCCCATTTGATTTAAATCTCTTGCCACCAACACTTTACTTTCTTCATTAATGTTTACATACATATCTATTAAAATAAATATTATCATTGCTATGTTATCATATTATAAGTAAAAGTAAAAATCTATTTTTGAAATAGTGAATATAACATCAAAACTAATAAGGGAAAGAGGACAAATATACCCCTGAAATTTTGTAAATGGTATCTAAATACCCCTCGCTATACTTTTAGAACGATGATGCACTTACCGTCTAATTTTTGGAGCGTGTATACCCTTTAGACTAATGGAGGGACACGTGTCACGATCTTAACAACCTATCAAAAAATTATTTAATTTTTATTTTCAATTAAATAATTTGAGTCGAATAAATAAAAATTCGGCCAAATAATTTAAGACCCACCCAAATAAATCCCATTTTCCCATTCTTCTCTAGTTCCAGAGACTATACACCCCAAGAACCAATTACCCAACACCACTGCCGCAACTCCATCTTTTACGGCGAAGCTCCATGCACAAAACCACCTCTAATTGCTATCGAACTCAACCTCCCTTGCTCTAGCGATGCTCCAACAAAATCAGTGAGGCAGCGACCCTTCATCCACCATGAAATCGGACCACCACTCACATGTCTCTCCATCACTGATGCTCCAACAATTTTGGTGAATCAAATAAGCGACCTCTGGCGAATCGAACCAGCAAACTCTGGTTAATCGTACTCGAGGAGAAGATGTTCGGTCCAGGAACGGTGTCTTCTCCACAACTCTGTGTCTCCTCACTCTACAGCCACTACCAATATTCTTTTCCTATTTGATTGAAGACTCCTCACCTCTAGCTTGGGTCTCGAAATTGCTGCCTCTTTATATAACAGTTCACAGAAACCCGATAACTGCTCCTGTTATCTCCTGCTTATGAGAACAAGAACACTTACAATGTTTCATCAAAATCAATTACTACACTTTGTGTGCTTTCTATCTATCCTTTTCTGTTCCACCATTAGTTGGGTCTTATATTATTTGGAATTGATTTGGGTGGATTTTTAACTATCCGGATCAGATTATTTAATTGGAAATAAAAATTAAATAAATTTTTGATAGGTTGTTAAGATCATGACACGTGTCCATCCATTAATCCAAAGGGTATACACGCTTCAAAAATTAGACGGTAGGGGCATCAACGTTCTTAATGTATAACAAGGGGTATTTAGATATTATTTATGAAAGTTCCGGGGGTATATTTATCATTTTTTCCAAATAATAATTCAATGGACTACGTTGATACCCATTGTTTTAGCAAAAATAGGAAGAAACACCTTCATTTAAGGGAAAAGAATAAAAAAAATACAAAGAAGAAATATCTTACCCAAATTATATGCCTTTTTCATATCTTTTTAATAGTATTGTTTCTCCCACAACTTTCTGTCATTTTTAACTCATGAATATGGTAAGAAAAAAATACCAATGTGAATTGATGAATGATTTGCTACAACTCTTTCACCAACTCTTTCTTATGAGGTACCTCAAATTTGGTGAATTTCGAGCTTAATCAATTTAACACTCGAGATATTTTTCAGTAGAGAACTTACAGAAATTGAGAAATTGTAGTTAAAAAGTGTGAGGGAACCCTCTATTTATAACTATCAAATATTAGTATGAATAGGTGTTAATTGTGTCTTATTCGAAAGTCATAACCTTTCGAAAAGTCACTACTTATCGGAAAAGTCACAATCTTTTAAAAAAGACACAACTCATTAGAAAAGGCATGACCACAACTCTTCGAAAAAATCACAACCCTTGAGAAAAATCACAAGTTATTGAAAAGTCACAACCCGTCAAAAAAGTCACAACCCGTCAAAAAAGTCACAACTCATTGAAAAAAGTCACATTCCTTTAATTTGAAAATGTATCTACTTTCAATATAACAAAATTAATTAAATTAATATATAAAATAAATTAAGTAGTCTTAATTGAGAGTATTATAGTAATTCAACATTCAAGTTTACGAGCTCATACTTTTAAGGTAGCATATGTGTGTGTGTTTGGGGTAAAAAAACAAATATATTTTATGTTGTCATTTGTGAGTAGGAGTGGCAAACGAGCAGGTCGAGTCGATCGAAAATGAGTAAAACAAAAAATGGGTAAGATACCCGACTAGACTCATATTTTAAATGGGTAAAAATGATTTACCCAATGGATAATATGGGTACCCATATTACCCATATTATAATAGAAATCTTGTTAAAAGCTTTAAAACAAAAAAAAACTAAAGTTATTTTATCACTCCACTACACCTCACCAGCCCCCTACCCCCCTATCCCATAAAATGTAAAAACAAATAGTAAAAAAAATTATCACCCCACCCTTACTAGCCCCCACACCCCCTTATCCCCTACAAGCCACCCGTACCCCCACACCCCATCCCAAAAGAAAAATTAACAAAATTTAAAGTTTTTAATTAGAAATTTTTTTTAAATTACCACCCAACACCTACCAGCTCCCCCCCCCCCCACACACACACACACAACCTATTCAAAAAAATTAACAAAATTTTAAATTTTTCATTATTATTTTTTTTTAAATTACCACTCCACCCCGTATAAGCCCCCCACCTATTACACCCTAAAAATGAGATAGGTTGAACTAGAGTCTAACACTTGTGTCATAATGTTTTAAAGTCATATAATGGTTTATAATGGTGTTCTTAGGCAGTATATAAAGTTTGGAAGTGTTTGGAGGTCAAACGTACAAGACGTTCGGAAACTAGTCGAAGTTGAACTAGTGTGTCGTAGTATTTTGTAGTGATGTTTTTGGGGATGGTTTGAAGGTAAAATTCAGTACCGAGGGTTCCTACGCGTAGCCTGATATACAAAGGGTCGAAATATCCGAGAACGACATCCCGGGGACCATCAAAAGGGTCACAAGGAGGACCCAAACTTGGACTGCCAAGCTGCCGCGCCAGCCTGTTTTGGGCAGTGGCTGCACGTCGCGCAACTGTCACGCGTTGGGAAAAAATCTTGACCTGCGACGCGGAACTGTCACGAACCATTCTGTCCAAGAATTTTCAAAAAATAAGATTTGGAAGTGCCTCAGCGACGCGCAGTAAGTACCCAGATTTTGTTGCGTCGTTTTTAAATCAAATTTAAGTTGGTTAAATTTTCCAATAGTTTCAGGGGTCTTTTGGGAACTTTAGGGATTAATTATGGGCGTTTATGGTAGGTATTTGAAGAGTATTTAAGCAACACAATATCCAATAAGACCCTAGAATCCAAATAAACAAAACCTTTCTCCCCCAAAACCCTCCCAAAACCACCATTGAAGAAGAAGAGAAATTGGAGGCTGATTGAGGACGATTTCACAAGGGTTTGAAGCTGGGTTTAAGGCTCTAATCTAAGGTATGTGAAGCTTATTCATTCATGTATTCTTCCATCCATGAATCCCCCCTATTTTCCATTCAATTGCGAATCCAAACAACCTCATTCAAGAGAGGGTTGTGATTGCATTGTGGGTAAGGCTTGATTGTGATCCTAATCTAGTGGGCAGCATTCAATGATTTTATATGATTATTATGTACTGATTTTATGGAGTTTTAATGGTGAATTGTAGTAATTGAATTTGAAGGTGATCATGGTGATCTTTGGCCATTAGAGACTAGATAAAGGTTTTGTGTTGATTCTTCTTATCTTAATTGTATTCTATGTTAATTGATCATGATTGAATCACCTAGGTATGAATTGAACTATACTTGATTAATTGAGATTGTTCTTGATGGAATCAAACCTTAAAGAATAATAATGGCTATATTCACCTAGTAAAGAAGAATGTGAAAAGAAAGCAAAGGCTAGAAAATCCTATAATTTACCTATGAATGAGGATAGAATGAATTGATGAATAATGAACCTTAGGACGGTTGTGTTAGCTGTAGATTTAGGATGATTGAATGAAAGTGATAGATTCACTTGAGCATGGAGAGATTGTGAGAAATTGTCTGGTACATCCCTCCATGAGAAAGAAGGTTGAGCAAGGCTTGACAAGAAAACCTTGAAGTATGTGCTTGACTCCAAGTGGATATGCAAAGTGAGACGGATAGTCTATCAAGGGTTCGGACTCCAATTATAAAGGAGAGCCACACCTAGTAGTTGTGATGACTATTCCATTAGGTCTCATGAGGCTGGAGTCCTTTACGAAGTAGAGTCAAGGTATCCTAGTAGAGATCTCCATATCTTATGAACTTAGACGTGCTTGAGAAGCATTTTGTAATGTTCAAAAATAATAGATGAACTTAGACATGCTCAAGGGGTATCTCATAGTGTTCATAATGTGTGAATGAACTTAGACATGCCCAAGGGGTATCTCGTAGTGGTCATTATTAAGGGATCAAGACATACCTTAAAAAGTATCTCGTAAGATCCATATGATTAAGGAACTTAGACATACATAAAGAAGTATCTCGTAGTGTTCAAAAGATAAAGATAGGGGCTAGGATCCAATGTAAGAAGTAATAAAGAAAGGATCCAAAAGTAGTACCTTGCATGAATGGTGGGACATCATGAGTGCATTGCACAATGTATAACCTAGGGTCACCAATGAAGAAGAGATTGAAGATAGAATTGGATTACAGTTGCCTTTCCTAGTATAGTAGACTAAATATGAGAGAATCTTAGAAGATGAAGTTAAGTAATAAAGAAGCTATGGAGGGTGAACGTGTTAAGGATGACTTTCAAGATAGGCTTAGTAAGTAGGGTAGTATGGGATGCCTTATGTACATTGCACAAGCATGTTTTGAGATGACCACAAGAGTATAGTACTCTTTAGTATGAAGAACATAGGTCTTAATTATGATAGTGGATTATGATCAAGAATGATCAAAGAGAAGTACTTAGCTTTGGTAGTAGTATGGGATGCTACCTTAGCCTTGCACAAGTATACTTGGAGGTAGCTTGTGGTATAGTTCACTTGATTAAGAAGGACAAGTAAGTAAGTATGAACTCTTATATGATTTCTGATGTTTTATTATGATATGATATTCATGTTATGCTTCTGACTTTATCTCTTATGATTATGTCTATTATTGACTAACCCTTTGAGATATCTTTTGTTTGGTGTAATAGTTTCCATACTTAGTACGTATCGTAATAACGCATATTGCCTACATGTTGTCCATGTAGGGTCTTGAGAAGGTTGAGTTGCTTTCAAGGGTAGAGTTGCAAGGTTTCCAAGAAGAGAAGGAGTGGTGATTCCTCATAGCTTCGAGGATGAACTGTTATGTTCCTTTATGTTTTCTTAATATTTTAGACTTTATGTGGGCTGTGTCCCAAGATTTTCATTCATGTCAAAGTTAGATGGTTTTTGAGACAATGTTATTAGAGATGATTCCGCTATTATGAAATTAGTTTACGTTTAAAGAAAGTTTTTAAAATCCCTCCATTTATGCATGATGTTATGTAATGAAGTCAAGAGGCTTGTACAAGACCTCCGAGAGGTCGAGTATGCCGTGTTGCGACCCAAGGGTTGCCCTAACTTCTATGGTGTACTTGTGGGTCGTGACACCACCCCTATCAGCCCCACCCCTACACTCCACATCCCCCTTACCAGCCACCCACCCAACCCCTACATACCCTATCCAAAAAAAAATCAATAATTTTTTTCAAAAAAAAAATTACCATCCCACCCCCTACCCTTGTACCAAAAAAATGTAAAAACAAGATTCATTTTTTAAAAATTTTATTTTTTAAAACAGACCTACTTACTATTAGGGGTGCATTCGGTTTTATACTATTCTGTTTGGATTTTGGTTTTCGATTTTGAAGAAGTGTAACCCAATTCAAACCAAAATAAATTTGGTTATGTTTGGTTTTTCTCTTTTTCGTTTGGGTTTATTCGATTTGGTTATATATATATATATATATATATATATATATATATAATTTGTGTTTTTTGGTTTTTCGATTTCAATTTACTAAATTTGAAACCAAATTAAACAAAGTAAATTATAAATCGAAAACCAAATCAAGAATCCAAAATACCAATCCAAATTAAAATTCGATTTGAATTGGTTTGGTTTTTCGATTTAATCCAAATAATGCACACCCCAACTTACTACCCACTCTTTATCACTTTTTTGTTTATTTGTGTAAATGCACATCTTTTACCTATTTTATCCATTTAACTATCCACTTTTAAATAGATATAATATGGATATTATTCATTTTTATCTATTTTTAAAGGGCAACTTTCACATATAGAAAACATAAAATTCATACTTATATGTTATAGCAAAGTTTGTATAATTACGCTCCATAACAAACTTATATATGTATAATTCTCTATACATATACAATTGAAGCGAATTGTATAAAATAAATTTTTGTAGAACGAGAAAGAGAGAAATTATATACAATTTGAATTGTATAAAACGAGAAAGCGAGAAAGGCAGAATTGAATTGTATAAAATGAGAAAGAGAGAAATTATATGCAATTTGAATTTGTATAAAACGAGAAAGACAGAAAGGCAAAAAGAGACTTGTGTAGGGAATATACAATTGAATATACAATTGAATCAAATTGTATAAAACAAGAAAGAGAAAAATTATATATAATTTGAATTTGTATAAAACGAGAAGGCAAAAGAGACTTGGGCAGGGAAATATTTGTATTGTATAACTACAAGTATATAGGACGAAGATATATGTATTTGTATGCGTTTATACAATTTTCTCTTATTTTATACAATTAGAAACACAATTTATACATTTCTATTGTATAAACCGAGAAAGGCGAGCGACAGGAATACGCGAGCGAGAGAGGAAGAGTGGCGAGCGAGAATATGAGGGAGTGAGGGACTGACAAACTGTCACGCCCCGAGCTACCCCCGAGACGCGTACACAGGACCTAGGACCACAAGTGATCCCAAGTTAACCCTGCTGGCATGATAATGAGCATACTAAAGAAAATAACTGATGCGGAAGCTAAATCATAATTTAAAATGAAAAGATGAATACCCATATTCTATAACTAGATATTTAAAATACTGAAAGTTTAATAAAAGGAATTTTTTAAACTCAATACTAAGTTGAAACTAACTATGTCTGAAAATAGCCTCTAAACTGACTAGAAATGCTGGGACAGGCCCCAGCTAAGTCTTGCAAAAACTGAAACTAAAGGACTAAATACTGAATATAAACTCATGACTATTGTCCTCGGAGAATGAGGACTCACCACTGAACTGTCCCTAGAAGTAACATGGCGTACTTGACCTCTCGGAGGTCTTATACAAGCCCATAGTTATCATTCATCGCATTGACATAGTAAATTTAGCGAAAAATTTAAAACTTTTCATAGCACATTATATGCTAGAAACTTTACTTCATATATATAAAATATCATATTACATACTTAGACATTAAGTCTCTTTGCCATCTTAGACTCAATAACATTAGAGTACATTAGGGACACGGCCCTTAAAACATAAACATAAGTACAACTTTATACACTTTACAGTAAAGACATAGCATAGGAACCCTTGGACTTAAGGATTTCTTTCCTTGAGCTTGGGAATCACATATCAAGATCCTCAATCACATAGACATCCTTTAAGCATCCATAGCCTACACTTAGTGTAAAAAGTAGGGAAGAATGGGATTAGTACAAGAATGCACTAAGTATGGCAACCATGCAAAAACATACATTTAAAAGGGACATTTTCTTGAACTCATATTTCAGGCCTTTTTGAGTAAATCTTCATAAAACATTTATACAATAGCATTTATATCATTCATATACTTCATAGAGACATAATCAAAGGCCAAACATTATATAAAATCACATATAGAATTTATTACATTTTCAAGTCACATTACAGTGAACTATATCCTATTTTACAGTGAGCATCCTTTTCTTTTATTCCTTAACCTCCCAAGTAACCCTTTAGTGATACTTAGTGCAATGCATCACCTTAAGGTCACAAGGAAAGCATACATACCATCTACACAAGGCAACACATACCATCATAGAAGTATAGTACAACATAGACATAGTTAAGCTAAGACTATAAGGACATTACAGTGAACTCCTAGTCATTATGCACATATACTTAGTTTAATTCACATAGAACCTTATAAGACTTAACTCATGCCCCCAATCTAAGTCAACAGTGCAATGTACATGTAAATCCCCATAACTTCACACATACTTAGTAAACCTATCATGAGACCACAAGCCTTTACATCCAAGTCATACATCAATATAGTAAGAGAAGACAACTTCATTTATGTCAAGCAAGACCTTCATCATATAGTCAATAAGATCGACATCATGCATATAGACTCATACCATGCACATCTTCATAACAAGTAGACCAATACTACAAAGTCATGCATAAAAAACATATACATAGTGACATGCATTAGAACACCTTCCTAGGATTTCCCTCAAGAGCCACTTGTGCAATGTATAGGTGAAGTCCCATACCCCCACCTACACTAAGCAACTACCATTAGGTTATCCTAGTTAGGGTCCTTATTTTACTTCCATTGTCCATTTTACTTTAGGGAAACTATAGCCTTAACCGACACTAAGACCATGGGTGCTAAACATGGAATTTGGTGTCCTCCCCTCACACCAAAAAGAGGGCATCTTACTTGCCAAGGTAAGGCATATATCATGCTAGCATATTAGATGATATCACTTGCTATATCCTATGTGGCAACATAATTTATGGAACTTGGGGGCTATCATGGAAACATCACTCTACACCCTATGAGGACCGTAGTGGCCCCATTTCGCCTTTCCTCTTTAGGAAGGTGCCACCCCCTCATCAACAAGTTTACTCGGTGCTAAGCTAAGTTCCCTTTAATAAAAAAGCCTTTATTATAATTTATTTATAAAACATAGGCCTAGGATATTTACTCCTCATATGCTTATAGCATATTCAAGCACCCATCTAGTTTTAGAGTATTCTTGGGCACACCTCAAGGCCCCTCTATTTACTAGATCATCATCCATGTGTGTGTGTTTACTTATATGTGAGAAAACCCTTCACATAACACATAAATGTCACACATGCTCATATATCAATGCATAAGTCTATAAGTGTAACTATATGAGCAATCCATTCATATGAACACTCTAAGACACTATGCACAATCATATTTCATCATATCATGTATTTAACATCATAGTATGTAAATCATATTGATAACATGCCCATACATTCATTTTCATGTACATAGAAACCAAACCTAGGAACTGTCCTATCAAGGTACACATGTGCAATGCATAAACAAGGTGTAAGACCTCAAAAATGACATAGGTTAACTAGAGCCTAACATGTTGGTATTGGTGTTATAAGGTAATAAATATGTTTAATATGTGGTATAGAGGCAGTAGCTAAAATATTAGAGGTGTTCGAAGTCAAACGTCAAGGGACGACTAAGTCACCTAATTGTCTCTTATGTGGTTTTATGTGTTTATGTCTGTTTTATGGTGTTTTAAGGTTCTTAATAGAGTTATTAAAGCATTTCTAAACAGTGGTTAAAGTTTCGTGAAGTTTGGAGGTCAAACGACTAAGAACGTCCAAGGCATTCGAAAGGTATGCCTTGAGTCAACCTTGTACGTCTAGGCGAGTTTCATCGAGTTTTATGTGTTCGTTTTGGTTGAAATTCATGTGAGATGTGTTAAACTCATAGATGATTATATTTTGGTTGGAAACGTCTGAGCAATTATCCCCAAGGACCATCAAAGGGTCCTTGAGGAAAGGACCCAAAACCTGATGGCAGGCTGTCCCAAGCAGCCTTGGCGACGGAGCAGTCGACGGCGAGTAGTGGCTGTGACGCCCCGTCACAAGGTTCCGTCGTGGGGGACTTGTCCAAGGGTGTAGGGGTAACCCTTTGGTAAGCCACTGGAGCTTGCAACGGAGGTCCATGATGGGCCATTGCACCCGTGACGCCCCGTCATGGGCAGGTCGTCATGAGTGGTCTCCTCCGTGCAGATTTTTCTACCAAGTCAGGGGTGAATTGGTAAATTTACCCCACTTCCAAATAAGCATTTAGGCGATTTATTAAGGGTCTTTTGGGTATTTTAAATGAGTATATAAGTGTTTAACACTTAGAATAATTCATTCTTCTAAAATCAAAACCCCAAAGTCCCTTAGAAATCCCAAAGACTCCATTGAAGTCCAAATTGAAGGATCAGCTTGGTGTGGCGTTTTGAAGGGGAATTCTTCATCAAAGTGAAGGATTATAATCCTTGAGGTATGGCTTTTTATCCTTGAAACTTATTTCATTAAGGAGCCCAATCCTCAAAGTGTTTTACAAAGTTTTCTACAGTGAATTGTCCAATTTCGGGATTCTACCATGGGTTCTTGCATAAATGATTTATAAACATTGAATTATGATCTAATTGATATTGTATTGATGATTTCAACATAAATTACCTATGAACCCATGTGAATTGATGAACCCTAGTTTTTGCTACTTATTGGGTTACTTGATATTAAGCTAATGTTGATGAATTGTTGTGTAGTTTCTTATGGGCTTTCTATTGATGTAAGAATTGTATTCAATTGATATATAATTGATCTTATATTGTTAAACCTAAATTGAATTGATGTAGATTCATTGAGTTTTATGGTTATTGCTTTGAATTATTATTCATGGCCATGGGTAAGGGTCTTGTGATGTTGAATTGGTTGATCTGGCATTGAATTGAAGTGTGGATATGGGGATGAAGGTATGCTTCCCCGTTTTCCTTAATTTGATATTAATTATACTTCAATTATATTGTGTTTGGTATGGTCCACTTATGGTGGCGGTATTATGTGTTTTACTTGCAATTGATGTGGCCCTGTCGGCGTTACTTTATGCAATATTATGAGCATGGCCTTATTGGTAATTACTTGAAGTTATGTGGCTATTTGTGGATGATGTGAAGTATGGCATTACCTATCTACATGTGAGGTTATATAGTCATGTATTTATTCTTCTAGTTATGTTGCCTTACGTGATCATGTTAGACTTTGACTAGACATTTTGAGTGTAGTGTTAGGTTAAGTCTTGGTTATTCATACTTGACTTTATGAGTCTATGTGGAGTATATTAATGATGTTATGATGATATATAGGGTGACTTGAATATGTTAGGTTGTTTTAGAGGTGTTTCTAGAATGACTTATATTATGTGTTAAAGGTGAAGTATGTGATGTCTTGTCTTGGTTGACTTGTATATCTTGCTTGATGTATATATGATTATGGATATGTGATGTCTTGATTTAGGGTGTTATAACTCTTAGTCTTGAATAAATAAATATAGGTGAGACCTTAATGATAAGAGGGTCATTTATGTGGAACCTTGAACTTAGTGGCGAGGTTATAAATTGTGAAGTAGTTAGCCGTAATGGTATCCTTCATGTGATGAGTGATGGACTTAAGGTTGGTTGGCTGGAACGGCATCATATCATACCTTAGGGAAGTCTCTATGAGCTTCTTGTCGCCAAAGTGAGTTATGCCCTAGTGGACCTTGATTTGGTAGGGTGAATGTAAAGGGGGTCATGAACTAGATATGGGACCTATTTATATGAACCTTAATGTGAATTAATCTATGAGAACTAAGGCTAGCACCGAGTGAGTATGAGTAAGGGGGAAGTGGATTCATTTAAAGAAGAGATTGAATGCTTCATACGCCATTCATATTCCTTAACCATGTGCCTACATGGGATGTGTCCAAGTTCTACCACTGGCAAGTAGAACAACCTCATCGAAGTAGGATAGAACTTCGGATTCCATGTCTTGCTACCATGGTCTATGTCGGTTATTGCCTATTCTCATCATGTGGAATACCTATTAGCATTAGATAAGTTTATGAGGTTTAGGTGGTGGTATGGGACACTATCTAGACATTGCACAATAGACTTTGAAGGTGTTATATGGAGTTCCTAGGTCTTGTCCAAGACCATTATGTGAGTGTCTTATGTGATGCTTTATGTGAATGTCTTATGTGATGTATGAGTCTTAATGAACTAATGACCTATGTTATTAACTATGTAAATGATTGAGTACCTAATCTAAAGTGACTTAAGCATTCCTTAGCTAAAGTGTGAGGAGGGCATGAAAGGATGGTCTCTTCATGTCTTATCTTTGGAAGTCTTGAGGATGACTCTAGTTAGGGAAGTTGGTTAATCTTGTTGACATGATCTAAACCTTAGGAAGTCTTAAGGACTATTTAGGTAATCTTGAAGAGGTCATTGCACTATGGACATTATATTCTCGATTTACTTAAGTAGGTCTTTTGATAGTCTTTGGAAGGAGAATGTCTTCTAATCTAAGTGTAGGTGTGTTTAGTGAGGATGATCCTATTTGAGGTAGTCTATAGGATCTCTTGTGTGTGTGTGATAGAGATTGTATGGGCGGTCGCTCCACACTCACTCAAGTGAACCTTGGAATTGACCTTTGGTAGAAGAATCTTACATAGATGTTTATGATTGTTTTCTAAGTATGTATGTGACTCATTGTAGGTAATCTTAAGGGTCGTTTAGGCACATCTAGAGAGGGTGTATGGGCGGTCTCTCTTTGTGTGACTTAAGTGAATCTTAGGATGACTTTAAGTGAGGGAATTACATGCTAGGAAGACTTAAAGTGAGGGATGAAGTGCTTCACTGTAACAGTGAATTAATTCACTGTACAGTGAATATAGCTCACTGTAAAGTGAGTTCTTTAAATGGTATTTTGGGTTAATGGTTATCTTATATGTTTCTTAATTGCTAAATGATGTTCTTATGTTTAATCTATGATTTTCAAATGAAAAGATGCATATTTCCAATAAAGTCCGTGTTCATGATTTTATGCATATAGCCATACTTAGTACATGTGGTTGTACTAATTCCATGCTTTATTTTCTATCTATAGTTCTTGGTAGGTGAAGAGCTTGTGAAGTGAAGACTTGGACTTAGAAGATCGTTCAAGAAGAAGTTGAAGTATGTCCTTAATTGACTCGAGGGCATATGTCTTTTATTGTTTTCTTTGAAGTATTGTAATAGACTATGTCTTTCTATTTTCGTATTGAAGTATGGGTCGTGTCCCAAAGTACTCTTGTGTCTTAAGATGATGAGATTGAGACTTAGCATTTCTATTACTTTTATATGAAAGAGATTTTTAAAGACTATATTATGTTTTGTGAAAAGTTTTTATTCCGCACTACTTTTCACTATGTATATGCAATGAATGATATGAATGAGGCTTGTCTTAGAACTCTGAGAGTTCGACGACGCCGGTCGCAATCTGAGATTGCACCCTATATTCTAGGGTATGGTTTCGGGTTGTGACACAAGGTCTCATACCTTTACCCATACTAGTAAACCTATCAAGTCATCCTAGTAAGGAATACATAGCATACTTCACATACATATACTTTACATGCATAGTAGTAGACACTAGTGAATATGAGAACAACCTTTCATTAGACACTGAATATTTACTACATTGTAAGCATGCATAATGTGTGAGTGTGTGTATACATTGGTCAACATGATCACATAATGGCTATAAACAACACATTGAGGCAGTCACCCTCTTAAGACCACAATACTCTTCCAAGCATAGACCATACAACACACAATAGCATAGAAGGCAAGACAATCTTCACATTATAATCAAGACTCCTAACTTTAATATTTACACATTCACATAGGGGTTCATGGGTAGGGATCATCAATCCTTAACACTTCATTAATGGCAGCACCTACACATGATCTTAGCATAACCATTTACATGCTCATAACAATAGTAACATAACCTAGATTCACAACTATAATAGAAGACTAGGCACAAGTTACACATAAGGTGATCAGCATAACCACTCATTCATACATTCATCAATTTGCCTTCAAGGCCATGGTCAACACCTATATAATGACAATAAAGTAAACACCGCTACCATAAGTGGACCAAACCACACAATGCCATACAAGGCTTCATTAACATTACTATAAGAAAAGTAGAGGAGATAAGCATTCTTACCAATTTCTCACCCTTTGATCATCATTGATCAATACACCTTGGTCATTAAAAATTCATATATAGGTCAGTAGCTAAACATACATTTAATCATGAAGAAACCATGTACAAGTTGCTATAAAATCATGCTACTATCTAAGACACTATATCACATATACGGTAGAAAGTAGAGAGTTATAGATCATCAAGTAACTTCCCTAGTTTAGTTCATCAATCATATTGTATCATTAATATTCATTTAAGGCAGTAGCTAAAGAAATCATAGCCTAGATGAGATCCTACTACAATTGTCAATAAGCTCGAGATCACTGTGAACATGCTTCATATTAGGAATTCATGGAAGAGGAAGTTGATTTGGTTAATCCTATTCAACTATCATGCATTGATCTATATCACATAATTCATCATCAATACACATTCTAGACAGTAGACCTAAGCATATTAACATACTCGAAATCCACTTTTGTACAATTAATGACTAATGTTACAGTGACCACAAGTTACCACTTAATAGCTTAGGAGCACATAGATCAATTAATACCAAGCCTTCTATACTTTGATCATACCATATTTATATTTACAATTCCACCAAATTATTAACCCTAGGTAGTAGCTACATGGACCACTATAATCGATTTCCACTTTTATACCTTAAAAGACTCATATTATAGTGATCACAGTAAGGCATATGTTAGTCATGTTCAAATCTTCATATATTGATCCACATGGATTTTTCATCATCAATTCACGTAAATAACAATAGATTTAGACAATTCAACGTAAGATAATCACAATTCAATCATTAACAAGCCATGATCACTAAGCCCATGCAAGGACTAAATCGATTTAGGGAAGGAACGTGGGTTCATCATGTAATTGGATTAAAATCACGTTCAAACCAATACATTAACATCAATTCATCATGATTTAACCATTTAAAACATTTTTAGAAAGAACTCATGGTTAGATTGAAGAAGAAGAACTTTGATCATGAAATCTCTTTTGAAACTTTGAGATTAACTCTCTAGATGGAAGGATAACTAGAGATAAAGGATAACCATACCTTGTCTAGTTGAAAACCTCTAAAATTTGGTAAAGAACCCAGGAGAATCCAATCTACAAGTTGTTCTTGAGCTTTAACAACAATGGAGGTTTCTAGAGAGAGTTGGTTTTGGAGGGAAGGTTCAATTTCGTGAGAAGGGATTGGGAATGGGTTGCTCACATGTTTGATCCCTTGAATACACCTAAAAATAGGTAAATTAATCAATTAGAGTTAGTTTAGGATGTGGGGTGAATTGCCCATTCACCCCTTAAATAAAACAGTCGCAAGGCAGTGTTGCAAGCCACCATCGACGGATCACCATCGACTGGTCGTTGGTCAATCGACTAGCCGTTTGTGGCTTTCGTCGATTTGACCTTGGCCTATTTTTGGGTTGAAACTTGCCCAGGCTAAGTGTCCATCGATGATACCTCACCAACGATCGTTGTCAACCAACTAGCCGTCGTTTGGTTCAGTCGATTGACATTGCCAAGGCAGTGTCTCAACCAGCCTTGGGTCCTTCTTGTGGGCCCTTTTGCGGGGCCCTTTAGAAGTCGTACTCGAACGTTTACATCGTAAATACAAACCTTAACAAGTTGTAGACCTCCCACATAAGTTTCACCCAAAACAAATACTCGCAACTCGTCCAAACATGCAAGGCCCCATCAAGACACACACATGTATGTCTCAAGGCTATCTTTCGAACGTATTGGACGTTCTTGGACGTTTGACCTCCAAACTTCTTGAAAATTCATACACTATATAAAAAAATCATTATATCCCATTTTAAGACTTCATAAGCTCATGACATACACATATAAGCACGCATACACACATCAGTCACATAGGTGACTAGTCGTCGAACGTCTTGGTCGTCCCTTGACGTTTGACTTCCAAATCACCTCAAACTTTGCACCTCTAAACCATATTATAAGTCATTTTAGGACCTTAGAACCTTAATACAAACTCGTAAGTATCTATACACCCTAACGCATTCTGGGGGTCTTACAAGAACTGCTGAACTGGAGATTGGGAATCGATCTAAGCGCGATCTGGATGCTGAGAACCTGAACCTACATCACGAGAAGATGTAGCGCATGTATGCGTCAGTACTTAGAAGGTACTGAGCATGTAGGATATAATAAAGCTGAAATAAAACATAACTGAACAAGCACAAAACCAAGTATAATAATCTGAACATGATATACTGAATTCTGAGCTAACTGGATGCAATGACTAAATTTATAACATGTTGAGACTGAATACTAACTAATCTGTAAATATGGTCAATGCAAGAGAGTCTGACTGAACTGTGGGAGCTTCTAATAACCGATATAAAACCACATGAGCTAAATGTGGAGTCCGATGTATACGCCCCATCGAGAGGATCCAATATACCCGGCCAGAGGTATAAAGGCATGCTGGACACTGAGGGGACTTACAACCTACTTGGCTAGTAGTTCTGGGACTATTGGGTACGCTGAACCCTAGTCCAACTTGGAATTATGCTACTCCTAATGAATTAAGTGATTAACATATTATGACTGAATTATTGTAAATACTGGATATCTCAAAACTGAACATGCAAACTGAGAATGCAACAATTAATCTGATAATGATGCATTAATAACTGAGTCATGTATATCTGAAGTAACTGAAATATCTGACCTAGCATGTGTAATTCAAGAACTAAAGAAATACATAGCTAGGGTTCTGAAATTCATGCAATAATCTGAGTAATAACATGGAAATCTGATTTGGACCATATAACTAATTAATTCATGAAGTTCTATTGAAGTTCTAGAAACCCTAGGTCTAATCATGATATGGGAATCAAGAATCTGACTGAAAACTAGGGATCTAATGGGTGAAAGGAACCCACTAGTGAAATCCCACATACCTGGGATGAAATCCACGGAGAAATATTCAGATTTCGGGGCTGGATGAGGGAACCTTGTTGCGTTCTTGAACTAGGGTTCTTGACCTTTTTCTCCTTTCTTGCTTCTAATTTTCTAAGTTTTGATTTAATGATTTGACTTAAGTAAGTTTTAGTTGTGTTTTTAGACTTAAACTGACTAAAATATGATGATTTAGGGTCAAAACGATGTATCTTAGGGTTTAAACAAAGTGTAAAAAGACCAAAAGACCCCTGAATTAATTGTTGTAGGACCAAACGACGACCTGGACTGACGGTCCGTCGTTCAATCGACGGTCCATCGTTTGGGTCCGTAGGTTGGGTCTGTACGACAGACCTTTACTAAAACAGGAACAACTTTTTACTTGGAGGTCTAATTTTAGCAAACTCGGTGTCTATGGAAAGCTAATTCAATTATCTATCATTTCTTAGGTCATGGGATACCTAATTCATTTTGTACTAAGAGTTATAATCAATTGAAGTTGACCTAACAACACTCTCCCCCTAACTGTCTGGTAATTTTCACCTACGGTCATAGCTACGGTCCATCTACGGACCGTACTGGTCAATCGTGGTTTTTGTCAGAGAGTGGGTAAATGGGGTCTTGATCGACAGACACAAAACCGTAGTCTGACTTACGGACCGTAGGTCTGTCCGTGGATTGACACTTAGTCAATTTTTTCTGGGCTGTATCATGGGAGAGTTTTAGTCTCAAACGACGGATGTGCAGTACGTTTCGTAGATCAGACTACGGTCCGTCAATAGTGATTATCGATTGCACATGTAGATTTTTCTGAAAAGCTAATTTTTGGTCTATTTTGGATACGGGATGTTACACAAACAGTTTGATATGGAACACAAATAAATCAAAAGATAGCTATTATATTTATTTTATATTATTAGTTTCTCATTCAATACAATTATCCCATTTTTAAACGAGTTAAATACCCAACACATTTAAAATTAAATACCCATTTTGCAACCCCTGTCTATGAGCATCGCATCACAACTTTGAACTTATACAATGGTTTCCAAGTAAGTGTTTTGTGGGACTTTTAAAAAAAGTGACAATAAGGTTTCAAAATAAATAGGCGGTGACATAAGTCTTAAGTATTGGGTGTAGGTGACAATTATGTGATTAATGATTAAGGATTGTGGAGTTGCCCTCAAGTTTATGAGTTGACAGTTTGGTCCATTGAATTAAATGAAGGGTAAAAGGGTAAATTGACTAAAACCTAATTGAACCAATTTTGGTGGAAATTAAAATTAGGGGAAGCCACCAACAAGTTGTACCAAAAGGGGATATAAAATATTTTCCCCCACCTCTCGTCATATTTTTTTCTTCCTCTTCTTCTTCTTCATCGTTCTTGCTTGCTTGCTTATCTTTCTTCTCGTTTTCTTTATCTTTTTCTTCTTCTTTTCGTACCTTATTGGTCTTGGCTGCTAGTCCTTGAACTTTTTTATTTTCTTCTTCTTGAATCAAATTTAACTAATTTAATCAGTGGATTAGATTTTGGTTGCTCTCAATTGAAATTACTTCATAAATGATTAGGGTCACTCACCATTGTTTTGATATGTAAAATTAATAGTTCTTTGAAATCATTCATCATCATTTGGGCACCTGCAATTTTTTCAATAATTTGCATTCGCGTTTCCAACAGATTGTTATATGTTGCAACAATTGACTATTGGAACAAATTATAGCCATATGTAGCAACAGAAAGGTTATTTCAATAGCAACAGAATTGACAGATGTTGCAACATATAACTTACACAAGTTGCAACATATAAACTAGACATGTAGCAACATATGACTTACATGTCGCAATCGACATGATAGTTATATAATACCCTTGTAAATCATTGTTTCAAGTGTTATATCACATTTTTTATAACGCCCCAAAATGAACTAAGGTGAACTACAGCCTCATGGTTGTTTCTTGAGTTGATTTTAAGTAAACCTGAGTTAGTTTAGTGTCCTTAGACAGTGTGTGAAGTTTGGTTAAGTTTGGAGTTCAATCGACCAAGAACGTCCATGACGTTTGGATGGTATGCGTTAGAATGTACTTGTGTGTCTTGGTGTGTTTGGATGAGTTTTACGTGTTTGTTTTACTTAAAACTTGCATTGGATGTTCCTAAGACCTAGACGACTTAGTTTAGGGGTTTAACGTCTGGGCACGACCCCACCTAGGACACACAAGAGGCCCTAGATGAAGGGCCCAAGACTTGGGCAAAATCTACCAAAAAGCAGTGGCCATCGACGACCCTAAAGACGGTACGTTGGTCCCTCAGCGGTTCGTCGACCTAGGGCGTCGATTGGACCAGTGAGTTAAGATTGGCCATGCTCCATATGGAGCTAAGTATCCACCAACGAGACCCTACCAACGGTCCGTTGGCCCCCTGACGGTCCGTTGGTGAAGGTCTCGTCTGTGAGACCTGCCAAGCCTGTTAAGTGGCTGCCAACTTGGGGTGTTTTATGTAAATACACCCCAAGTCTTTTAAGACCCTAGGTGGATAATTTTAGTGTTTTTAGGTTATATTAAATTAGTTTTAAACCCTAGACCTAGACAAGACCCTCACTTTAACATTCAAACTCTCTCTTTCTAAAAAGAAAACTCTCTCAAAGTCACCATTGAAGCCAAGGCTCAAGGAGGGAAAAGAGAGATGATTTGGACTTGTTTCTTCATAAAAATTAGTGTGTTTCCTTCTCTTAAAGGTATGGTATCCATTCTTGAATATCTTTTCATTCAAGAAGCCAACTTCCAAAAAGGTTTTCAAAAGGGTTTCTAAATTCAAACTTCTTCTAACTTTGATTTCTAGTATGGGTCTTCTTGTATTTAAGTTCTAATGGTTTAAATGTATTTATCTTGGTTTGAATTGATGATTTTGATGTTAAAAACTCCATGAAACTCTTGTTTATGCATACTTCAACTTTTGGCTTGAAAATGGGTTATGTGAGCATGATTTGAGTAGGGTATGAACTTGGGTATTCTTGTATTTGTCATGTTGGTGTAGCTACTGCCCTAAGGGCCTTAATATGGTGAAATATTGATAAATTGCTTAGTGGTGATGATGGTTTGATTTGTTGATGAGTTACTCTTATTGTATAGTTCTTATTATGAATTGCTATTTGAGTGGTATGGTCCACCTTATGGGTGGCGGTGCTAATTGATGAACTTGATGTTATTTACTATGTTTTGAATATGTAATCTTGAAGGTCTAATATGTGAAATGAAGAGATATTGGAAATGGGTCTTGTATTGTGTTTGGTGTAGCTTAAATTGCATGTTTGACCTAGTTTATGTCTAAATGAAGTATATGATTATGAGAAGCATGTAGAGTGTGTAACTTGATGAAACAAGGTTAAAGTATGTGTAGAAATTGATGAGAATTAAATGATGCTTATATGCAAGGTGTGCACATGTACACACACTTTAAAGAATGTATTATGCCAAGTTGAGTAAAAAGGGGAATCTTGAGGTGGACACACTTCGTGAGTTGAGATATAGTGTCTAGTAGCAATCTCTCCATTCCTAGTGAGCTTTATAAGATACACTATTATGTTGAGAAATCCGTGGGGAGTTATGCCTAGCACCGAGAGGATATGAAGGGGAGGTGGATTACACTTCGTGAGTTGAGATATTGTAATCCAAAGTACCTCTTGAGATGAGTACTCCTCGTTAGTAGAGAGTCAGTTACTTAGTAACAATCTCCTTATCCCTTAACTATGTGCCCGCATAGGTGTAGCTATTATAAAAGCCATGTAAACGCTAAGAAGCATGACCTTACACTAGGCAAGTAAGGATCCCTCATCCGATAAGGGTTAATATCGGGATTCCATGTCTAGCTCTCATGGTCTTTGTCGGTTAAGCTAACTCTCACAAAAGAACTGATTTGAAACTAGTTAGCTTGTATATTATTGATATTGTGTATGTATGTCGTGAAGTGCTCGATCCACATTAGTTACCTAGTAGGAGCACTAAGTGGAAGTAGTAATATGGGATGTTATTCTCACATTGCACTTGGTGTGACCTATACCTACTATGGGAGAAGAGTACTTTCATGAAATCCGTGTGAATGAGTACTATGGTGTGGTGTTATGGATGATTATTGTGGAGTACTTGAGTAAATGGAATCCATTAGGAGCACTAAGTGGGAGTGGTAGTATGGGATGCTACTCTCACATTGCACTTAGTGTGACCTATATTTCCATGAGTGTTTTGCATATGTTAGCCAAGGGTGTGGATTTTTAATTTCCAACTAAGTAAGCCTAAGATTTGGTGGTTTTAAGGGTCGCTTTGGTGTGCTTTGAAGGGAGGTGTAATGAAGATCCCTTCTTGGCTCACCTTAGGGAGTCTTAGGATAACCTTGGGTTAGGGCAACTTCAAAGGAAAAAGAGTTCATATGACTTGGCCCGTGCCATTCACTGTAATGTCTTCATTGTAAGAATTCAAAATGTTCACTGTAATGCTTTATTCAATTTTACTGTAAGTTTAGTAAGTTCACTGTAATGTTCCTTTTAGTTTACTGTAAGTTTTAGTAAAGTTACTGTAAAGTGTTCTTTTGGTTCAAAAATTATGTGAGTCCTTCCTTAAGTGTTAAATGACGATTCTTATGTTGGTTTGTTTCTAAATTCATGAATATTACATTTAAATTGCATAAAAAGTCATTTTACTAAAATGTCCCTTTTCGTATGTTTTTGCATATGTCAGACTTAGTACATTGTTGTACTACCCCATACTTTTATATACCTTATGAGTATAGGTTGGAAGCCTTTTGGGAAGATCAGAGTTGAAGCTTGGGAATTCTATCTCTCAAGAATTGGATATGTCCTCATATATTTGAGGACATAGTTTTATGTTTCTTAGTTTTTTTATTAATATTTAAAATGTATTTACTTTTATTGTAAAGGGCCGTGTCCCTAAGATTCTAAGTTGTGTCTTGTGACGATAAGACTTCCTAGTATTTATGAAAAGACTTCTTTTATTATTATTATCGTGAAAAGTTTTAATTTCGCACTACTTTTCATGCTTTATGTTATGAATGCTAGTTAGAGGGCTTGTACGAGACCCCAAAGAGGTCAAGTACGCCCGGTCATGATTCGAAGGTTTTCCCTAACTTCTAGGGGGTGCTTTCGGGTCGTGACATTTTTATTGCTTAATTATGGTTTAAAGTACTAAAATTTTGTCAAATTTGACATTTTTTTCATTCCTAAATCGCTTAATTTATCGATTAAGTCATCCTTGAAGTGACATATGTGGTAACATATGCACGTTCTGTTGGAAAAATTGCAACAGAAATGTCATATGTGGCAACATATGTATATCATAAAATAATCTATTGGGGATTAATTTAATTAAATTGTCACCTAATTCAACATGTAACACTAACATATAGTCCTATAACATGTCTAAGTACAAAATTATGGTCTAATACAACAACCTTCATCAATTCTATCAATTATTTTTACAAAGACTATCATTTACCACTAGTTCATCATACAATGACCAAATAACTACATATGATAGTTATATAACACCCTTATAAATCGTTGTTTCAAGTGTTATAACATATTTTTATTGCTTATGGTTCAAATTACTAAAATTTGGTCTAATTCGACTTTTTTCCATTCTAAATTGCTCAAATTTATTGATTAAGTCATCATTGAAATGACATATGTAAAAACATATGCACATTCTGTTGGAAAAATTGCAACAAAAATGTCATATATGACAACATATGTATATCATAAAATGGTCTTTTTAGGGTTAATTCAATTAAATTGTCACCTAATTCAACATGTAACACTAATATATAGTCCTACAACATGTTTAAGTACAAAATTATAGTCTAATATAACAACCTTCCTCAATTCTATCAATTTTTTACAAAGATTATCATATCACCAGTTCATCATACAATGATCAAGTAACTTCATATGATAGTTATATAACATCGTTGTAAATCGTTGTTCCAAGTGTTATAACATATTTTTATTGCTTAATTATGGTCCAAAGTACTAAAATTTGGTCCAATTTGACATTTTTCCATTCCTAAATCGTTCAATTTATCGATTAACCCATTCTTGAAGTGACATATGTGGCAACAGATGCACGTCCTATTGAAAAAATTGCAACAGACATGTCATATGTGGCAACATATGTATATCATAATATGGTCTTTTTGGGGTTAATTCAATTAAATTATCACCGAATTCAACATGTAACACTAATATTTAGTCATACAACATGTCTAAGCATAAAAATATGGTCTAATACAATAATTTTTATCAATTTTATCAATTATTTTTACAAAGACTATCATATCACTAGTTCATCATACAATGACCAAGTAATTTCATATGATGGTTATATAACACCCATGTAAATTGTTGTTCCAAGTGTTATAACATATTTTTATTGTTTAATTATGGTCCAAAGTACTAAAATTTGATCCAATTTGACATTTTTCCATTTCTAAATCGCTCAATTATTGATTAAGTCAACCTTGAAGTGACATATGTGACAACATATGCACGTTTTGTTTGAAAAATTGCAACAGACATGTCATATGTGGCAACATGTACATCTTAAAATGTATTTTTTCCAGATAATATTTCAAAAGGAATAACAACCCAACTATCATACATACAAATAAGTGATAAAAACCACTTAAAAAGTCGTGATTTAATACCAATAACTATTATATTTTATCTTAGAAGATATCAACGATAAACTAGAAGTGATGAGGGCAACGACGCTTTATTGTAGAAGAAAATCGCAACATATTACCACTGATGTTGTAGAAAACATAGCAACAATTTGAATTGTAAAGAAATAATGGAACGAGAGAAAGGAAAGAGAGAAAAGAAAATGAAAATTAGTAAAAATAAATTAAATTTGAAATATGAAATGAAACGACCTTTTAGACATTATTATTTATTTTTTAATTTTTTTTTATTATCTATAGTGTGACATCTGTTGCCACATATATTCTTTCTGTTAGGGTACGTGCAGATAATTTTATAGTTTTTTACAACAAAGGTTATATATGTTGCCATAGACACCGCATTGGTAACTATGAAATGTTGACACATTCCTTTCTGTGGCATATGTTGCCACATATCTTCTTTCTGTGACATATGTTTCCACATATCTTCTTTCTGTGACATATGTTACCACATATCTTCTTTCTGTGACATATGTTATCACATATCTTCTTTCTGTGACATATGTTGCCACATATATCCTTTCTATTGGGGCACATGTAGATAATTTTGTGGTATTTTTGACAACATATGTTATATATGTTGCCACATACACCACATTTCTTCTTTTCCATCATAATTGACATTTGTTTCAACAAAAAAATCATTAATATTATCAGCAAAAATAAACACTTCACACCAATTATTTTATACAACTTATCAACAAAAAAAGTAATTCACAATGGTATACGTAACCATCAATCTAATCAATGGTGGATATTGTTGCTTCACATCACAATTGATGACTTCGACTTTTTTCTCTTTCTCTTTCGCTTTCTTTTTCAATTTCTCCTTCTCCATCTCTAGGTCCTTCTCCTTCTCCTTCTGTTCTCCTTGCCTTTTGGGTTTGAGTGTGATACAGAGCAATAGTCATTATTTTTTTCTTTCACTAATTATAGATAGTGATTGAGAAATAGATTTTTTCAATCTCCTACACTTCGAATATTTGTGGACAACTGAACAAAACTATATTTCTTAAATCATATGAACAAAATGGTCACAAAAAGAACAACAAAAACAACAAAAAATGAATTTTCACTGAATGTTAACATTACATATATATTTTCTCAAATTATGACTTTTTGGGTTTGTTAATTTTCTTTCTAAAATAATAAAATAATAGGTAGCATTACACTATTCATTTTTCACATCTATAGAACGATTTATTTTTTATTAACCCAAGAAAAAAGCTTAGTATTGTTCCAAAATTGTAAAATCTATCAAAAAAATGACTTACCCATTTTAAGTCAAACACAATCTTTAATTCAGAAAGAGGAGAGAGTCACGATCGGAGAGGAGAAGAAAGATAAGATAATGGGAGAGAATATTTATTTTGATAGTCGGATTTTCAGATTTTCTAAATAGAAAGAAGAAGAGAAGAGAGAACAATGAGGGAAGAAGAAGAGAAATAGCTATTTTCATTTACTTTTTTATTAAAAAAGAATGATTTAGATAGAATTATAAAAATTAAAAAAATAAAAAGCTTTTTTATATTTTATAAAAAATTAAAAAATTTTAAAAATATTAATTTTATTCTAAATTTACTTAATTACATTTTAAAGATTTTGACCTAATTATATTTTAAAGATTTTGACGAGCTTTTGGTTAATTAATCATCAAAAAACCTTTCATTTAATTTTCTTGAGTTTCGTTCCCACAATTTAATTCGCCAATTGATATGACGAGGTCGATTGTGAAGAGCTGACGAGAAGACTGAAAATCCCAAATCATAGTTGTATGTATGTTTAGATGGATCCAGAGCAGACGTTTATACGGGTTCAAGAACGATTTGCTCAGATGCTGACGCCCAGGATCAGAGCTACTCTCGAGTATTTGTATCTCTTCATGGCCGTAACCCTCTTCTGTATACTCGTTGTTATGCACGCCAATTACGTTCAACAGGTTTATCTAATTATTACAATTTTCCTTAGATTTTTAATAATTGTTTCTTTCCGGGAAAAAATAGGATTACCTATGTTTATGCTTGACCTTTCAGTTACTGACACTAAGTGAAACAATCTACAGTTAGGTCTTTTTGATTGCCCACAAGCACCAAATATTAGAGCTTTCAAAGAAATGGAGAATAATTATGTACATTTCAGGAATACCCTTGTTTTTTTTTAACAAGATTGGGTATTGATTGTTTAGAATCATACTTCTATTTCTCTATGCCAGATTGTCTCATAATTAATAAAATCATTTACTCCCTCCGTTTAAAAAAAAATGATCCTATTTCCTTTTTAGTCTATTTCAAAATGAATGACCCCTTTCTTTTTTTGGTAACACTCTAACTTTAACTTTCCACGTGGCATATTTAAGACCACAAGATTAAAGGGCATTTTGGTACATTTGATATAACTTTAATTTAGAACCACAATATTAAAAATTCTTCTTTCTTTTCTTAAACTCCGTTCCAAGTCAAACTAGACCATCTTTTTTCAAACAGAGGGAGTACCTTTTAATTTTTTAGAATAAAAATGTTGTTCTTCAGCTATCAATTTTGGATTGACCAACTCTCTTAATGCTTCTTTAGGTAGGTTTCTCTTCTTTCTGGATATGGTGGGGTTGTTTTGGGGTGGGAGTTTCATTTCCTTACATGCAAATTTTTTAAGTAATGACTATAATTTGTTCTGTGTAGCCTGGCTGTTCAAGTGAACTGTCTAGAGTGAACATCTCAGATGCACAACTCATTCAAATCAAGGTGAGTGATCTCATCTGCTGATACTGCAAAACTTGTACCTTTTTATTTTCTCAATAATAATTTTGTATGCATTTAGGTTTGGGTTGTTGAAAGAAAATTTAAAGCTGAAAAAAGTCTTCACTGTTTTGTGTGTTTAGATTCGGGTTTGGGAAGTAACAACTTTAGTTGAAAAGTTTTTAGCCTGGAAGCAAGCAAAGTAAGCCACAGGTAGGATCATATTGGAAGTATCTACATCTAGAAATGTGATGTAAATTAATAGATTACAATGGGCTAAACACAAATAATCCTCTTCATGTTATGGTGAGAATTTATTAAATGTATGACTTATGTTGTCCTTTCTATGTTGTGCTAACTCTTCAAAATCTCCATCGGACCTGCGTTGAAATGACATGAGTGTCGGATCCATACCTGATTTGGTCAACTTATCTTGAGTACTTTGACCACATTTTAGACCGTAAGGTATTGATTAGGTAGGTGGTTTGATTTTTGGGTATATGTCAGGTATATATATATGTATATATATATATATATATATATATATATATATATATATATATTATATATATATGTATATATATATATATATACATATATATATTATATATATATATATATATGTATATATATATGTGCCACATTTTAGACAGAGTTACCCGGGGTACGCAAAAGCTGACCCAGACCACAGTCATAAAAAAGGCGTTATCTAGTACATGTGTTGGTGGTGGGTAACAAGTATTGGTAGATTAGTTGAGGTGTGCTAGTTGGCCAAGACGCTACTGTTATCCAAAGAAATATAAAAAAGAGGTTAGATCTTGTACAGTTGAATGATTCACATAACATCTTAAGAAGCTATGTTTTTTGGTTGTTTGTTTCTTTTGCATTTTTGTCTAATTGGAGCTGGTTCACATCATTTCTTAGCAAAATAAATTGTATGCTAATAAAGTTCAACAAACTGTAAGAAGAGCAAGGAGATCATTTTGCTTTCTTTTGGAATGTAAATATGCTGTGCGCATCCATTGTACAACTGATATTATATAATATATGTTACCTTCTCAAACAAAGAAGTTCGACAAATTGTTCTAAAAAAATTGATAGAAATATGAACAGTGAAAAATGACCTGGTTCAACGTTAATATCGATGATAAACTGAGTTGACTAATATTGAAGGATGAGTTCTCGCAGAACGTTTAGCATTTTCATGAATCTATTATACCTCGATTTTGTACATCAACTGCACTATTGCAGCTGCTAGTTGTAATGGTTGTTTAGTAAATTTCTGAACACTCACATGTGCCAGTTATTGAAAGATTCAGCTGACTCTGTTTTCTCCTACAGATAACTAGTGCTGGCTTGTGGTCACAAAATCAAACCAACTATGATGTCGTAAATGTTGTCAATGAAAAACCTATTGATGAGAACCTGAAACATGCGAATGAAGATAGTTCAGTTACTGTTGCTACAAAACCATGGTTGGACTGGTTAAGTGATGGAGCTAAGAGTGGTAAATCTCTATTATATTCAAACAATGAGCCCTCTGAGTCTTCACTGGGAAGTTCAACGAACAGTGAGTCAGTGGGTGATGGTGTGGTCCCCAGAATCAGTAAGGAAGTTTCACGTGCACGATTTTTCATCTCGCCGAAGGAATCACTAAAAGCAGCTATAGTTCGAATTGGCCAAAAATGGCATGGGCGCTTGTCTTTCATTTGGAGAGTTTCCAAGCGAGTCCTTGGAGGATTATGGGTAAGTTTGGATAAGTGTAAACTTGCTCGGAAGAATTCTTTGCATCTTCTTTGATACTTTATTTTGGCATATTATGGGATTCCCTTATTTGAGGAACAACAAAGTGAATACTGTTATGGAGTATTTACATCTTGTTGTGCATCAAATTATGTCATCTTTTATTAGTGTTTTAGATGTAAATGAAGATCCTAGGTCATATTGAGTGGTCTTAATCCTAGATTGTGATATTTCCCAATTAACAGACTAGAAATACACTTAGCAAGACTAGCTTTATTTGTGGATTTCCCATGTATTTATTGCTTCACATGCAACTCTTTGCCATTGAACCTGCTATTTCTACCACCAGACATATTTTACCCGCCTTTAACGAGGAAGCACTGTTGAGTTTATACTTGGTAGACTAAGTATAGTTATCTCTTATGAAGGGAGTTAATTAAGAAAATGAATCTGAACATCACATATCTGCCTACTTCTATTACCCAGATGTTTAATGATGTTTCTCATTGTGTTATAACATTGCAGTTTTATGCATTTCTGTACTTATCTTTTGGAAGGATTACAGTATGTAGGGAAGAAGGTGATCGCTATTGTATTTTTCCCAATATATTAAAATTCTACATGGAAGGTTTATTGTGTTTGTTAGTTATTCTTAAGGAACTGGGGAGATCAGGTGTTATGTTGCATCTTCAGTCACAATTTTTTTTACCCGCAACATAAGTTGATTTTTTAATGAGAGATACATTTGAATAAAAGATTTTGAAGTTTGAATGTAAATTATAAATTCACATTGTAAAATTATGATTGCTTTGTTTCATCTTTCAGTTTTGGTTGCTCTCTTTTGCACATTTGGGTTCTGGAGTATGGCAGGTCATTGATTGAATTGCAGACTAGTGCAACGTTTGCCCTATGTTTATTTTTTTAAAAAAAAACAATTAGGGGTAGGGGAAAGGGAAATGGATGGGGATTACAATGTGGGTAATCGAACCCTCACCAACTAGGTGGGAGTTCAGGTAGCCAACCAACTGAGCTACTAAGATTACCCTATGTTGTTCTTATGAAATTGTTTAGAACAGCTATTACCTAATTGTGTTTTGCGGAAGTTTTGTTTGAGCTCTATGATTACTGACTGATAAGAACGTCTAACTTGGGTTTACTTTGCTGATCATATTTATGGTAGTGCTTGGGCAGTTGGGCTTGAGACATTGTGTTGCTAGATATTAAATACCTGATATTTTTTCTAAAGAAATGATGCATTACTTATCCTGTACACTCTTATATATAGGTGGCATCCAACTTGGTTATGAGCTGTTAGTTTTTCAGTCAAATTCAATAAGCAAATGCATATTTCATTTCTTTTCAGTTTTTCCTTGTAAATTTAAGAGCTAAGCACATTCTGTTGCTGCTTTAACGTGGTTCTCAGATTAAAGTTCCATGTGCAGGATATTGCTGGTATACATCTACATATTGACATTCCTAAGTTGCTCAAGACGCTTCACTTGGACAAGCTAAACTCTTATGCTGGTATCTATCTAACTTTGAATAATTCTGTGCAGTACCTGCAGTTATATAATGAGTTAATCTTTAGTACAGAAAAAATATGAGTTTCTTTTATGCCGTTTCTTCCCAATATTGGATGGTGAAAAAGGTTACTGAGTTGGTATTTAACTGCTCATTTTTTGAATGTTATGTAGAATTGAGCAAGAAGAAAAGACTTCTCTGTATTTCAGTATGTCTTTATATTCCATAAGAAGAGGTGTTATTCAAGTGAATCCTAATCAATCAAAGAAAGACAATCAATTACAATAAAATGAAATATTCTAATCCTATGATGATTACTCTAGAAAAAGGAAAAGTACAGTCTCCTAAAATCATGCTAATTAGTTAACACAATCAACACTCCCTCTCAAGTTGTCAAGTGGGAGCAAAGATGTAGCACATGCCCCACTTGCAAACCGAAGTATGAAAAGTCCTTTGCTGAGGCCATTTATAAACACATTATCTAGCTGTTCGTTTGACGGTACATGAAGCAAACTCAAGGAGCCACTAGTAACTTTCTCTTAAATAAAGTGTCAATCAATTATATATGTTTTGTTCGCCTTCGGTCATGTTGAACAGGATTCTGAGCTATACTGATTACAACTTTGTTGTTGCAGTACAAGACTTTCCTTTTTCAGACAAGCTCAATTCCTCCATGCAAATTTTGTGGCCAAAGATGCTCATTAACACCCTAGGCCATAGCTCTATATTTTTCTTCCTTACTTGATCTTGCAACTACACTTCCCTTCTTACTTCTTCAAGTAACTAGGTTCCCTCTTCCGAGTGTATGATAATCGGATAAGGTCTTCTATCATTTAAGAGTAAAAGCTTGCAAGCCTTTTAATAAAAGTTCCTCTTTTTGATCCAGCAACCTCAATCCCCAAGAAATAACTTCCCTCGATCGTTGATTTTTTTTTTTTTGTTGACAACTTCAATCGGGTCATCTCCTGACATTATTATGTCATCAACATAAATAATGAGAAGAGTGTTTACCCTATTGATGTCTTATGAAGAGGGTGTGATCAACATTACTTTGTTGTAACTAAAAGAGAGCAACACATTGGAGGATCTATCAAACCAAGCTCTAAGGGATTGCTTCTTTTTTTACAAGGCTTTCTTCGGTTTGCACACCTTTCCCTGACATTTTTTAAATCCAGGAAGCTATGTCAACTCAAATCCAATTGCATCCTTTTTTACTATAGTATTGATTAAGCTATATAGGACCGCAAATCAGGAAAAAAGATCTCGATCAGATTGATATTCCAATTTTCTTCTTGAACGTATTGATTTGACCCCTGAGCGGGACCACACATGTTACCGCCAAAAGCAAAACTCCGTATTTCTTCTACAAAATCTCCTAATTGTTCCAGAGCAACTAGAAAGAAATTCTTTAACCCGAAAGAATTTGGTTAAGATATTAGATACCTATACAGAAGTTTTTGCAACTCAATCATAGATGATGGAGTCATCAAGTTAGAACTTCCAGTTATCTAGGTAGAAATTTGATATCTATTTTTCTGCCTCAACAAATCATTTTTTTCCACCAAGAATCGTGATATCATTCTAAGTAATTGTTGGTCTCTTTATTAGCTCGTATTTGTGGTGCACAATCACCTCGAATGTAGGTAGTGGTTATGATCGATTGGACAAAGAAGTAAATATTGGAAAAAGCATTGGATAACTTAAAGGAGAGAAAACTCGACCTCTTTTTGAAGAAAAAAGGAGCCCTAATTCTTCTAGGGAGGGAAACTCACTTCAAAAGGCAACAATTGCTTTGATACCATGTAAAATTTGAGAAAGAAGGAAATACTTCTTAGTATTTCAGCCATCTTTACATCTCGCGGGATGGAGTTCTTAATTATGTTTAGGTGGTACTTTATTATCAGACTTTCGAGGCAAGTCTCCATTACATCCATGCTACCCCAATAAGATGTGTGACATCATTGTCAATGCCCCTACTTCCGTGGATTATAGACTCAAGCTCTTACGAATAGTCTATGTGGCGAGCCTCACTTCCACGTTTGCTTCATCCAATGCAACACTGAATTTGCACTCTAAATATCCGTTTGGTCTTGCTCAACCTGAACCCTTTGGACTTCGTAGTTTGTCTCCGAACCTCCAACCTAACATGAAATTTATCCCGTGTCTCATCAATCATTATTATGTCGTCCGAGAATAACGTACACCATGGAATTTCCTTATGAATCGACTGCATCAACTCATCCAACACCAAGGCAAATAGGAAAGGGCTAAGAACTGATCCCTAGTGCAACCCCATCCCAACTAGGAAGTGCTCCGAGTCTCCTGCCACCATTCTAACCTGTGTCTTGGATCCATCTACATGTCCTTTATCATCCTAATATAAGCCATTGGAGCACCTCTAGTCTCCAAGCACCTTCGGGGGACACCCCTCGGGAATTTGTCATATGCTTTTTCAAAGTCAGTGAATACCATATGTAGGTTCCTCTTTCTTTACCTATATTTCTGCACCCCTCTCCGCACAAGATGGATAGCTTTAGTAGTTGACCGTCTTGGCATGAATCCAAATTGATTCTTAGAAATGGACTCCACTTTCCTCACCTTCATCTCCACCGCTCTCTCCCAAACCTTCATAATGTGATATAGCAATTTGATACCCGTGTAATTGTTATAGATTAGGGTATCACCTTTGTTCTTGTACAATGGAACCATTGTATTCACCTCCTTTCGTTGGGCATTTTTGTCGTCCTAAAAATAACATTAAACTACTATAGCCATATTCACAAGTAAATCCAGATCCTATGTCTATAATGAATCGAACACATCAATAATAAATACAGGATCACTAGACCAAATTTGGTTGCACCAAAAAACACAGAATCAAGATACAATCAACTTGATCTGTTCTATACTATTCTCTACGTTCTCAAAACACCTATCATTCCTCTCTTCCCAAATTGTCCAGCATATGACGACTAGTATGATTGTCAACCTACTTCTGCTCTTTACCTGAATCGCGACTTCTTCCCAGTTTTGAAAGGCCTTTGTAACCATGGCTTAGACCAGTAAACTACTTTGAGGTTTATGAACAACCAACCTCTAAAGCTGATTGGGGATCATGTATAATAGCATTTTTCAGTTCTACAAGGAATTTTAGGCTTTTGTAGTAAATATATTGTTTAGAATGTTCGTAATTTTTTTTGATAACCGTCTTGTCCGGATCAACTTTCGCGCACCTTGACTAATTCCATGAGATACCTGCCACCTCCCACCAACAACAAGTACCAGGTAACTCTGCCATTAAGGCTTGGACAGATGGGAGTGTTTTCTTGTTTCTGCTGAGTTTTGAACCTGAAACCTCGGGGTTCTCAACTACCTTATAGACCAATAGGCCACACCCTTTGGTGCAATGTTCTTACACTAGTAAGCTTGATTTTCCTTATTGATATAAAGAAAACATCCCAAGATTTTTTTTTATATTTTTTTTTTCAAAAAAACATAACAACCTTTCTTTTGCGCATAATTTTGTTGGGAAATAAATTATTTTCTTAACCTTCTTGCTGTGGTTGGTTCAATTTGTTTGTTTGTAAGAGCAGAACCATTATCATCCGGCTCTACTACCCTCCACTCTATCATTTGTAGTTTTGATGAATTGTAGCTATCATTCTAGGTTTCTACTTACTTACAAGATGCTTATTTTGCAACTATATAGAGGTGACTATATGACAGACTTGGGTACTTATTTTGTGTGAAGGCACTTCATTCAAATAGGCCTTAATTTGACATACATCTATAAGGTTAAAATGTTTTGACATGTTAGAGAGCGTGTCTATTTTCATACATTTTTAGCGGAAAATAAATTTTCATCTTCTGATTCTACACTTATAACCCCCTTTGTTTCCTTTGGCTCCCGCTCTAGTGGTTTGTTAGTGATGTATAGAGTAATTAAACATGATATGTAGTAATGAAATTCAGCTTGGATCAGATAAAGCTGGCCAATCGGATGTTCAGGTACATTGGATGCAGTGTAGGGCAACTAAAGGCTTGTGACCCCCCACCCACCCAAACCTCCAAAAGACCAAAGCCACACACCAAATTTGTATGGAGCTTGATATACTTGTATCTGATCACACTAGGTATATTGTTGTTGCTTGATATACTTGTATCCCTATTTCCTTGTGCTTTGTTCGCGTTAATACAATGATGGGAATGGAAAACTCCCATCATTAATATAAAGGAGTAGGAAAAGGGGAAAGAAACACTCGTTTGAAGTAGAGGGGGAGGAATTAGCAAAGACTGGAGAGGAAATATATGAATTGGACTGTTTTCATGGGCTGACCTACATTTTAAAGACCATTGCCTGTCAGATACGTCGTTAAGCACCTATAATCTTAATGTACGGCTTTGGATTCCTTGGTATTTATGTATCTCTATATAAGTCAAATGCATGCCTGTAATATTGCTTTTGTTGCTTGAGCTGAATGAGGCTGCTATAGTTATTGAAGGATCAAATTCATGAGTTAGGGGTCGTTTGGTAAAGTTTATTAGAAAAAATAATGCATGCATTAGCCTTGTGTATTAGTAGTACCTTGTTTGGTACTCTTTTCCAACCTATGTATAACACTCTATAGTGTATTAAGATGTGTATTGCTAGTACCATTGATTTCTAGGTATGATTTTAATGCATGCATTAGCATGATTAAAGACCAATTGCCCCTTAAAACTTTTTTTACATCCTTTCCACCATAATAGTGGAGGTTATCTTTGTAAATTAAATTTATTATGCAATGCATGCTATTTTTTTATGCATCAAACCAAACGATGCATAAAAATAATATATGTATAATTAATGCAAACATAACTAATACATGCATTGCTAATGCAAGCATTACTAATACACTCTATTTAGCATTATTCTTATACACTCTACCAAACGACCCCTTAGTTGTTTAACTGTTTTTGGTGGTTTTGTTGAATTATCTTGTGATGGTTATGATCTTTATTTGACCTGGTAGTGCAGTGGCTTGAGACAAGAAGCAATGCATTTGAACCTAATTATTTATACACCAAAGAGAAGGTACTACTGTTGCTTTGTGGTCCTTACTGTATTTAATTTATGCATCTTTTCCCAGTTGTTGATGAAAAGCTAAAGTTTGTCTTTTTGTAAATTCTTGGGTATTACCATTTATTTTTAGGGGTACTTGTTACTGCCCGAGGAAGCTAGATTGCACCATAACATTCGCACAATAAACATAAGCATCTCTGCTCGGCATTCCTGCTTTGGTAACAGGTCAGTTCATACCCCTTCACTAAAAGTATCACTTGAATACATGAATTTGTGTTCTATAATTTTCATGAAATGATTTTTTAGTCCTTCCCTGGATCCTGCGTGGACGCAGGATGCTTCATACTCAAGTCTACCTCTTCGATATGAATTTAAGGACATAAGGGCAATGCCTATGATGGCTGTAGCATTTGTAACACCCTCCCAGGGGAGGACACCACTTAGCAAAACTAATCTAATAAATAGAAATTACAACATTTTTCTTTTGTACCCATGTTGTAAAACACACCAACTTATTTTTTTTTAAAAAAAAATAATAAACAATCCCTTTATTAGATTTGAAAAAGAGTTCAACTGTTCTAATGATTACTTAAGAAACTAATTTACACATTCTAAACAGTCAACACTGTTTATTAGTGTAAATAGGCCCATGTGAGAAATATAAGAGAAAAATACTATTGAATTGTGTATTTACATTATTAAATTGAGATACTATTGATAGATGCTATATTACAAGTTCTTTTCCAAGTAGTATTCTATATGTTTTTCTTGTTCCTATTCCTATTCAAACAATCCTCTCAAGCGGGTGCATATAAGTTCTGTGTACCAGGCTTGTTGCAGATGTAATTGATATGAGAACCAGTGAAGAACTCGGTAAATATATTTGAAGGTTCATCACTTCACAAATTTTGTAACAATATCTCCTAAGAGTATCTTTTCTCTTACAAAGTGACAATCAATCTAAGTGTGCGTAGCCCTTTCGTGAAATACTTAATTTGGTGTGATATGAAGGCCTGGTTGATTATCATACACAAATTCCATATGATTGATTTCTCCAAATTTTAATTCTTCAACAATTGTTTGATCCAAACTAGCTCACAAGTTGCTACAACCATTGCTTGATATTATGCTTCAAGCAACCACACTCTGTTTCTTACTTTTGTAGATCACCAAATTACTTCCTACCAAAACCCAATATTTGGATATAGAATGTCTATCAGAGGGTGCTCCTGCATAATTAACGTTTGTATATTCAATGATATGCTCATGACCTCGATTCTCCAAGAGTAGGCCTTTACTTGGAACTAACTTTATCTGTCACAAAATTCAAACAACTGCATCCCAATAAATATCACAGAGGAAGTCATAAATTGACTTACAACACACTCATAGGAAAAGAGATGTCCGGTCTAGCCACTGTGGGATAATTGAACTTTCCAACCAGCCACCTATACCTTCCAAGATCACTAAGTGGCTCCCCTACCCTTGTAGGATTTAGCATTTGGATCCATAGGAGTGTCAATGGGTCTCCATCATTTTTGTCTCCTCAAGAATGTCCAAGCCATACTTTATCTGGATTGAACAACTTCAATACCTAGATTATACTTCATGTTGCCGAGGTCTTTAGTATGGAATTGGTGAAAGAGATGTTGCTTCAAATTGGTGATACCATTTTGTTTATTGCATGTGGTAATGATATTGTCAACATAAATCACCAAATAAATATATAGATTCGGTGTAGAATGTTGATAAAACATAGTGATCAACTCCACAATGAGTCATGCCAAAATCTTGAAGTACTATGCGAACTTTCCAAACTAAGCTCGAGGGGACTGTTCAAAATTGTCGACATACAAGGCTTCTAAATTCCCCTTAAGCAACATAAGTAGGTAGTTTCTCCATATAGACTTTTCCCTCAAGATAACCATGTAGAAAAACATTCTTAATGGAACCCAAGGGTGTGGCCCAATGGTCAATGAAGTGATTGAGAGCCATGTAACGCCCCGAGGCTACCCCGTGACGTAACACGGGACCTAGGATCACGAGTGACCCCAAGCTAACCCTGAATTGGCATATCAAAGGCATACTTAAAGATAAACTGAATTAAGAAATATTGTGCGGAAGCTTAAAACCATCATATTAACTTAAATGAGGAATACCCAACACTGTGAATATATAAATTTTAAGTTTAATAACAACTGAAATATCAAACTCAAAGCTAAAATTGATTTTAACTATGTCTGAAATAAACATCTAACTGACTAGAGATGCTAACTGACTAGAGATGCAGATGCTGGGACATGGCCCGCTAACTCTAGCAAAACTGAAACGGAAAGAAGAAAAATAACGAAAACATGTCTATCCTCCTCGGAGAATGGGGACTCACCACTGATAATGCTGCATACGGATCGGTAACCGATCTATACGCGATCTGAATGCTCGATGAACAATATACATAACTGAATAAAGCATACTGAGCAAAGATATAAGATCAATATGATGAATATACTGAACATACTAACTATGAACTAAACTGAATGCAATCGGCTGTAGTGGTGGTTAGCATTACAAGTGAATCATATACCCTTTTGAAGTGCAATCGGCTGGCTAGGAAAAGGTATGTTCGTACTAGGAGCAGGGTCTGACGTATGACATGAATCATCTTCCTTTCTTCACATTTTTTTTTATATATATATTTCCATGAGATAGAGAAAAAAGGTTATAAGTTTCAATTTAGGGAAAAAAGCTCCCAGGCACTTATCCCAAGATAATTTCCTAGGGACCCTTCTCGTCCTTAGGAAGCCATAATCCGGTGAACTTCCTTTGTCGGAAAACCCAATTCCCTTTTTTTCTTCTTCCTTATTCTTTCTTTCCCATGGATAACAGAATATATTTCAGACTTGGGGTCAAATCGTACGATATTACTGAGTCTAGAAACACGAAAGGAAACTGGTTTGAGTGGGTGGGAAGTGCGAAACCACACGTGAGGAGAATGAAGCTGAGCAGGGATGCTTTATTATGGATATGCAAAAGGCTAGGGGAGGCTTCTGGCATTAAAGGCAAGTCATTTAAGACTTGAGATGCAAGGACTTTTCTACCTATATTTATTGCTCATTTAAGTTCAATAAATAAGTAGGTTCATCTCAATCATTGCGATTAATGGACATGAACGTTCGGTGATTATTCTGCCAGAAAACAGCTTTAATGAGGGTTGGGGTGGCCTATCAAAAAAAGTTGAAAGCTTCGTCATTAAGGAGACAAGACATGTCACTGAGAAACAGGGGAACTCTGCGTTTATGAGGCTCAGGGGAGAGGAAAGTTACAAGGAGGTTATTCAAAAGAGCAAATGGGGGGCCATATCTGATAGGATAGCAGAAAATCAGGAGGAGACACTGTGAAGAAGGGGTCCTTAACAGATGTCTGGTGGGAAGCTTCCCAGAGGATGACGAAATTCCATCACGGAACGAAGTCAGAAGGTGGGCTATTCAAACGTGGAAAGGCATCCATAATGTCAACATTTACGACATGAATGGTATTCAATTTCTTTTCGAGTTCCAGTCAAGAAAGGAAGCAGAGCATATCTTTATGGGGCAGTGGAGAAGAAAGAATCACCATTTACAGATGGAATGGTGGTCTCCCAAAGCAGGTACGGTGCAAGCTAACTTCAAGTTTGATTGGTTTTGGGTTCGGATTTTAGGTCTTCCTCTACATCTCTGGACAGACAAGATGATGAAACAAATTGGTGACCAATGTGGGGGGTGGTTGGAGACGTAGGAGGAAACCACCCTAAAAAACCATCTCCGATGGGCTCGAATTAGGGTTAAGGGTCCTAGGGAGAAAAGTTCGACGGAAATCGAGATTGAAGATGGAGATGGCATCCATCTGCTCCAGTATGGTGTGAAGCTCCGGCAAGATTAAAAAAAAAGAAGGGGTTTGTCAGAGGTTTGACATATGGGGAAAGTTCTCAGCAGAGAGGGACTCTTACGACTCTTACGACAGAGATGGAAGAGAGATTAAGGAAAGGCAAAGACAACTTTTGTCCAGAAGTCAATCACGATGGAGGTCTTGTACTGCTGGATAAAAGTGGGCACGTGACTTGTGAAAATTCATCTGGAAAAAGGCATGTGGAGGCCCAGGTGGAGAGTCCGGGTCGACTTATATCTTGTTCAAAGTTTAGTGGGGATGGACCCATTAACTTAGGTCCAAAAGCTACAATGACCTGTTTTACAGAACCTTTTATCGGGGATATTTTCAACAATAGAACATATACAAAGAATTTCATGACATCTTCTACAGAACTTGAAGAACTCATGCAAGCGACTCATAATCCACCGAACAACATCACAATTGAAATCAATGACATGCAGCGTGCAATTGATCCTTCAGAGTATGCAGAGGAGACAATACTTCCCTTAGTTTGCGAGAAAAAGGTAAACACAGGGGATGATCAAGAAGTTTACACAGGAGAACCCTCCAAGGACCAATTGGTAATTCTGGACGAGCCTCTTCCTATTGCCAGTGAAGACTCTCTCTCAGATGAAGCCATTGATGACAGAACTTCTTTATGGGTGCAAGCGAATGTCCTTAAACTTAGCAGATTATTTGGTGCTGCCTTTGAAGGATGTGATAAGACTGCTTTTGAATTATTTCTGAAAATTGATCAAAAGAGGAAATTCCTCAATCAAAATACGGAGAAACCCATAAATGACAATAACTCCGGTAACATCCCAAAGGAAGTGAGGAATTTGGCTCATAATGTGAATTTTAAAGATGGCGAACCGAGAAATAGGGGGAGTAAAACAACTTCAAAGTGATCAATGTTTAAAGTTGTAACATGGAATGTTAGGGGGACAAACAATGAGAATAAAAGAAGATTAATTCGGAGTCTACTTCAACAATGGGGTGCAAATATATACGTGTTAGTGGAAACAAAATTGACAGGAGCAGATACACAATTGATCAAACAATTGTGGTTCAGCCGATGGCTGGGAGAACTACACTTAGAGGCTGTGGGGAGAAGTGGGGTATAGTAGTGTTATGGGACAGGAGAATGTGGAAAGGTGAATAGGTGGAGGCTTCTGGGCAAGTTATCACATGTAGATTTGAAGGCATTAATACGAACATAAGTTGGTTCCTTAGATCAATTTATGCTGATTGTAATGAAGTCAACAGAAGGGAGTTGTGGAGGGATCTAATCAATCTAAAGAACACATGCACAAGTCCTTGGTTGTTTTGTGAGGATTTCAATGTGACAAGATATCCCACGGAAAGATCAACCGGCCAGAGATTAACAGGGGCTATGTCTGACTTCACAGATTGGATAAATGAAATGGAGCTAATTGACCCTCCTTTATTTGGAGGATTGTACACGTGGAGAAGGGGTGAAAATCATTCGACTGCTTCTAGATTGGATAGATTTCTTTTCTCTCATCATTGAGACGACTCTTTCTCACAAATTAGACAAAGTCTTCTACCGAGACTAGAGTCTGATCACAATCCAGTGATGCTAACTTACGGGGAGCTAAACTTGAAAAAAGCTTATTTCAAGTTTGAACAATGGTGGATGCAAGTAGAAGGTTTCAGGGAGAAGGTAAACGATTGGTGGTGTTCCTTCTCAGTGAATGGGACCCCTTCTTTTATCTTAGCTTCCAAATTGAAGTTACTGAAAGGGAAGTTGAAACAATGGGGCTATGAGAACAAAGTCATCTGGAAACAAAAGAAGGAAGAGATACTCAATCAAATTGCTGGTCTAGAAAAGATACAAGAGCAGAGAATATTGATTGATGATGAACTCCTTCAAAAAGTTCATCTATCTAGGGAATTTGATGAAGTTTCCAGGAATGAGGAGATAGCTTGGAGACAAAGGTCAAGAATTCAATGGCTCAAACATGGAGACAAGAACACCAAGTACTTCCATAGGATGGCCACAACACACAAAAGAATAAACTCAATTGAAAAATTGGAAGTAAATGGCAGAGAGTTGACTGATACTGATGAGATCAAAACAGAGATTACCAATTTCTATCAGAAACTATACAGAGAAACGAGAATTGGAGGCCTGGTCTAAACTTACAAGGCATTGAAAACATCAGTTTGGAGGAAAAAGGACTGGTTACAAAGACGGTTCGAGGAAAAAGAAGTGGTAGAAGGAATCAAATTGTGTGCAAGCGACAAAGCCCCTGGCCCGGACGGGTTTCCTATGAGCTTCTATCAAAATTTTTGGGAGATGCTCAAGGTAGATATCATGAATACTGTCAGACAATTTCATGATCAGCAGGTGTTTGAGAAGAGCTTGAATGCCACTTTTGAGGCTCTTATCCCGAAGAAGACAGAGGCAATTGAGCTTAGGGACTTCAGACCCATAAGTTTGATAGGCGGGGTATACAAAATTATAGCTAAGCTGCTAGCTGAGAGGTTGAAGAAAGTAATCAACAAACTGGTAAACAAACATCAAATGGCATTCATAAAAGGCAGACAGATCATGGATGCTGCCCTTATTGCTAGCGAATGTGTAGATACTAGACTCAGAGGGGCTGACCCTGGAGTTATGTGCAAGCTAGACATTGAGAAGGCATATGATCATGTCAACTTGGGATTTTTTCTCAATATGTTAAAACAAATGGGGTTTGGTGAGAGATGGTTGAGATGGATTGAGGTCTGTATAAAAACTGTTAGGTTCTCCATTCTGGTAAATGGAGAACCTACTGGTTTTTTTCCCTCAGAAGAGGTCTGATCAGACAGGGAGGAGACCCTTTGTCCCCTTTCCTTTTCATCATAGCCATGGAAGGATTTGATAGTATGATGAGGGTGGCTACTCAAAACTCACTGTTGCAAGGATTCAAAGTAGGCAATCTCTCGGGGGTGGATATGCAGATTTGTCATTTGCTTTATGCTGACGACACTGTCATATTTTGTGAAGCTGAGGAGGAACAAATTAGAATTGTCAGAAATTAGAATTGTCAGAATGATATTGGTAGTCTTTGAAGCGGTCTCAAGCTTGGCAGTCAACTGGAGGAAGAGTTGTATATATCCCATCAAAGAGGTTTCACAGATCCCGGCCTTAGCAAACATTTTGGGGTGCAAAATTGAAAAACTTCCAACTGTTTACCTAGGTATGCCACTTGGAAACAACCATAAAGAGCTAGTGATATGGGATGGTATAATTGAAAAAACTGAGAAGAAGCTGGCAAACTGGAAATCTCAATATCTATCCTTCGGTGGGAGAACCCTTCTGATAAACTCTGTACTAGACGCTTTACCTACCTATGTGATGTCCCTATTCCCTATGCCGGCCAAAGTGGAAGAAAGACTTGATAAATTAAGGAGGGATTTTCTTTGGTCGGGAATCAAGGAAGGTAAAAGAATACATCTTGTCAAATGGAAAACTGCTTTGCTGAGTAGAAGCTCAGGGGGGTTAGGGATCAGAAACTTGGGGCTACAAAACAAGTGTTTGTTAGCAAAATGGTTGTGGAGGTTCGGAAGAGAGGATCAAGCACTTTGGAAGGAAGTTATCAGTAACAAGTATGGCCAGAATAGCCCATGGGTTTCCGATATGGTGAATATCCCGTATGGTGTCTCGGTGTGGAGAACTATCAGAAATTTATGGGGCCAACTACAACACAGTATTAGATACAAAGTGGGGAATGGGACCAGGGTTCTTTTCTGGAAAGATAATTGGATTGGTCAGGATTTCCTTGATGTCTTCCTATCCGGACATATATATCCTCAGCTCGTCTCCAGATGCAATGGTAAATGAGGTATGGTCTGAACAAGGGTGGAATTTCAGCTTCAGAAGGTTACTAAATGACTGGGAGATAGGGAGAGTAGCCGAGATGCTACAAACGCTGGATGATTTCAAGGGCACAAGTCTGGAAGTTGATGTAATGATTTGGAAACACAATCATGATGGTATGTTGTCAGTCAGCAGATTGTATAATAGGAAAGTGAAGGAACTTCCAGGGGAAATCTCTGGACCATGGAGTAAGGTATGGAAAAATAAAGTGCCAACTAAAGTGAGGTGCTTCTCATGGCTAGTGGCTAGAAGGGCATGCCTAACTCATGAGAAGTTGCACAGAAGAGGCTTTGAAATAGCCTCCTGGTGTTCACTGTGTGTAATGAAACAAATGAGACTAATAGCCATCTATTCCTCCATTGCAAAGTCACTGCTCAATTATGGGCCATTTTTCTAAACAGAACAAACACAAACTGGACAATGCCAGAACACACTGCAGACCTTCTCAGTTGCTGGGTGCGAAGAGGGGGGAGTAAGAGCCAGAAGAAATTGTGGAACATGATAGCCTCTTGTATATGGTGGACTATTTGGAGAGAAAGAAACAAGAGGTGTATGGAAAATACTGCAGAGTCAGTACAAAAGATCAAATGGCGTTGTATGAAGACCTTCTGTTTTTGGTGTAATGAGGAGGTATAGAGGATGCTGGACAAATTTTAAACTTTTTCTCTTCTTTATAAGTTTAGTAGCAATTTCTTGAGTTGTTTTTTTTTGGGGTCACTGATGTAAATCTTTTTGATGGTTGCCTGCATACCCTCACATTGCTGTGGAAGACAACTTTACTTTATCAAAAAAAAAAACAACTGTGGATTTCTCAAAAGCTGGTATAGGTAAGAACTGAGATATGGACAACCTCAGAAATATCAGCATGATTAGAAATGTATAGTAAGGTTGAGATTCAAAGAATATGACATCGATTGACATAAGATGTCGACGAAGATTAGGTGAATAGCAACAATGCCCTTTTTGAACTCTAGAGTAATCAAGAAAGACACATTTGAGAGCATGAGGGGCTAATTATCTTTTATTGGGGCTATGTTATGAACAAAGCATGCGCTCCCAAAGACACGAGAGGGATAAGTGTACATGTAAATGAGGAAACAATATGGAATAGAGAATCTGATTCTGAATGTAAGATGAGGGCATTCTATTAATTAAATAATAACAAGATGTGAGGATTGCATCACCCCAAAAGTGCAGCAAAACATGGGATTCAGTGAGAAAAGTGCGAGCAGTCTCAATGAGATGTCTATTCTTCCTTTTTGTTGAGTGGTGTACGAACAAGATGTCTAGTGAATAATTCCTTAGGGGTCATTTGGTTTAAATTCAAGTTATAGTGGGATTAATTATGATGGGATAAGTTATGATGAGATTATTTTTATTGAATGTTTGGTTTGTTGTATTCAAAATAATAAATTTTAAGTACAATTTATTTGTTTACAAAAATGTCCTTCATGAATGTAAAAAGTGTTGTAACAAAAGGGTTGAAAGAGACATTTTTGTCATTTACTTAGTTTATACCGGGATAAGTTATCCTGAGATTACTATACCACCCAAGGGGAGAGATAACTTATCCCCGTACTAATTGTTAATCCCGGGATAAGTTATCCTGGACTTACCAACCACACAACAAATTAAGTGGTACTATAATTTTATCCCAGGACTATTTTGTATTATCCTTTACACCAAACGACCCCTTAGTGAGTCATAAACTCCTGAAACTGGTAGGATAAGTATTCTAAGGCATTGTTACTATGAAAAGTACGAATCGAACACCAAATTGATTTTGTATTTCAGCAAAACTTTCAAATATAGAAAATCACTTAGAATGATCTTGCATTAAGAAAATCCAACTACATCTTGAATAATCATCTATGAGACTAACAAACTAACAAAATCCAAAGGTTGACTGATTCTAGTACGACCCCAAATATTAGAATGAACTAATGAAAAAATAGATAGATCTGGTTTTGTGGTGTTTCCGTGGTCACCGCTGAGATAGAGAAAGAAAGTGTTGCGGAGAGGTTCTTGCATTCGCCGGAAAAGAAAGAAGAAGACTAGAGTTTCTTGCGTTCGTTGGAAAAGAAAGAAAGAAGAAGAAGAACACCAGAGCAGTATTTTCCTTATTCAGTCATAGTCGCCGGCCGGTTCTATTACTCTGAGGAGTTTGCCGGAGATAGTTCTTGACGAAGGTTACTGGGAGATTGCAGGTTACCCAGCGAATGTCATATAAAGAACTCTCATCTTTGTTTTATCTTCCCCCCCCCCCCCTATTTTATCTCCCATTTTACATTTACTGAGCTTGTTTTGTTGTCTCTTAGAACAGACGTGGTGGAAAAACATGGATCAGGATCATGGCCTTACAATGCAAATAATGTTCCTTTCCCTTTTTTCTCTTTCAATATCCTGCTTGATTAGCAAATCTTTCACTCCTATGAGTACACTTTTGCTGTAACACCAGTCATTCATCAACAAATTATAACTGCAAGGATTCCTTTACCCAAAAACTTCCTTTTCTTTGTTATGCCCTCTTATTTGTGATTACGACTTGGTTGGTCAAAGTTTGTTTTTCTTATTGAATTCAGTTCACATTTGAAGATCTCAATACAATTGAGTTCTGATAACTTATTTTAGGTAAAACTTCATATTTTAATGGAAAACTTCTTTTTTCTTATCCAGGTGGCAGCAGCTTCTTATAAACAGACTTGTGGGATATGACACTATATTAATGAATAGTTTGTTGAATTCTCCTGGTGAAGGTATAAAGTATTCAAGACCTCGACAACCTTTTGTCTGTGTATCTGCTCTCACTTGAGTAACAGCATATCCTGAGGTTCTGTGTTCCACTGCTATATTCCATGAAATTGGCCATAGTACTGTATGATAAACCAGGAGGCCCCATCTGCATACTTAAAGCTAGAACAAAATAAGTAGGTGAAGTTTCGTTATAAATGGAAAAATCAAATCATACTTGACATTGTGCTGAACTAGAACCAGAACTACCTGCACAAATACTTGGTTTGAACAGCTTGAAACGTATTGTGACTGGCTTAGGCAGCTTATAGTAAAGAGTTGTGCGCAATTGTAGAATGGAAATTTATGGTTCAAAACAGTTGCACACTAGTCGCCTCATATTTGTTGCCTACATTTGACATTGAAAAGTCAGTATTTGTACATAAATTACATCATGTGGAAGATCAATAATTTCCTAACACTACAATCAAATAATTACTATGCCTCAAAGCCGTACTATATGAATCTTCTATATCCATGAAAAGATCCTCTATTTCAAGTGTGCTCTATTTGGACTAATATATTTGAGAAGGTAAAGTAATTTTATAAATTAGATCAGCACAAAGGATGTGCTATTGGGATGTACCATTAGCAAAAGAACACTCAACAAAACTGTGCCCTGTCTAATCTTGTTAAGAGTCTAATGATTGTAGAACTGTTTCAGCCTCATATACATGTTCCATCCTACACCATAAGCAAAACAAAATATACAGTTAGACTTTATCTTGTTTGTAGAGCTCGCAGAATCTTCAAACATCTTCTATTTGGGATAATTTCATTAGAATACTAAATATTTTCTTTCAAGACATATTAGTGTTTCTCTAGAATCAGTGTGTAAGAGTCCTTGTGAATATTCTAGAATAGATGTAAATATAGTAGGTAGAGTAATTGCCTTCTGGGTCGAGCTCGTTGCAGCGGGCTTGCCTAGTACGAGTTACCTCTCCTTTGTGGTTTGCGAGCTATTGCATAGGAGCGGAGGTTTTACCTTGTGTGCATCCAAAGGGTAGCGGCTATGAGTTTTCCTTGTCATAAAAAAATAAGAAAAAAAAATAGTAGGTAGCGTAATTAAGTTGCTCGGCCTCTTCAAAAATGTTGCCACATTCGTGTTGGATCCTTAAAAAAACACTATTTTTGGAGGATCCAACACGCACCTGTTGACATTTTTGAAGAGCCCGAGCAACATACACGTAATCTACTATTATAATTAGGTACTGACATGCCTTTCCCTGCATGCAGATGTATGCTAACTAGACTATAAAATCATTTAAAGGGTAATCACATTGTGGCTAATTTATGAGTTTCTTATACAATGTCTCTTAAGTTTGGGGTAAGTCCATTTTCCTCGAAATATCACAATGGAACATATTTAGTCATTCACGTTTTCGAAAACTAAGTATGTTTAGTCTTGTTTAGTAGAATGTCAAACTATGTTTTTTAAACTCATGGAGAAGTCACTTTTATAACCTCAACTCTACTCTTCTTGAGAAAAGAGCCAAATAAACTCTTGTTTCTTTTACCTATAAAAAACACCCCACCCTTTTTTTCTTCATCATTGTAGAACAAAGTGTCACACAATTCTTCCTGCACATACTACACCATGGACCTCTTCTACCTCACCCCATAGAATCTTACACCTAACTCCTATTTTTAGTCATCTTTACATTCCTTCTTGATCTTCTATAAATTCACTCATAGAGAAAAACACATACAAAACAACATAACGAGAAATATATGTATATAATAAAGTAGAAAGAGCTTTGCGATACACAAACAACCCTCTCATTCTTATCACAACCGGGAGAGCAGACTAGCCAAATACACACACATTCACTCATCCCCAAAAAATGACATATATTTCACATTCCCTCACTCTTTTTCTCCATACCGCAACAATAGAGACATGCAAGAGCTTACCATAGTGACAATTGGTGCCCACTTTCCCTATAATTTCAGAGTTTATTCATCGCATCCAAGTAGAAAGCTCTTAGAGGCACACATTCGTACTCTGACACAAATACCACACCCATACTGTGTTAGTTGAGAAAACATACATTCATCTCACCACAATATGACACATAACTTTCCAATACAAAAGAGCCGACACAATTAGCTGTGACTCTTGCTAGTGTGTCTTTAGATATGAGCGTAAGATGAGCATATGCATTGCTTGTGACTTTCCATCTACATGAGTTCTCTCATAACGACTCTTTCAACAAACAAAATTTATTATTAAAGTAAAAAAAGATCAGAAGTGCTCAAGTTTATATTTTAGGGACAAAGTAGGCCTACCCACAATGTTTGAGACCAGTTACTGTGATTTACCAATTCCTTCCGATCTGTATGCATTTCACTCTCTGCTAGACCCTTTGCTCCTACCAACCACCTAAACAAGAATTCTTGAATAATAAATGACAATATTTATGATCAAGAAGTACCTAATTATGTTTTGGATTGACCATGAAAGGAGAAGTCTTGAATGCCCACAGGTGTCTGTTATATTGAATTTACCTGATAAACATCTCGGGACTTTGATTGGGTAAGTCCAAAATGACACTTTCTTCTGACCCACTTTTCCCCCTCTTCTTGTCACTCAGAAAAGACAATCAAAGTGACCTCCTTGAATTCAAGCAATCTTGTTGTAGGTGTTTGTCCTCGATTCAATTGGGAGATTGAATTGACTATTGAAACATGAGTTTAATTTAGTCGACTTATTAGCGAACAAGAAAAAAATTATCAAGGTGGGTGAATGAATAGACCTTGAAATAGTAACAATTAATTCCTTTGAAAAAAGGGCTCAACCTACCATAACTATGGATGAGAACCAACTATGTAGCATCTATATTAAGAATTCAAGTATTGTATATGTCTTTTGTCCGATTCTTTTTAGGAACTTCCCATAATAACAAACTTGCAAAATGGGTTTGTGTTATAAACTTGTTTTTTATGTGATCATCAACCTATCACTACTCCCTTCTTTTATCTAGGCTTGGAATCAATATGGAAAAATCACATAGGCAAAGTTCTCCAAACTCTCAATGACAACATACCTCGTGAAATTCCACAAGTGGGGTTTGGGGAGGGTAGAGTGTACATACATCTTACCCCTACCTCATGGAAGTAGAGAGGCTATTTCCAAAGGGCCCTCATCTTAAGTGTAGCAAATCAAAGTAGTAATGAAAAATGAAAAACGGTAGTGAAGAAAGCATGCCAACTAATAGAGAAAAAGTGTAGAACATTCAGGAAAGGAAAAGTAACATCCACAAAATAGTGTGATCACCGGAACACAATAAATAACAAATGGTAACAGATAACAAAAAGCTAAAAACGACATGAATAACACTAATACTACGATTGACACAGTGCTATAGACTGCCACTAAGCGTAATCCCGTTGAAAATCAAGAAAAAGCTCCACTACTTACTCTAATCTTCTACCCTAATTCACGACCTCCACATCTTCGTATCTTCCTCGGTAAGCTGAAGTTGCGCCATGTAATCTAATCACCTCTTCCAATGCTTCTTTGGCCTACCTCTACCTCTCCTCGTACCCCCTGTATCCAACCTCCCACACTTCCTCATGGGGGCATTTGCACATGTCCTATTTTCTGATGAACTAAAGGCTTCCATTGCTTGCATCAAGGAGATGCATACGAGTTACAAGAGAGTTGTAGCAAAAATAACTAAGAAGCTCCATTACAAACAGTATACTAAAGACAAGGAACTAGCAAAGTTCAAAAGGGTATCTGGGAAATCTATAGGGGACAAATAAACCCAACTATACAGATACAAAATGCATTTAGCTCTTAGAGATCGGTAGGTAGTTGATATGCCATCAAAGTATCTTCTATTTCTCTCATTCCATATACTCCCAACAAATAGTTACTGGTATGATCTTCCATATTATCTTGATGGGGCTATCCACTTTCCATTTGCTCTAGCTTTTGAATGCATCTTTGATGTTTTGTGACATGACCCATTTGAGACCAAAAAGTGTTATGGACATGCTCCATTGATCCGATGCCACAGGGCATTGTTGAGAAATGTGGCTATGTGTTTCTGTTTCCCTCAGGCACATATAGCATCTGTTGACCATCTGAATTCTGAAACTTCGACTTTGCTAGGTTCTCTTGTGTCAAACATGCTTCATGCATGGCAGTCCAACTGATGCAACTTATCTTGGGGGGAATTTGCTCTTTCAAATAAGATTTCATGACCAACTCTCTGTGATTGTTCTCAGTGGACCTAGAAGTTTGTAGGTTGCCTTCACTAAGAATTTCTTTTATCTGTAACTCCCCATTTGAATTGGTCTTGGTCTAGGGGTTGATGTTTCTATAGTGAAGTGCTGCTAGCAGATTTATCATTTCCACTCCCAGTTTTGTAGGTTCCTTCTGAGACGCATTTCCTTCCCTGTTCTGTTGTACTGTTGAGTCAGGTTCACTGCTATCTGAAAAATGTTGGGGATATCAGACATTAAAGGAGAAATTTCAAGCCATTTTTCTTTCCAAATATTTATTCTCTGGCCATCTCCTACTGCAAGATGGTGGAACGGTGAGAACTCTTCCCGTTGCTTACTCATATACTTCCATAATCCAACCCCATATGGTTCACTTAACAGCTTTGATCGCCAGTGATTCAGTGCTCCATGCTTGGTAATTATAATTTCCTTCCATAAGCTTTGCTCCTCCCGTGTGCATCTCCATAGCGACTTCATCAGGAGACACTTGTCATGCAAGGATAAATTTTGTATGCATGCCTCTTAGGCAATATGACTTTGTCCCTCTTGACTAGGTGAAATTTGTGCTCATTGTTGTTTCCTTCCCGAAGGAAATCCCTTCTTATTCTGTTAAGTTTTTCCAAGACCTTGCCAGGATGGGGTGGAGAGACATATTATAAGTTGGAATTCTATCTAGCACCTGCTGATCATAGTAAGTCTTCCTCCCATAGATAAATACTGGATTTACCAAGAAGCCAACTCCAGATACCTTGTTTGTTTGAACTTAGCTCTTAGAGGAACTCCTAAATAGTTGGTTGAAAGTGCTGCAATGCTACACCCAAGGATGTCTTACAGCTCTAAAGGAATCACTCCATTTTGGTGAAATAAGAAATCTGTCTATTCTTATTTCAAAAAAAGAAATCTGTCTTCTTGAAGCTTGTTAGGAATAGAAATCGATGAGATCAAATCTCCAGTTTTTCTTCAGTAGTGCAGTGGTAGAGCAGTTGGCTCCTGCTAATACATCCCACATCTCCTCCCTTTGCGGATTTGTGTGAGGACCATAGAAACTATTAAAGCACCATCTGAAGTTCTCATTAGACATTCCAGTATACAAGAAATAGAATGACAACCTAGCAAAGTATCCACCATAACCCATTTCCTTTTGTTCCACATCACAAGAATAACCCCCCCCCCCCCCCCCCCCAAGTGCCTGATGCTTTAAGCTCCACCCAATCTGCCCATCTATTGCCCCACAACTGTTGGATTAGTAAGCCTGAACATTCTTCAATTTCGGTTTCCTGTTGCAAAAAAAGGGTATCAACTCTCCACTTCGGAATGAGAGATTTGATTGTGCATCTCTTCCTCTCCTCATTCAGCCCCTTTATATTCCAACTCAAGATGTTAAAGTTCATCCAGACAATGAGTTGTACTGCCTACACTTGACTTCATGTGATTGTTGCCTGCTTCTATCATAATTGATCCCACATGTTAGTGTCTTTCCTTCCCCTTCCCCTTTGTTCTTCTTCTCTTTCCCTAACCTCTGCTGCTTGGATTCATGTTGTTCTATTTGACTTTGCCTTCTTTACTCCATTCTAAGAACTAAATCCAAGAGGTGTCATTCGAATCTTGCTGCATTAACACCAAACGCTTTGCAAGACTTCAACTTGGTGATTTTCGTCCACTTTGATGTTTCAATGGTATTAGGCTTGTCTATAACCTGGGGACAAGTACCTCCTTTATACCATGTTAAAGGGAGAGCATCGCACACTCTGTTTGAGTCTGTATCTGAGCTGGAAACAAAGATTAAGTCCATGCACGGGAGTCACAGAGGTCTTTGTATTCTTACTTCTTGATAGCCTTCATCATCAGCGTCTGAGGGTGAATTTTCTGAGGAGAGAATCGGCAATTGTTTTTGCATGAAGTTGCTGGGGTCTTTTCAGTTCCGTGTCTCTTGTATCTCAGATGCCTGCACATTAAATTTGTTTTTGCTTGGGCTCGACTTTACTTTTCAAATTGTCTTTGGAAGTAAGAGACTGACCTCCTTTGAGACTTTTGCTTTGCCTTTTCTCCTTCTTGGGCCTTAAAAATAGCACTCTTTATCAGCCTCTAGGCCCAAGAATGGCCCACCTCCATTCTTACTAATTATCTGCTTTTATCCTTGCCCCTTTATCTGCTGGACAAAGCTGTGCTTCTGCTTTCAATTTAAAGCTACCAAATTGTCCTTCCTCTAATGATGTGTTCTCTGATGTGTCATCCACTTCGAACATCTAACCTTCGTTGCCGGCATTGTTTCTTCCGGCTAGCCTGATTTTTGTGTGCAAATCTTCTAGAATCATGATTTCATACCCCCATCTCTCTTAGAATATCTAATTGCCTCAGAATTTCTTGTATGTTGTTCCCGACACAAATTCGAGCCCAATAAAGATAGGTTCAATGTTTTGTGTCTTCGTCTATTCCGATAAATCCTCCACATTTATCTTTGATAAAACTTAAAGTTTCAAACGACAAGGCATGGATTGGGACTCCTAAGGCTCGTATCCATTCGTTCTCCAATTTCTGCACCATTAAGGTGGATCTAGTCACCGGCGACCACCATTCCAGTGTCAATATTCTCCCTTCCTAAACCATTTGCCGGCCTTTACCCACCTTCTGCACTTGTTACCCTGTTGTAAAGAAGCATGTTTCAAGGCTTTGCAGTTCAATTGGGGATATTGCCATCGATTTTGATGCTGCTAGTGAAGTTTCTACTACTTCTGTTAAAAGGAACCATCTTTTAACTAAAATGCTTAAATTGAAAAACTTCCTACTCGTGCTAGAAGAGAATCCCTAATCCATGACTTAGGGCAAAGTAGGAATTCCATCGGTAAAACACTCGCTGTAGTTACGAACTGAGAAAGAAAAAAAGAGAGGAAACGAGAGAGAGAAAGGGGTGTTTACCAAGAGATAGCATTTCTTTTTTAATATTTGCATCATCTCCTCTTCACATGCCCAAACCATATCAACCTCGCTTTCCTCTTTTTATCCACCACGTGGCCACTCCCACCTTGTCACTTATATCGTCATTCCTAATCTTAACGCTCGTAGTATGCCCACATCTATCTCAGCATCCTCATTTCCACAACTTGCATCTTCAAAACATGAGAGTTCTTGACTGGCCAAAACTCCGTGTCGTACTACAAAGTCGATCTAACCACTACTCTGTAGAACGTTTTTTGAACTCCACATGTTTGAAAAAAAAAATACTCCTTCCGTCCCATTTTATGTGGCACACTTTTCTTTTTAGTCCGTCCCAAAAAGAATGTCACTTTACTATAATTAGAAAGGATTTATCTTTAAAATTTCCTCTTTTACCCTTAATGAAATGATTACGCCACACAAATATCTAAGGATTGTTTTAGACTACAAGTTTAAAAGTCTTCTTTTTTCTTTAATACCGTGTCAAGTCAAATGGTCCACATAAAATGGGATGTAGGGAGTATCTATTTGTACAAAACTTTTTCTCCTTTGATAAGTTAACATGGATTTGATCCCAACTAGTTTGGGATTGAGGAGTTGTTACTGTTATATTAGTTGACATGGTAAAGAGAACATGATGGAAAATAACAATGTTAAGAGTCCAAGTATTAAAGAAGTGATTCCAGGTATTTTATGTAGATAAAAGTAAAAGGCAAGTTGGCCACAACAGTTTAGTTTCTTCCAGCTGACAATTAGGAAAGCCAATCTTAAAAACTGAAGCCTGTAAATTAGCAAATTACATAGAATATGATGATCTAGAAGTCCATGTTGTACGCAGTAAATTCGGTAGAGTATGATGATTTAGAAGTTCATTTACTAAACAGGGTCAGGGAGAGATTCTAAAGCTGGAGTTAGGAAGAAATGTATAGTTTATTTTTGAACTACAACATTGTGTGAATGTATGTGTGTGTGATTTTTGTTCTCAATGCCAAAACCAAAACCAAATTCTGGACGGTTTTCCAAAATTTAAAACCATGTCACCCCACATAACGGAAAAATCAGTAGAAACTGTAGGCATGGTTCATTTACTTAACATCAGCTTCTGTTTTGTTTACTTTCATTGTTGTATTTTTTCGATAACAGCTGGTTACCCCCCCCCAAAATGTGTAGCAGATCTAAACTTCTGCGTTCTGTCAAAGTGTCTCTATATTTGGGTTGGGAGAATCCCATAGCCTCTTTATTTATGAAGATTCTAGTATTCAAGTCTCTTTGGCATAGTTTACTTTCATTTTGTTGCCTTTTACTGTACTGATGCTTTATGATATGTTCTGCAGGTTATCTTTATAATCACCAAACAAAGGAGTTCTATAATCTTACTTATGCACATGAGCAACCTGAAAGTTCTGCGAGATTTGGAGGTTTATTCTTCTTTTCTATTCTCTTCCAAGTCTAATGTCATGTGTTTATATTGTGGGCTACTGCATCCTTTACTGAATTCGATTGAACTTTATTGTGAAAATTGGATGTTCCTTTTCCTTATACTCATTCAAGGTTGTTTCACCCTGAATAACAGCAGGGTACGGCATCTAGTGACTTCAAACAATGGGGTTTTCTGTAGTTTGTTAGCTGATGAAGTGTTACAATTCATATTCTATTATATAGAATAGAATTTTGTGTCGGAGTGTTGAAATTTTGATCTTAGCTAGTTAACTCACAGATGCACAGAATTGTATTTCTTGAAAGTTAGATGTTGCTTCTCTTCTTTGTCAGAATTTAAAATTTGTGCAACTGTTATGTAACATTCCACCTAAGAGTCGTATATGCTCCCAGGCACAGCTCCCAAGGGGAACCTGTCCTAGGCTCTCTCTCTTACTCTGTTTGATCCTTTTCAGGCAACTCCTACCGGAATTAGCTTCTTTTTTACCATGGGGGACAAAATTATTTACTTTGCGGTGGAATTTTAATCATACGATCTCTAAGTATGGGTGACAGTGTGTGCTTTTTCATTTCCAGTGATAAGTCTTTTGAAATAAATGATATCAGTGAAGGTTCTTTTAGGTGGTTCTTGTTCAAGGAGTTCAGTAGTCGGTTTGCTTGCCAGTAAGATTAAGATCGACGAAGTCATTTTAAGATGGGTATGCAGTGTTATGAGATTAGGGGCCAAAGAAAATGAGCTATTATCATCCCGGAGATGGATTACAATGTTCGGTGGAGTGATTTAGTCGACAAAATTATCAGATCTCTGGGTGAGCCAGTTAACCAGCTCTCCGGAAGTTTGTCACCCAGGGAAATCTTTTATGGATGCTGCAAATATCCAGAAATGGCCGGTCATGAGCTCTTAAGTCTCATTCTGAATTGGAGAATCTACAGGAATACTTGCAGTGCTGCTTAGTTGGAACCTTCAATGACCCTTTCAGCTCGAGTCCAAATCCAACAGTCATCCATCAGTGGTTCCTGAAAAGGTAGAAGATGACGGCAGGGTTGCGCGTCTTACAGCTCACACATAACCAGATAATGTTCAAGTTTCTATCTAGGCAAGAAGCTGAGAGGATAATAATGGGGGAATGGTTTTGGAATGTGAGAAGATTATCACTTGAGTGGTGGTCTCTAGAATCGGGGACAAATAACTTTAAAGAAGGGTTAGTAGCAAATCAGAGGTGGATTAGGGCTTTTGGCATCCCGCTTCACGCATGGTCGGAAAAGTCTCTGAAATTTATCGGGGATTGTGGTGGTTATATTGGTGCAGATGAGGACACAAAGATTCTGAGGAACAGGGTTTTAACCAACGGTCCAAACAAGTTTGTGTCTCGAAAACTGAGCAGTCTATCAATTCAAATTTGAAATCTGCTGATGCCCCTAGGGTTGGGCCCAAAAAGACAACCTTGGGCCAACTTAAAGCAAAGGCCCAGTTGCAGCAGAAGACTTCAGACCAAGCTTATGTTTTGAAGAATGAGCAGCCTATTGATCCAATTCTAAAATCAGCTGAGGACCCTAGGGTTGGGCCTAAAAGTTCTAAGGCAAATTTGGGCCAACTTAAGGCAAAGGCCCGGTTTCAGCAAAAGTCTTCAGACCATCCTTATTATTCAAGGAGGAAAAAGGGGAACTTGCATCTCAATAAAAGAAGGAGATATTAAAGGAGTGGAAGGCTATTAGGCCAGCCCAAGCCCAATCTACAGTGGCAGAGACACAAAAGCTTTCTGAACGACAGTCGAATGCTAAGTTGTCTTAAAAGTCGTTGTTGGCTTCCCAAACGCAAACTGATTCTCTTGAGGAGTGTGAGGGAGATGCAGACGACGAAGCCGAATGCTTGCGACCTCTATCTCTTCTCTCTCTTCCTCCTATCTACTCTGATTTCTCTATTGGGTGTTCTCAAGATTCAGGTTTCTCTTCCCAATTAGTAGCGACACTTTGTCACTACCCTGGTCCGTTGACAGCTTGGAGGAACATGTTATTTCACACCCGACAGTTATCGAAACCTCTCATTGGACCAAGATAGTGATGACCAAAGCTTGTAAAGCCTTTGGGGTCAATTCAGTGGGGTTTGAGCACGAAATCTTAGATATGATACTGCGAATGGAACAAAAGAGGAAGTTACAGTTGCAGAAATCAAAGGGGAAAGAGCAACAAAAGAAAAGATCAAAGGAAAAGGGTGAGATTGTGGCCAAGAAGTTGCAGTGCACAATTAATTATGAGAATGGAGAAGGGTCAAGCAGGGGCAGGTTCCACAAGGCTTTCTCGGAATGAAAGCAAAAATTATCAGTTGGAATATAAGGGGGCTTAATGATATAAGCAAAAGAAACACCATCAAGCTACTTATTCAAAAATGGAAGCCTGATATCTTGTGTTTACAGGAAACAAAAACAGAGTGTTGTTCTGTGGCAATATCAAGACATATTTGGGGATCAAGATGGGTCGAATGGGTAGAATTGAAAGCAAGTGGTAGCAGGGGTGGCATTATTATTTTATGGGACAAAAGACAATGGAAATGCTTAGACTCTTACCAAGGGCAGCATACTCTTTCGGCCATGTGAGAGGGTTTGCAGGTGGACTTCAGATTCTGTTTCTTTGGGGTGTATGGACCTCACTCAACTCCAGAAAGGTGTGACCTATGAGATGAGTTGGCTGCTGTCAGAGGCATTTGAGATGGATGTTGGGTCATAGGCGGTGACTTTAATGTATGTAGATATGAACATGAGAGGCACAATTGTATAAAGAGATCCCAGGACATGAAGGACTTATTTGTATTTATTCAAGACATGGGTCTTATTGATCTCCCCTTACATGGTGCAACTTATACATGGACAAGGGGAGAGGAATTTCTGCAAGCTTCCAGAATTGATAGGTTCTTAATTTCCACTGAATGAAATGAATTCTTTGGAGTTGTGAAGCAGGTGGGCCTACTAAGGGTTCTCTCCGACCACAGTTCCTTAGCCCTAGAGAGTGGTGATTGGACTTCTGATCCTTCGTACTTCAAATTCGAGAACATGTGGCTGTAGCATGAAGGTTTTCATGATATGGTCGAAAAATGGTGGCAATGTTATATAGTAAATGGCTCTCCGACTTTATACTCTCCCAGAAATTAAAATTTTGAAGAAAGACCTTGTTACATGGAACAAGGAGGTCTTTGGTAATCTAAATTCTAGAATCAGTAAAGCCATGGATGATCTTCTGTTGACTAAACAAGTAACTGAAGGAAAGGTCCGGTCTCAAGTCGAAAAGAACAAAATTTTGCAATTACAATTAGAGATTCAACAATTAGCAAAAGCAGAGGAAACCTCTTGGAGACAAAAATCGCGGTGTCTATGGTTAAAAGAGTGGGATAGGAACACAAAATACTTTCAAAGAATAGCCAACTCTCACAGGAGATACAACCACATTGACAGATTGCAGGAAATGACCTCATTGAAGGAAAAGAGCAGGTGAAAGAGGTAATTCTTGACTTCTACCAAGAGTTATACTCTGAAAACGAATCATGGAGGCCTACCACTTCTTTTGAGGGTCTGGGCAGTTTGAGCTTTGAAGAGAAGACTGCTTTGGAGCAAACCTTTGAAGAAGAAGAAGAAATATTGAATGCAATCAACTCATGTGCCCCAAACAAAAGTCCAGGGCCAGATGGCTTCTCTATGGGGTTTTATCAGAAGTGTTGGGGAATTATCAAGCAAGATATTTTAGGTGCGCTCAATCACTTCCACAACAATTGCCACATGGTGAAATCTTTTAATGCCTCTTTTATTGAACTTGTCCCTAAAGAAAGGTGTGATAGAACTTAAGGATTTTAGGCCTATCAGTCTTATTGGTAGTGTGTACAAAATTTTGGCCAAAGTGCTCTCAGAAAGGCTAAAGAAGGTGATTGGGAATCTAGTCTCTGGTTTTCAGAATGCTTTTGTTCAGGGAAGGCAAATCAGGCAAATCACTGATGCAACACTTATTACCAGTGAAGTTCTAGATTGGAAGCAGAAAAGTGGTACTCCAGGTCTGCTAGGCGTTTGATAAATTGAGTTGGTCCTTCCTTGTTTCAATCCCAAGGAAAATGGGATTTCGAGAGAGATGGGTAAGGTGGATCAAGTATAGCTTCTCCACCATAAAGTATTCTGTACTAGTGAATAGAAGTCATGTGGGTTTTTTCTCTCCCGATAGAGGCATCAGGCAAGGGGACCCCTTATCACCCTTCCTTTTTATTCTGGCTATGGAGGGTTTGAGTAGGATGTTAGAGAAGGCTAAACAACTTCAATGGATAGAAGTCTTTGAGGTGGGCAATGGTTATGGTCCACCAGTCTCGATCTCACATCATTTATTTGCTGATGACACCTTGGTTTTCTGTGGAGCTAAGAAATCTCAAGTGCAATATCTTAGTCTCACCCTTATGCTCTTTGAAGCATTGTCAGGTCTCCACATCAACATGTCCAAGAGCACTGTATACCCTGTAAATGAGGTCCCTGATCTGGAAGATATGGCAGATATCATGTGTTGCCCTAATGGCTCCTTTCCCACCACCTACTTGGGTATGCCTTTGGGTGCCATGAATAGATCATCTCAAGTTTGGAATGTGATTGTGGAAAAGTTTGAGAGAAGGTTAGCCTCCTGGCAACAACAATACCTCTCTCTAGGAGGAAGATTAACACTCATCAATAGTGTATTTGACAACATTCCCACCTATTTTATGTCCTTACTTCTTATGCCAGCTCAGGTGAAACAACGACTTGACAAAATCAGGAGAGACTTTCTCTGGGAAGGCAACAAGGACCACAAAATTCACCTTGTTAAATGGGCCAAAGTCACTTTGCCAAAACAATATGGAGGATTGGAGATAAAAGACTTGGCCTTACATAACAAGTGTATGCTATTGAAGTGGCACTGGAGATACAATCAAGAGGCGGCTGGCTTGTGGAAGGAAGTGATCCAAGCAAAGTATGGTAGTGTTAGTCATTGGTGCTCTAATAGAGTCAGTACCTCTTATGGTACGGGGGTCTAGAGAGATATAAGGAAACTGTGGGAAATATTCTTCAGTCAAGCCTCACTTATGGTGGGAAATGGGGAACATATTCAGTTTTGGAAAAATATTTGGCTAGGTGACACTCCTCTAATGAATGTTTTTCCAAACATTTTCCAGATTGCATCTCATCCAGACTCAACCATCTCGCAGTACAGGAAAGACAATGTGTGGAATCTGATCCTAAGGAGAAATCTTAATGACTGGGAGTTGGAAGAGGTTTTTAGCCTTATGACCACCATTCAGACTAGTGCAATCAATAGTCAACGCAGGGACAAACTTATCTGGAGACATAGCAAGGACGGATCCTACTCAGTACCTTCAACAAAGCTCCAAGAAGACCTTAATTGATCAATGGCCATGGAAATTAATCTGGAGAACTAAGTTGCCACCTAAAGTTATTTGTTTCAGTTGGATTAGTCTAAAAGACTCTTGCTTGACTCAGAATAATCTCATGAGGAGGAAATTCCAAATAGTCAACCGATGCTACATGTGCTTGTGCAACTCAGAATCTATTAATCACTTGTTCCTTCATTGCACAGTTGCAACAGGCCTATGGAACATGTTCTTCTCACTTTTTGGACTCACTTGGGTCATGCCAAGATCATTGAGAGAGGCCTTTGTCTGTTGGAGTTCTTGGAAAGTTGGGAAGTCCATCAAGCGGATCTGGTCTTTGGTTCCAGCCTGTATTTTGTGGTGCTTATGGACGGAGAGAAACAAAAGATGTTCTGATGGCACCCCAACTCCCATCTCTACCGTTAAAGCAAGATGTTTGATTACTCTTTTTGGTTGGGTTAATCTCCCTCCTGTACTTAGTGTCGATTCTTACCTAGAATTTATCAGCTCCATAGATCTCTGTTGTTAGCTGTTTAGATAGCTTTTTTTTGCCTTTATGGGAGCTGATATTTCTTTCTTTTGTAATCTGTGCATCTGCTTGATGCTTTGTTAATGACATTCTTCTTACTTCATCAAAAAAAATAAAAAAAAAATTCCACCTGACATACTGGTACGTGCACTTGCATGTATATTGATCATATGAAGTCTTATGATGAGCACCTTAAATACATGTTAGATTTGTTGTGAGCACTTCCCAACGTATCATTAGATCCCATTTGAATATTTGCTTCATATTTCTTGCAGACTACCTTGTCACAAAGTGTGGTGTACTCATGATGTCACTCTTTGTTTTCTTTACCACGACAATGTCAGTTTCATTTACATTGAGAGAGACCCAAACACGCATGCTGAAGTTTACGGGTAGGTTCCCTTTTGTATATTTGATGCCACAAACTGCAGTGGTGTTTTTATATCGTGAAATTATAATGCCTTACACATCTGGATACTTCTCAATCATATTCTATTGCTTAAATTACATGTCAACATGAAAACAAAGAAGAAAGGTATGGTCATGCTGTTGTCAAAGTATGAAGCACTCAACTTTCATATACAAATATTCTGTTGATCTTGTATTCTAAACAAGCTGTTTAATTGTTGATTTGTTGAGCCTCTACTGCTTGTTGTCTATATTTTGTTTGATGTAGCCTTCCTTTCCTTTCTTAGACATTTCTACTGTAAAAATATGTGCAGTGCAGCTACAGCATCATGCTCGGCATAGGCTTCCAACATTTCAATTGATCTTTGTGCACGTAATTGAGTCCCTTGTTTTTGTACCGGTAAGATTCCCAGTTGATTCCATGTTTGTTTTGTAGTCAGTGAATGTTGGTTATAAATTTAAGGCCATTCAGGTATAACTTAGAGTTCGACGTGCAGATCATGATAGGCATCTTATTTTTTTTGTTCGAGTTCTATGATGATCAGCTGCTGGCTTTCATGGTGTTAATTTTTGTTTGGCTGTGCGAACTTTTCACATTAATCAGGTCTCTCTCTCTCTCTCTCTCTCTCTCTCTGTGTGTGTGTGTGTGTGTGTGTCACATGTGCTGTCCTGCACATAGACATGGATTACTACTCTCTATTAGTTAAAAAATGACATATTCAGATTGTACTTGGTAGCGACACAAGTTATTTAACTTCCTGATAGTCTAAGTGCTAATGCTACTTGACTGTCCTATGTAACACATGCTTTGGTCTTCCTCTTTTCATACTAGTATGATTTAAGTTTGGAACCTCAGAAATGTCTATAGTGGTGTACATCCAGATGGGTCCTATACATTTTTGGGTGATGATTGTCAGCTCTATATCTCGTTGATTGAAGGAAAACTATTTCAACCCCTCTTAAAGCTGCTTGAAATTTGAAGTCCCTATTCATACTGCCTGAGATTTGGCCTAATATTTGAAAATGATCTGGTGCTCCCTTAATAGCAGCCACACATTTCCCGCTTGGAAGATCCCTTCAGCATTTTGTTAGTCTGCTAGTTTCTTGATCAGCAACTTCTGCCAATATTATGCATTGATCAGAAGAATAAACCTGTACTCTTGTATTTATCACTATTTGTGAGCATAGTTTTACATTTATTTTTTATTTCTAATGTTTATTTGCCAAGACAGAAGATGTTCGGTGGAGAAGAAGAATTGTAGTCTGATGTTCCCAAATTAGTGTGCCAAATGATTGGCACCCAACTTGTAATACCCGTCGAGTAAACCCTGTTCTGTCTTATACCTATTAAGAAACTAACCATAACAATAAAAGCTAGTATGTAATCAATGATTTGAAAAATTGAAATACAAACATAACGTTAAAACGTCTGAAAACTAATCCACTGATAAGTCATGTGCTTCTAAGGACTGCAATCTATAACAATGCCTTTGGGGCATTCCCAGGAAACACATAGCGTCTTAAACAAATGAAACTCTTGGAACGGTCTGCTACTGCTGCGAACAAATCAACGGAGCCTGTCAATAAATTTAGAAAGTCTTCCCCTAGCCACATGCTTCTTCACCTGCGCACTCAACACCTACCGTACAATGCGACAGGCCCAAACGGGTTAACTACTTCTGAAGGATACCAGTAAGTTTTGTTACTCCCTGAGTGGAGGACAAGACTAGTCTGGAAAAATTATGTAATATAATGAAATGACAAGTAACGCAAGTAATTCACATAATAAATATTGTGAACCTGTGAGCTAAAATTGAATTTGAAAACTGAGTCTGAAATAAATCTGAAAACTATTGAAACTAAAAACTATAATGGGAGCTGAAAAACTGGGCAGTTCTTAAAGGAATAACTATTTAAAACGCTTATAGCGGTGAAGCCAAGCGAAGCGACCTGAAGCGACCTCGGAGAAGATTAGCGACCGCTTCAATGGCAGAGCATGAAGTGTGAAGTGCACAAAAAAATTGCTTTTGTTTTTTCAAAACTATGACTTTAATTGTAAATACAAGTTACGACATTACCTGGAGTCCTCGACATTTCAGAGCCTAGGGTTTTGACACAATTCTTTGCTTCTCGACTTCGTAGGAGATCAATCCTTCTTTCATTCTCTCTTCTGCTTCTCGACTTCAGCCTATGGTTTTTTTTCTTCTCTTCTTTCCTCTGTTTTCTTCTTTTTCTTCTTGCCCTGTTTTACTGTTTCTCTGCCGTGCTTTGCTCTTTCTTTTGCTGCTATTTTTTTTTTTGGTTAATTATAGTAGCTGAGATTAAAAGTTTTTCAAATCCTCCAGTCTCAGTAAAAAAATTTCAATTAAAGTAGCTGAATTTCAATTCTATCCTAATAGTCCATTTCAGTCGATTTTATTTTAAAATATTGCAGTCGCGGAATTTTCATTCTTCTGCTCTTAAAGATTGTAAATGACGTCACAAGATCAAAAGAAAGACCCGACTTGGATGTATACTCAAAAAAGTCAGCGATACTGAAAAAGACGTTTATTCAATGTTTTTATGTAACAAGATCAGAAAAGGGGAATTTATCATCACAAACATCACCTCATCGGATTTAATATCCACAACAAAATAAACTGTGTTGTCTTCCATCTCAACAAGCTATTTAGTCTGTACTTTGAAAGATTGGAACTGATAAATTCAGGCCGAAGCTTGAAACCCCTCTTAAATTGTGGTACCACTGAAAAAGAAAGGTTAGGAAGTGCCATCCACGGGGAAGGTGCCTAAGGGCATACAACCCTACTCCCCTCATCCCGGTCCCAGTACAAGTAGGAGTACAATTATTTTGCTATCTTAAATAGGTTCAATTAAAAATGAGATTATCTCATTTAAAAGCTTAAACTGTTAGGGAGAGCACACTTTTATTATTTAATGATATTCTCAACACGCCCCTCACGTGCGGGCTTGATTCTTTTTCATGGGCCAAACACGTGGAAATTCTTTTAAATTTAGGGTGGCGGTGAAATTCAATATCATGACTACTGTCTACTCTGATACCATGTTAAATCAGGTCTTGGGCTTATTCATACCCCAAAAGATAGCTCAAAGGAAGAGGATTGCCCAAGCCTATATAAGAAGTCCACTCATCTCATTAACCATCACTGCGAGACTTTTTGCTTTTAACACCCCACCTCACGTCCAGTGTTTAGCATCTAATGCTCGGGAAATTTTGGTCAATTTTTACCCACCTCACGCCCAGTGCTTAGCATCTCGTGCGTGGGTAATTTTGATTTTTTTTAGGCTCCAACATTGGGTGAGATGGGCTCTGTTGTGCTACCATGATGAAGTGTATAACCATCTCATCTAAAAGCTTAAGTTGTTAGAGAGAGCAGACTTTTATTATTTATTGATATTCTCAACAATTTAATTTCTTGTTTACCTTGTTTTCTCTATTTTAACCATGTTGGTTATCTTTTGCAGCGTACGCACGCCAATATCCATGAAGTACTTTCCACGCTTCTTTTTGCTTTACTTTCTGGTTTTCCACATTTACTTCTTTTCTTATAGTTATGGTATGTCCAAATTACTTGAGGTTCAGCTTTTGCTTACTTTTCCAGTCTTCCTTTTCTGACAACATGGTCTATCTTCTCAGGTTTTTCTTATCTAGCGCTCTCGACAACAGCTGCATTTATGCAACATCTTATTTTATACTTCTGGAACCGTTTTGAGGTAGAATGCAACTTTTGATATTTTTAGCAGTTAGAGATTCTTTTTGTTTTAGGGGCTTTGAAAAATTAAACAGGTTTAGACACTAGAAAACCTTATAATATTTCTGTTTGGTGGGTGTGAATATATCTTCCCTGACTTTACATTACAGTTCATCTGAAAGATGTGTTACCTGTGTTGGAATGTTTGAGGATGTCTATTATACTCTGTTGATCCTATACAGCCATGTCCAGGTGTTGCTGGTGTGCTAGGAAACAGAGGAGAAAAAACAATGATTTCTTAAACATTTTGAGCACATCTTTGTTTTTTCTCCCCATGGAGAGAATGTTGAATCAAGGTTTATGTCTTTAGGAATGTATTCAACTGACAGAAATGCCAGAGGAATAATTAATTGAAGTTAAATTACACTTACAGTTCCTCTCGACTTAACGCCTAATAACTTGCTGATTTTTCTCAAATTGACTATGATATTTCAGATTGATAATGACAACATCATGATGATAAAATCATGCTTGAATGTATTTTCTTTGAGTATTCCATGCTTGATGTATATTTTGCTGACTAGATGGCTGCCCTAGCAAATCTTAGAACTCATTGAATTAGGTTTACAACTGGTTGATCCTGAGCATATTTGTTTAAACTTGATCTCAGTTCGAATTCCTAGCTTTATTTCAGATTAGATGGGAGTTCATCTATGTATGTAAATACTTATTTTAAAACGAAAATAATTTCCTTGTTTTGCAACCTAAATATATTTTGGGATTTGTCCATGTATGTTTGTTGTTCAGGTTCCAGCTTTGCAGAGATTTATGCAAAGCAGACGGTCACATTTTCAGCAGCATCCTGACTTTCATATCACCTCCTCTACTATTCTTGCATCAACTTTGCACATTACAAGATTAAATGCAAGGAGCCCTGCTCCAACTAATGTTGATATGGCTCCTGGTCCTGGGCCTAGAATTGATCTGTCATTGCCAAGAAATGGTGCCAATGAATTTCCGGGAGTTGCAGATGGACAAGGTAATGGAAACCAAGATGAGTTTGGTAATTCTCTTCAACTTGGAGGCCAAGTGGATACCCGCCAGTCTGAAGGTGGAGCTAACCCGGGGTCGATGAATTCATTCAGCTCCTTGCTGCTGTGGATATTAGGGGGTGCTTCTTCTGAAGGTCTAAACTCCTTTCTCTCTATATTTCGAGATGTAAGAGAGCATGGTCAAGTTTTTGCTGGACAAGAAACTCATGCCACCCAAAATCCTGAATAGGTGCAGATGGCAGCTGAAATGTTGGCAGCATAAGCACAAGGGAGAAGTATCCCGAAAACACTGTTTATCCATGAGAATGGAGAAGTAAGGCTAAGGACTGAGGCTGTCAATGTGTGGACAGATCTGTGGAAGTTGTAGAGAATTCTGTAGTTGATGAATCACTAAAAACTTATTATTATTTGGTTTTTGTTTGGTTTACTTAATCGTATGTACATATGAATTGAAGTAAAATGTGTAAACCTTCTTTTGGATTGAACCTATGTAAAGCTATTTTGTTGCAATCATCGTCTTTTAAGTCATATAACCCGGTTTGACGTTATTGTTGATTTTGTATTGAATTTTAGTTATCTTCTCTTTAAACAATGTCTTGCTCATTTACTTATCTCCACACGCTACAGTTATTTTCTGTGCTTTGTGCCATCATGAAAGAAATAGGTTTACAAACATACATCATCTTTTAATAAACCGAACAAGATAGAAGATCAATTTTGTGTATGTTTACGAAAAATAATCATATCATATATTTATATAAAGAGAACCTTAGGCTTACTTATGTGGCGCCTAGAATCGTCAATATGGGCTAGGCTTGTAGGGCCGGTCTGGCCTAACCCGAGATTTAATAGGGCTGTGTTATGATTTTTGGAGTCCATTTGAGAAAAGAGTTTTTTAGCCCGGACTGAATAAGCCTGCTGATTTGTGGGGCTTGAAAATATCAGAAGGGCGGCCCGTGGGCCAATAAAAATTAAATAAAAAATATAATATAATATTAAAATTTTTAAAATTAAAGAGAGTTCAAACTCAAAACAATTAAGTTAATATTTGTATTTAGATATTTTTACTTTTACTTGAAAAAAAAACTTAATAAATATTATAAAAATAATTTTATTGTGGATTTGATTAAAAAGTAGTAACATTAACATCATGTAATATTGTTTGGTCGATATTTATGATAATATTTTTAAATTATAATTTATAATTTAATTTATAATTCTAAAAATAATATAATTTTTTAAAAAGTAGTAACATTAACATCATGTAATATTGTTTTATCGATATTTATGATAATATTTTTAAATTATAATTTATAATTCTAGAAATAATATAATTTTTAAAAGTGGGCTGGCCTGCCAAGCCTGTAGCCCACGTACTTGTGGGTTGGGCTGGCCATTTTCTGGCCCACACAAAAAATGAGCTAGCCCGGCGTAGCTCGTAAAATGTCTAAGCCTGTATGGGTTAGCCCGGATAGGGTGGGCTAGCCCATATTGACAGCTCTAGTGGCGCCACCAGAAACAAAGAATTTCCTGATAATTTATTTATTTCCAAAACTAACCTTCCCCTTTAATGAAAAGTTATAACTTTTTGTGAAAAATGTTTTTTTATGAAATGTTGCAACTTTTACGAAAAATTGTGACTTTTTCATGAAAATTGCGACTTTAATGAAAAGTTATGACTTTTATGAAAAATTGTGACTTTTATGAATGGTTGTGACCTTTCCGAAGTGTTACAACTTTTCCAAACAATTTTAACCTTTCTGATAAGGTACAATAAAAATTTGTTCACATTACCCTTTGTTGTCTATAAAATAGAGAGATTTCTTCTCTTTTAAAAAAAATGAAAATTCTCCTCCTCCTCCATTAAATATGTGTGTACTTTGCTCGTGTCGAGTGACTCAATGACACAATCGCTTATGGTACAGATCATGGTATATAGTTTTACAATCATTAATTTATGCTTCTGTGATACTACATTTCCGCGAAATTTTACAAGTTATCATATATCATATATTTATATAAAAGAGAATCTTCGATCCGTCTATGTGGCTGACGCCACCACAAAGTAGAGTTCACTTTTGATTATTTATTTATAATACTAGTCTTTCCTTTTATGAAGAGTTGCAACTTTAATAAAGAGTTGCAGTTTTATGAAGTGTTGCAACTTTTATGAAAAATTCTGTCTTTTATGAAAAATTGTGACTTGAATGAAGAGTTGCGACTTTTATGAAAAGTTGTGACTTTTATGAAAGGTTGCGACCTTCCTGAAGTGTTTGCAACTTTTCTAAATAGATGTTACCTTTCCGATAAGACACAATAAATATTTTTTCGCACTATCCTTTATTTTCTATAAATAGAGCGATTTTCTCTCATTTTAAAACAACAAAAATTCTGTACCTCTTCTTTCTTCTTCTTCTTCTTCTTCACAATTAAATATTTGTGCACTTTGCTCATGTTGATTGATTCACTGACACCATTGCTTAAGTTACGTACCCTGATATGTATTTTTACAGTCATTAATTTTTGCTTATGTTATTAAGGATAAATGATAAGATGTAATAATTTTTATTTTTCTTTACATTATAAATGTTTATATTACGTAATCTTGTATGTAAGATAATATAGTATTTTAGTTTTTATGACTTGTATTCACACTATCCTTTATTGGCTATAAATAGAGGGATTTCCTCTCATTTAAAAAAAATTGAAAATTCTTAACCTTCTCTTCTCCTCCTCCTCCTCCTCCTCCTTCTTCACAATTAAATATGTGCGTACTTTGCTAGTGTTGTCACATCCCGAAACCACACCCTAGAAGATAGGTTCAATCTCGGATTGCAACCGGCGTACTTGATCTCTCGGAGGTCTTGTACAAACCCTTAAATATCATTCATCGCATATACATAATGAAAAGTAGTGCGGAATTAAAACTTTTCACAAAATATTTCATAGTCTTTAAAAACTCTTTCATATAAAATCATAGGAAATACTAAGTCTCAATCTCATCAAACTTAAGACACGAAAATACTTTTGGGACACGGCCCATACTTCATACAAAAATAGAAATACTTAGTCTATTACAATACTTTGAAATAGAAGACATAAAAGACATCTATATATGCCCTCGAGGCAATTGAGGACATACTTCAACTTCACTTGAATGAAGCTACGATCCAAGTCTTGCTTCCTAAATGCTCCTCACCTACCAACAACTATAGAGATAGATAATAGCATGGAATTAGTACAACCACATGTACTAAGTATGACATTATACATAAAAATCATGAAAACGGACATTTATTAGAAATATGCATATTTTCATTTAAAAATCATATCATAATCATAAGAACAACATTTAACACCTTAGAAACACATAACATAACATTTAAGCAATTTAACACATTTTCGAGGCAACATTATAGTAAGCTTATTTCACTGCACAGTGAAGTGCCTCTACATCTCTTTTAACACTTTCTAGCATGTGGTCTTCTCACTAAAAGCTATCCTAAGACTCACTTAAGCAACACAAAGAGAAATCGCCCATACAACCTCTCTAATCATGCCTAAATGACCCTCAAGACTACTTATAATAAGACACGTACACACTTAAAAGATCCTATAGACTACATAGGATAGAATCATTCTCACTTAATACATCAACACATAGGTAATATGACATTTCTTACAAGACTATCAAAAGACTTACTTAAGTACATCAAGAAGATAACGTCCATAATTGACCTCTTCAAGACTACCTATATAATCCTTAAGACTAACTAAGTTTAGATCATGTCTACATAATCAACATCTTCCCTAACTAGAGTCATTCTTAAGACTTATCTAGGTAAGATACGAAGTGACCATTCCTATGCCCCCATCACACCTTAACTACACAACCCTTAACTACTCTAGTTAAGTACTTATTCATTTAACATACTTTCTTAGCTTAAGTCATTATATTCATTAGTTCATTTAGGACTCATTCATCACATAAAGGACATTCAAGTAACGATATTGGACAAGACCTAGGAATTCTCACTAACACCTTCAAATTCTATTGTGCAATGTTTAGATAACGTCTCATACCACCACCTAAACTCATAGAACTTCTCTAATGCTAGTAGGTATCCCATATGATGAGAATAGGCAATAACCGACATAGACCATGATAGCAAGACATGGAATCCGGAGTTCTAACCTACTCCGATGAGAGTGTTCTACTTACCAATGGTAGAACTTACACACATCCCATGTAGGCACATGGTTAAGGAATATGAAGGGCATGCTTTGTAATCTAGTCTCATTCTTTAACTAGAAATACTTCCCTTACCATACTCACTCGTTGCTAGCCTTTGTTCTCATAGAGTAATTCACATTTAAGGTTCATACAAAGGGGTTCCATATCAAGTTCATAACCCAATCACATTTACCCTACCAAGGAAAGGTCCACTAGGGCTACCTGACAATGGAGACAAGAAGCTCATCATGACTTTCCTAAGGTTTGTATCACGCCCCGAGCTACCCCCGAGACGCGGACACGGGACCTAGGACCACAAGTGTTCCCAAGCTAACCCTGTTGGCATGATAATGAGCATACTAAAGAATATAAACTGTTGCGGAAGCTAGATCATACTTAAAATAAAAAGATCGGGAATACCCATGTGCTAAAACTGAGATGTATGAAAACTGATGAGTTTAATACAAAGAAAATATTAACTCAACGGTAAGCTGAACTAACTATGTCTGAAAATAGCCTCTAAACTGGACTAGAAATACTAGGACAAGCCCCAGCTAAATCTAGCAAAAAATGAAACTAAATGACTAAAAGACTGAAATGAATCTCATGACTGTTGTCCTGGGAGAATGAGGACTCACCACTGAATCTGCTGAATTGGAGATCGGAAATCGATCTATGCGCGATATGAATGCTGAGAACCTGAACCTACATCACGAGAAGATATAGCGCACGTATGCGTCAGTACTTGGAGGGTACTGAGCATGTATGATAGAATAAAGCTGAAATAAAACATAACTGAACAAGCACAAAAGCATGTATAATAATCTGAACATGATATACTGAGTTCTGAGCTAACTGGATGCAGTGACCAATTTATAACATGCTGAAACTGAATACTGAGTATACTGATAAATGGTCAATGTAAGAGAGTCTGACTGAACTATGAGAGCTACTAATAACCGATAATAAAACCACATGAGCTAAATGTGGAGTCCGATGTATACGCCCCATCGAGAGGACTCCATATACCCTGCCAGAGGTATAAAGGCATTCTGGCGTGATCAATAAACTGATTGCCCACAGAGGGGACTTACAACCTACTTGGCTAGTAGTTCTGGGACTAATTGGATACGCTGAACCCTAGTCCAACTCGGTATTATGCTACTCCCATTGATTTATGTAGTTAATTGATTATGTTTGAATTTCTGTAAAATTGAATTCCTTAAAACTGAACATGCAAACTGAGAATGCAACATTTAATTTAATAATGATGCATTAATAACTGAGGCATGTATAACTGAATAGCTGAAATATCTTACCTAGCATGTGTAATTCAAGAACTAAAGAAATACATAGCTAGGGTTCTGAAATTTATGCAATAATCTGAGTAATAACATGGAAATCTGATTTGGAACATATAACTAATAAATTCATGAAGTTCTATCAAAGTTCTAGAAACCCTAGGTTTAATCATAACAAGAGAATCAATAATTGACTGAAAACTAGGGACCCAATGGGTGAAAGGAACCCACTAGTGAAATCCCACATACCTGGTGATGAAATTCACGGAAAAACACTTAGGTTTCGGGGCTGGAACTGCTGGAACCTTGATGTGTTTTTGAACTAGGGTTCTTGACCTTTTTCTTCTTTCTTGCTTCTAATTTTTCTAAGTTTTGATTAATGATTTGACTTAGGTAAGTTTTAGTTATGTTTCTAGGCTTAAACTGACTAATATCTGATGATTTAGGGTCAAAACGACGTATCTTAGAGCTTAAACAAAGTGGGAAAAGACCAAAAGACCCCTGGGTTAATGGCTGTCGGACCCGACGACCTGGACAGACGGTCCGTCGTTCAATCGACGGTCCATCGTTTGGTCCGTAGATTGGGTTTGTTTGACATACTTTTACTAAAACGGGCATAACGTTTTACTCGGAGCTCTGATTTTAGTAAGGTCGATGTCTATGAAAATCTAATTCAATTATCTATCTTTTGGTATTTCATGGGCCACCAAATTCATTTTCTGGTAAGAGTTATGATCATTTAAAGTTGACCCAACTGCATTTCGCCCCTAACTGTCTGCTAATTCCCACCTGCGGTCAGACCTACGGACCATGGGTCCATATACAAACCGTGCTGGTCAACCGTGGTTCTTGTCAGAGAGTGGGTGAATGGGGTGTCGATCGACGATCACAGACTATGGACCGTAGGTCCATCCATCGATCAGGACTTAACAAAATTTTCCTGGGCTGAGATTTTGGGGGTTTCTGACCCCATTGACGGATGTGTAGGACGGACCGTGGGTCAGGCTACGATCCGTCGATTGCCACCATTGGTTGCACCTGCAGGTTTTCTGAAAAATTGATTTTTGTTGTGTTTTGGATACGGGGTGTTACAGTTTTATATGATACCGTTCCAGCCAATCAACCTTAAGTCTATCATTCCTTTATTTGAAGGATACCATTACGACTTTTGACTTCAACATTCATAACCTTACCACTAGGTTCAAGGTTTCACATAAAGGATCCTCTTAACATCATTTAAGGTCCCATGTCATTCATACATACAAGACTAGAGGCTTTAGCATCCTAAGTCAAGACATCACATATTCACATTCATTCATGCATCAAGTAAGGGACACAAGTCAACCAAGACAAGACACAACATACTTCACTTTAACACATATTACATGTCATTCTAGAAACACATAGACATAACCATATCCTCTTTAAGTCATTCTATACACTATCATATCATCATAAATATGACCATCATAGACTCATATAGTCAAGTAGGGATAACCAAGCATCAACTCTAAGACTATACACACAAAGCCATAACCATAGTCTAACACGATCACCTAAATAACATCAATAGAAGAAACCACATATACTTTTCCATTACTTATCATACAGGTAGATATTATCATACTTCACATAATCAACTACACAAATAACCACATTACTTCAAGTAGTTGCCGACAAGGCCATAATCATCATAATACTTAAAATAACGCCATAAGGCCACATCAATTGCAAGTAAAGCACATAACACCGCCACCATAACTGGACCATACCAATCACAATATAATTGAAGTCTAAAATACATAAAATAAAGGGAATAGGGAAGCGTACCACCACTCCATCCTCAACACCTCAATTCAATGCTAAATCAACCAATTCAATATCATAAGACCCTTACCAATGACCATGAAAAATAATTCAATGCAATTATTACAATACTCAATGAAACTAGGTCAATTCATTATATATTCATCAATCTAATGCAACCTAGATATCAATTGAACACAATTCTTACATCATTAGAGAGCCCATAGAAAACTACACTAGAATTCATAAACATTAAGTCAATATCAAGTAACCCATAACTTAGTCAAAAACTAGGGTTCATCAATTTCATGGGTTCATAGGTTAATTGAGTTAAACCATCAATTTAATAACAATTCAATCACTAATCAATGCTTAAGAACCTTTAATGCAAGATCCCATGCATAGATCATGAAATTGGACAATTCAACTTTGAAAACTTTAGAAAACATCTTTGAAAGTTGGGCTCCTTGATGAACAGAGTTTCAAGGATCAAAAACCATACCTCAATGAAGCTAATTCTTCAATTTGATGAAGAATATCCACTCAATCCTCCAATCCAAGCCCTTCCTTGAGTTTTGGCTCCAATGAAGTTCCAGGGAATTTCTAAGGGATTTTTGGGTTTTTGTTTTGAAGGATGAAATCTTCGAAGTGTTTTAGGCTTATAAACATATTTAAAATACCTAAAATACCCTTAAGGAACCGTCAATACCCTTATTTGGACGTGGGGTGAATTTACAAGTTCACCCCTCACTTAAGAGTGAACTGCATGCAGGGACAGACCCATCGACGGTTGGCAGTGGACGGACCATTTTTACACAAATGGACCATCCTGTCATTCCGTCATTTAGTTCAGAGACTCACCTTTGGTCTCTCCTATCCCTGCCTCAGTCCCAAATGATGCGACCCTACCAACGGGGCGTTGACTGACCCACTGGGCGTTGATTGCCTCCGTGGTTTGGGCTGTCTTGGACAGTCTTGGCACCAACTTTGTGTCCTTCCTCAAGGACCCTTGGATGGTCCTTGGGGATGTTTGCCCAGACATTTCCAAACTAAATATGCTCATATATGATTTTAGAACCTCTCACATGAATTTCATCCAAAACGAACACGTAAAACTCGACGAAACATGCATAGACACACAAGGTCGTTTCAAGGCAAAACTTTTGAATGTCATGGACGTTCTTGGACGTTTGACCTCCAAACTTCACGAAACTTGACACACTGCCTATATACACAATAACAAATCATTTAAGGACCTTATAACCTCATTAGTCACACATAAACACATAAAACTACATATGAGACACATAGGTGACTTAGTTATCGAACGTCTTGGTCGTCCCTTGACGTTTGACTTCCAATGCACCTAAACTCTTAGACCCTGCCTCAATACCACATTATAGACCTATTTAGGACCTTAGAACATCATGACCAACATGTTAGGATCTAGTTTACCTAAGTCATTTTTGGGATCTTACATTCTCCCCCACTTGGACAACATTCGCCCTCGAATGACACTTGCCACTCTCCGAACACTTCCAAGAAAAGAGATTGAATTAGCAGCTCAAAACCATATCATATAACACCTTATTCAATTCAAACATCTAAGAAAACATCAATTTCACATAATCTAGAGATTCACAACACAACAAGAAACTAGAAGACATTCTATAACTCATCATGTTACAAAACTCACATGCTTCATTCCAAATAACAAAAACTCATTTATATTCAATATCATACTCATATAAATCAGTTCTAACCACATTGCAACAATTTTAGACCAAAGAATGAATTAGTCATATTTTGCAAAATTGCACAGTGAGCAGGAAAAACATTACAGTGATTTAGGCCATTATTCCAAAAATCAAACTTTTAGGCAATTCATGATAGAAACATGCTAATATGCAAGGTAACATCATATAAACACATTTTACCACATAATCGTAACTTCATAAAACACACAATGCAAGAAGTTAATGAAATTCAATTTCAACAAAACTCCTAAACACCATGCACATGCAACATGCTTCTATGACTTTCTATCCCATCTAATATACATACTCACCCACTTAGAAGGAACTCATATCACAAAAAAAATAAATTCAAGGACTTACCCTCATCATTATCACCATCTGGCTTCTCTCCTCTAGTCCGAAGTGCATAGAAACGCCTCGTTGCTTGAACATCATCCTTTGGAACATTTGGAACAACTTGTTTACCCTCTCTTCCTCTAGAAGCAATGTTAGGACAATCTCTCACCTTGTATCCTTCCTTACCACAACCATATCAACTCTCGGTACCCCTTAGACACTCACCATAATGCCTCTTTCCACAAGTGACACATGTAGGCTTGACATTTTGAGAACCACCTCCTTTCTCCAATTTCACCTTAGCACTCCTAGGTTGTTCTTGAGTTTGAACCCTCTTCTTAAACCTAGATTGCTCTTGATACTAGAACCACTCCTTTTCGAAGTTTCTAGACATCTTCTTAAGTTTATACTCTTCAATAGATTGGGCATACACCATGAGTCTAGCTAGGGTCATATCATCATGTAGCATCGCCGTACGACATTCCTCCCTCACAAGATCGGCGACACCCGTCATAAAACGAATCATTTCATCCCTTGGATTAGACACAAGGGATGGGGCATATCTAGATAACATAGAGAACTTCAAAGAGTATTCCTCAACGCTCGTATTGCCTTGCTTGAGATTGATAAACTTGTCACATCCGGGGAGCACCCGCTAGAAGTAACATGGCGTACTTGACTTCTCAGAGGTCTTATACAATCCCATAGTTATCATTCATCGCATTGTCATAGTAAATTTAGAGGAAATTTAAAACTTTTCATAGAACTTCATATGCTAGAAACTTCACTTCATATATACTCAAAATATCATATTACATACTTATATTGTAAGTCTCTTTGCCATATTAGACTCAAAAACTTTAGAGTACCTTAGGGACACGACCCTTAAAACTTAATACATAAGTATACAACATTTAAATACTTTATAGTAAACATAAGTAGGGAATCCTTGGAACTTAAGGAACCCTTTCCTTAAGCTTGGGAATCACATATCAAGTTCCTCAATCGTATAGACATCCTTTAAGCATCCATAACCTACACTTTGTGTAAAAAGTAGAGAAGAATGAGATTAGTACAAGAATGCACTAAGTATGGCAACCATGCAAAAACATGCATTTAAAAGGGACATTTTCTTGAAATCATACTTCATGCCTTTTTGAGTAAATCTGCATAAAACCTTTATCCAATAGAATTTATATCATTCACATACTTCATATAAACATATTCAAAGGCCAAACATTACATAAGATCATAAATAGAATTTAAGCCATAATTGAGGTCACTTTACAGTGAGCTAATTTCCCTTAACAGTGAACTATCTTCTCTTTTATTCATTAACCTCCCAAGTAACCCTGTAGTGACACTTGGTGCAATGCATCACCTTTACGTCACAAAGAAAGCATACATACAACCTTCATAAGCCAACACATATTATCATGAAATCATAATACATCATAGACACATTTTAAGTCAAGACTTATTGGTTTTACAGTAAGTTACATCCATTTACACATATTTTTACCTCTTTTCATATTCATCATTATAAGACTTTGTTCATGACCCCAATCTTAGTCTACTAGTTCAATGTACATGTGAAGAACCATAACCCCACACATACTTAGTAAACCCTTCATGACACCACAAACCTTGACACATCATACATCAACATAACAATTAAAGGCAACTTCATCCAAGCTAGGCAAGACCTTCATCATATAGTCATTAAGAATCACATAGTGCATATAAGAATAATACCACATCACATAGACTCATACCATGCACATCTTCATGACAAATAGACAAATACTACCATGCCATGCATAAAGACATAAACATAATCATACACTTTAGAACACCTTCCTAGAACTTCCTAAGGAGCTACTTGTGCAATGTCTAGATGGGTTCATTACTTTCACCTATCCTAAGTAACCTCCCTTAAGTCATCCTAGTTAGGGTCCTAGTCATTTACTTCCATTGTCCATTTTACTTTAGGGAAACTATAGCCTTACCGACACTAAGACCATGGATACTAAATATGGAATTTGGTGTTGTAGAGCCTTACACCAATGGAAGGTGTTCTTACCTAGCCAAGGTAGAACATTAACACATGCTAGCATACTAAGTGAATTCACTTGTTAGATCCTATGTGGCAAGCATAGTTATGGAACTTAGAGGTACATGTGAAAACCCTCTTAGCTATTCACACATTCACATTGGTATACATGGGTAGGGGTCATCGATCCTTAATACTTCATTAATGACATCACCTACACATGATCTTATCATAAATATTTACATCCTCATAACAAAAGTAACATAACCTAGATTCACAAGTAAAGTAGAAGACTAGGCATAAGTTACACATAAGGTGATCATCATAACCACTCATTTATATATTCATCAATTTTCTTTCAAGGCTATGGTAAACACATATATAATGACAATAAAGTAAACACCGCCACCATAAGTGGAGCATACCACAAAATGCCATACAAGGCTTCATCAACATTACTACAAAGAAGTAGAGAAGTAGAAGAGTAGAGCAATTCTTACCAATCCTTTAATCTTTGTTCATCATTGACCATTACTACTCTTTCATCAATAATTCAACTATAGGACAATAGCTACAATATAATGATCATAAAAGAAACCATGTACAAGTCGCTACAAGGTCATATTATAACATAATACTAGGCATCGCATGTATACTAGAAAGTAGAGAGTTATAAATCACCTGCTTATATTCTTTACTGTGATTAGCATGATTAACATTCATAATATATCAATAAAACCAACCTAGGGCAGTAGCTAAAGACATAATAATCAAGGCTAAATCATGTTTCATCTACCCTAAATTGAGATCACATTATGTTCATGGCATTATCAATTTATAGAATGTGATGGGAAGTTGATCTCTTATCAATTCTTTCTCACTTTGATTGTCCATTAGTAATTCTCACAATTAATCCATAATACACAAAAAGGCAGTAGTTAAAGATACCATGGCTTAGACGAAATCCTACTATAATTTGCCATGAGGTCAAGATTACAGTGAACATCATGGGATTTCAATAGAGAGGAATTAGGGATGAAGTCTTCAAGCATCAATCCACATTGGATACAACCACATAATTCATCATTATAACCTATTATATGCAGTATCTAAGATACAATTGACCCTATACGACATCATAAACCAATTACCATGGAATCGAGATACAAGAAAACCAACCTAACGTCAAGATCACAAGTTACCACTTGATAGACTAGAAGAACCTAGATCAATTCATATAAGCCTTCTTTACTTTGATCATACGAGATTAATATCTACAATTCAAACATGATATTAATCTAAAACAGTAGCTACAATCATCTTCACTTAATCGAATTCAACATTCAACCATTAAAGAGACAATGTTACAGTGAACTCCTAAAATTCTAAACTAGGTATGTTCAAATCTTCATACATTGATCCACACTGATCCTTCAACATCAAATCATCATCAATTCACGTAAATAACAGTATATATAAACAATTCAACCATTAACAAGCCATGATCACAATGCCCATGCAAGGGCTAAATCGATTTTGTGAAGGGACATGGGTTCATAATGCAATTAGATTAAAATCACGTTAAAACCAATACATTAACATTAATTCATCATGATTAAGCCATTAAAAATGTTTTGAGAAGGAACCCATGGCTAGATTGAAAGATTGAAAGTTTGATCATGAAATCTCTTTGAAAACTTTCAGAAGAATTCTCCAAGTGAAAGGTTACTTAGAGATGAAGGATCACAATACCTTTGTATAGTTCAAAACCTATAAAAATTGGTGAAGAACCCATGAGAATCCAATCTACAAGCTGTTCTTGAGCTTCAACAACAATATAGGTTTCTAGGGAGAATTGGTTTTGGAGGGAAGGTTTATTTCGTGAGCATGGGATTGGGAATGGGTTGGTTACGTTTTAGATTACTTATATACACACAAAAATAGGTAAATAATTCAATTAGAGTCAGTTTAGGACGTGGGGTGAATTTACCATTCACCCCTTAAGTGGGCAGTGCACAGGCATCAGTTGCAGTAGCCTGCATCGACGGACACAATCGACTGGGCGTTGGTCCATCGACGGGCCGTTCTGTGCCCTCCATAGAATGGGTCTGAGGCTGTCATGTCCAGACTTCCCCAGTATAAGTGACCATCGACTCCTCCCCATCAAAGGGGCGTCAGTCAACCAACAGGACGTGCATTTAGCTCGTCGATTGACACTTCCAAGGCAGTGTCTCGACAGCCCTTGGGTCCTTCTTGTGGGCCCTTTTTCGGGGCCTTGAGAAGTTGTACACGGATGTTTCCAACGTAAATATTCACATTGACAATTCAAGGACCTTCCATCCAAGTTTCACCCAAAATGCACACATAAAACACGTCCAAACATGCTAGGCCCCATTAAGACATTCTTGAACGTCTCAAGGGCTAACTTTCGAACGTCTTAGACGTTCTTGGATGTTTGATCTCCAAACTTCACAAAAATCCATATAATGCCTATAAACATAATCATAAATCATTTTAAGACTTCATAAGCTCATGACACATTCAAAAACACATAAAAGTATCTAAGGCCCCTTAGGTGACTAGTCGTCGAACGTCTTGGTCGTCCCTTGACGTTTGACTTCCAAATCACCTGAAACTTTACACACTGACTTAATACCATATTATAAGTCATTTTAGGACCTTAGAACCTTATGAATAATATGTTGGCTCTAGACACCCTAACTCATCTTTGGGGTCTTACAATATCCCTGACTTGGGAACATTTGTCCTCGAATGACTCTTAGGACACTTTAATCACAACAAGGACTTAAATGCATCATAGAGCAGTTCATCATATTAATAACATCATAACATATAAGTCAATGCACCAAATTTACAAGGAACACATCTTCAAATCATTTTAGCACTCAATGCACACAAGCAAGCAAAACTTCCATTCACTCACTCTTTAATGCATCAAACACAAAGGCTCTTATAATGTTTATAGGAGGAACATCATTCTCCTAGTTATAATAGGGTCATTACACTTAAATTCATTAAGATCTTATTTTGCAACTATTCTTTAAGTCATACTTAGGCAGATTTTCAACAACACTCAAGAAACAATTATGCACTCATACTTCAATGCATATAGACTTGAGTTAATTGAATCAACAAAGATCTTTATTAGTTAGACCTAGTGCCATTAAGGTCATACTAAACCATACCATGATTAGTGGTGTCCATGGAGAAATGTCCTTCTCCTCAACACACTTACATGTATCATGAGTTCATACCTAAGCAAAGTACAAGGTCAATTCCTTCTTAAAATGAGAAATTCTCAACTTTTCAACCAAGGCATGCTTATGTTTCCTTCCTAGTGAAGTCCAAATGGTAGGTCACACCAAGCACATCATAACAAATAGGAAGTCATTTCACAAAATGTCAATTTCTAACATATCAATAGCCTTCACAGTAAGCATCATTTGGGAAAAGTAATACAAATCATAGGCACACACATGAACACTTAGCAAATCATGCTTTCACTTTTCAAGAGTGAACCTACAATTATGCTTTCCAAATCATAAAAGTCACATAGTTTTTTAAGAGACTCTACACTTTTCATTTTAAAGAGACTCAACTTTCCATTATAAGGCTAAACATTACACCTCACAAGTGACTACAACCATGTTTCTTATTTTACCTCATGAAGTTAAATGCACAACTAGTATATCAAGATGCAAATCAACATGAGAAAACATGGATTTTATCAAAAATTTTCTTTCATACACTTTGGAATCTTCACAATATCTTTGAGGTAATGTAAATCAATACATACCAAACATATAAAGGTCATGCAATTCATTCTTTGAGACAAGGCTTCTATCATGAACAAGCTTACTAAAAATTATTAGATTCATGTTCAAGCAAAAATAGGAGGACAAGGTAGAAAATATCTACAACCTTAGAACTCCATCACCATCCCCCACTTAGGGTAAACCCAATTAAGAGCAACTTAACCCAATTTTTAAGAGGATCTTAGCCTTTCAACCAACAAAGAGGTTACAGTAACTTACCATGAGGCTTCCAAGGCATTCCAAACCTTATCACTTATGCAAATTGTCCCCAAACTTTCAAGTTAGGTCAAACCATTTAGCCACATAATTCTTCAACAATAAAATAGACACCAAGGTCATGCAACATTAGGGGAAACAATAGAGGAGACTTAGCCTTAAGGACTCTTTCTTTTCTTTCAACATTAAAGTAAGGTAACTTCTAGGTCAATCAAACACACATCATCACCCTACAATGATAAGAATACTACCCTAAATTCTAGGGGAAACATCAATTCCACAACATCAAGGGACTCACAACATAATAAGAAGTTAGAAACACATCTACGACTCATCATGTCATAAGACTCTCATTCTTCATTCCAAATATCAAATATCTCTTGTTTTATATTCATTATCATGCTCATATGCATCAATTCTATACACATTTCAACAACTTACAATCGAAGAACAATTTAGTCAATTTCCCAAAAATCTTACAGTAAGCTGCCAAGCATTACAGTGACCATGCTTCAAAATTCCAAAAATGCAACATTTAGGCAATTGATGGGAAAAAGCATGACAATATGAGATACAAAACTTTAGCAAGACAAGCATACTATCATCACACCTAGGATCAAGTCTATAGAAAGGACTCCAATCCATACTAGGCAACCTATCAAGGACCACATATATATACAAAGGGAAACATTGAACACTTTTAATCACATATTCTTAGGGTAGCATGCTTCCATAGGTAGTTACTAAGCATTTCAAGTTCAAATCTTAGTATTAGGCTACCATCATGTAAAACCTTATAGGAACACATCATTCCAGAAGAACTCATTTTAACCATAATAACTTCTTACATGCTTTAACTATATCATGACATACATTTCTCAATATAACATGTTATTTAACCATGTTTGTCACATAAATTTCATATATACCCATAATTGGCATCACATCATCCAAACATGTCAAATTTCACCTTCACACATACTCATTCAACCATAAAACCAAGATAAAAATTTAAACTCACCTTTTCTCCGTCAAGCATAGAGAACAATCTCATCCAAGCAGTCACATCTAAAAGACCACCGGACAGGAAAACATAAGAGAGAGATCTTATAGAGTTAAGTTCTATGGCACGATATGAGAATGATGAATAAGGGAAACTCTATCGTCCTATAGCCTCTCGTACCATTTGATGTGTCATGACTCACCACCAATGATACAAGACTCTACTAGACGTGTCAATATGAGACTTCTTGGACCCTAAACCACTTTTAAAAACCTCATGCTCTGATACCACGTTTGTCACATTCGGGGAGCAACCCTAGAAGTAACATGGCGTACTTGACCTCTCGGATGTCTTATACAAGCCCATAATTATCATTCATCGCATTTGTCATAGTAAATTTAGCGGAAATTTTAAAAATTTTCGTAGGACTTCATATGCTAGAAACTTAACTTCATATATACTAAAAATATCATATTACATATTTAAACTCTAAATCTCTTTGCCATCTTAGACTCATTAACTTTAGAGTACCTTAGGGACACAACCCTTAAAGCATAATACATAAGTATACAACATTTAAATACTTTACAGTAAACATAAGTAGGGAATCCTTGGAACTTAAGGACCCCTTCCCTTGAGCTTGGGAATCACATATCAAGCTCCTCAATCATATAGACATCCTTTAAGCATCCATAACCTACAATTTCTGTAAAAAGTAGAGAAGAATGAGATTAGTACAAGAATGCACTAAGTATGACAACCATGCAAAAACATGCATTTAAAAGGGACATTTTCTTGAAATCATACTTCACGCCTTTTTGAGTAAATCTTCATAAAACCTTTATCCAATAGCATTTATATCATTCACATACTTCATATAAACATATTCAAAGGCAAAATATTACATAAGATCATAAATAGAATTTAAGCCATAATTGAGGTCACTTTACAGTGAGCTAATATCCCTTAAAGTGAACTATCTTCTCTTTTATTCATTAACCTCCCAAGTAACCCTGTAGTGACACTTGGTGCAATGCATCACCTTAAGGTCACAACAAAAGCATACTGTCACGACCGGAATCTAGACCCCAGACGACACCGGCGTCGTTGACCTCTTAGAGGTCACAGACAATCCTACTTACGTCATGGTTACTTCATCTAGGTTAATTTTAGCGGAAAATTTGAAACTTTTTGTTTCTTAACACACTTGTTAAACATTCTTATCATTTCATAATTGTTCACCATCAACCATCTAACATTAAGAGATAAGCAACTGAAAGAAATAGTTCAATAAGTAATAGGTGTATAATTGCCAAAATGGCACCAATACAAAGTCTGAATAAAAACAGGAAAGAAACGCTAGTGGAACATGCTCAATAGCTCAACTCTAAAACTAAGCTAGAATATAAAACAGTAGCATCCTCAAAAGGATGAGGATCTACCAACTCCGGATGAATGCTGGACGTCCGGATAGCTGCAACAATGATCCTGTAGCTCTATCATCGACCTGCACCTGCACCTAAAATAGTATAGTTGTATAGGGTTAGTACACACTTGTACTAAGTATGGGTATATGAAAGCACACACCAAGGACATGCATAAGAAAGAATAGCTCTTCCCTAATAATATGATTATGGGAAGTCAAGTCAGTGGACTTGCCAAATTTGGATTAGGAAAGTCAGTGAGCTTTCCAAATTTGGATTAGGAAAGTCAATGAGCTTTCCAAATTTGGATTAGGAAAGTCATGCCATGAGAGTAATATGTATCATCATAAATATCATATTGCACACAGCACATAACATCTTACATATAGCACATATCATAGCACATAACATAGAACACATAGCTTCTTTCATATCATTCATTCATATGCCATGAGACCTTGAAATCATGGACTTGACATTAAGACTTTCCAAAATGAGGGCTCAACATATGGGACCTCAACTATGGAGTCTTCATTAGCAAACACAGAGTCTGCTTCATTCATTCATACGTACTTTATTTCATTTCGTTTATAGGCCAGTGTGAAAACCAGCTATACCTAGGGTGTAGTTTAAGACTTTCATCGGGGTTGCTGTGCAATGATCAAGAATAATCTAATGTCATTACCTGAGTCTAGCTCACCTCTTGATTATCCTATCCTAACACCTTTGGTATCATTCAATTCATTATGTGCTTTATTTGAGGCTGACCTCATTCATTCATTGGGAACTTTAACTTTAACCGACATAGATCATGTGAGCATCATGAAATCCAGTGTCTCCCCCACACCAAAAAGAGGTGGAATCACCGGCCAAGGTGACCCAAAACATGCTAGCGTACATGGGAATTTAACCCCGCCAGATCCCTATATTGGCAGTATAGGTTCAAAGACTAGGAGATATAAGGAGACCCATACCCAGCAAGCCGGACAGTCTCATCTCATGAGAGTTACGTGAACCTCCGCACTTCCCAAAAGAAAGCATCACCACTCATAGCTAGTCTATCGGTGCTAAGTATAAAGTTCCATTTCATTCATCTCATACGTCATGGAAGCTGGCTTCTAGTATGAGGACATCATAGCTCATTAGATGATTTCTCATCTCATTATTAGTATTAAGTGTGTTAATCTCAGTACTTTCATTAGAGTGTTTATAGAGACTGGTCTCTTCATTATCTTACACTCTCATAGGTGAGTACGTTTTGGTAACATTTACTTAGGCTCGTTTGAGATTGTTCTCATCAATTGCATTAGCCTCATATCATGTTGTCACCACATTCATTGTCATTAGCACATTTACTCTTCATAATTACTCACCTCATTTTACGTGAATGTTCATTTCATCATATTCCAATATACTTGGCCATTAGAGTGTTTCATACCCTTACTTAACCCTTCTAGGGTTTCATCATTTCATAGTTCATTTCACCATTCAGTACATACATCTTTGGTTCACTTACTTTTAAACGTATGCTAGACTTATGAGTCTATACACACAAGCCATGAGGCTTCATTCATAATTCGTTAAGTGATTCATACATTCCTAAGATTATGTAGTACAAGACTTATGTATCTTGTATATATGCCAAGATATTGATTCCGATCTAAGTAGGTGGCATTATTTTTGGATATTTTGTTCACGTATGACTTATGTATCAATACGGAAGTTTGGGCAAGGAAACCCAAATTTGAATCACTTGGATATCATTTACATTTTTCGATGATTTTATTTTTAATATTCATAACATTAGAACTCTAGATTTAATCCCATCATTAACATCGAATTATTAATTTTCTACTTAATTTTTCTCTTAAATTGGCCGAAGGGTTGTGGGTTCGAACCGCCACAACCCCTTTTTATTTTTCATTAACATCATCTTGTCCATTCTCGCCTAAACCAAGAGGTTGTGGGATCAAACCCCCACATCTTCTTTTATTTTTGTTATTTAATTCGCAGGAATAGGGAGGTTGTGGGTTCGAACCCCCACAGCCTCCTATATTTTTTTTTATTTAACTTTCGCTAGGCTAAGTGTATTTGGCAGTGAGGTTGTGGGATCGAACCCCCACAGCCTCACTTGCTTTATTAATTATTTTCGCTCCTCTCCATTTCCAGCCTTGAGGTCGTGGGTTCGATTCCCACGCCTCACGTTTTCTTTTCTTTATTTTTCTCTTCCTTCACTCGCTATCTGGAGGTCGTGGGTTCGAATCCCACGCCTCCCATTTATTTATTTAATTTATTTTTCTCTTCTTTCTCCTCCAGTGTCGCGAGTTCGAATCCCCCAGCCCCATTTTCTTTTTCTTTGTTGCGAATTCCAGTAGCCAGGTTCGATTCCCCCCAGCCCCATTTTCTTTTTCTTTTCTCGCGAATTCACAGTAGCCAGGTTCGATTCCCCTTAACCCCCTTCACGTTTTTAGCCTTCTTAACATGTGAGGTCTTGGGTTCAATTCCCATTGACCTCACTTGTTTTATTTTTACTTTAAAAACCCAGATTTTAACCTCATTGTTGACCGAAACTATAGTACACAAATCTGGAAATTCATTCATAGTTTTTTTAGCTTCCTTTAATCAACTTTTCATGTTAGTTTCTTAGGGCATTTCACCAAGCACTTAGTATGTAGTTTAGGGGTTACATTAGTTAATCATTTTCACTCAAAATTTGTAACTTCACACACCTTATGAACATCACATTATGTACAACTTTAACACATAGAATACAAGAAGAAAAACATGCCTTACACGTCTCCAAACAGTGGCTAAAACTCACTGTCAACGTACACACACACATATTTTCTTCGATTACACATTGGTTATCATTTTCGTGATTTCACGCATATAAACATATTCACATTCAACATAAAAACATCACACATACCTAATTCTACCAGCAAACAAACCCAACCTACGAATCATTGGGAGCTAGTGACAAGGACATGCAAAGGGGAACAACCTTAGTTTCGGAGTGAATATCTTGAATCGTAAGGGCCTTTTGGGAAAGGGACCAAGAGAAAAGAAACCCATACCTTAATTTGCTTGTTCGAACGTGAATTTGCTGCCCAAAACCTTCTCCAAAATCAGTCCAAACCTCCTCAACGTACACACCACTCGACGAACAACCTGTCTTTGCCTTGACGTGTGATTAACGTTGTTTTTCTTTAAAATTCGTGTGAGTTCTTCAAGTGTGAAGAACCTTGGTTAAACTTTCTGTTCTTCACGTTTTTTTTGGCAGAGATATCTTGGAGAGAGTTTGTTGAACGTGTGAGGGTGATAGACGTGTTTAGGAGAGTGTTAGCTTAGGTTTAGGAGTCTTAATTCAAGACTTAGTCAAAATAGGGTTTAATTAAATTAATAAAATCTGATTTATTTCGACTAATACGTGAAAGGATTCTTTTGCCCTAAAAAAACAGATTTTAATTGATGATTAAATCATCAATTCATCGTTTCTAGTGGGTCTTGAACCCGAGTGACACGCTACTTGCGAAAATGGGTCACTTCGGGTCGATTAGTTAATTTCTCAGGGTAATTATAATATTACCCTTGGCCTGGAAAAGACCATTTTACCCCTGGACCCTCAAAACTTAAAATTTCTTCTTTTAAGTCCGGTAAAGACTCTTTCGATTAAACCTTCGTTTAAGAGAGCCTCACATGGTTGGTTCCAACCTTTCCAAGCTCAATTAACTTCCCAAGTTAGTTGGCTTAGTCGTAGTAAGGGTTGTGAGGTCTGGTTCTACGCGTATCAATCCGTGTGAACCTTGGTCTAATCGCAAGCATTCTTGACACCTTAAGTATTTATCTTATTCATTTTTAGGGTTGTTACACATACATACAACCTACATAAGCCAACACATATTATCATGAAATCATAATACATCATAGACACATTTTAAGTCAAGACTTATTGGTTTTACAGTAAGTTACATCCATTTACACATATTTTTACTTCTTTTCATATTCATCATTATAAAACCTTGTTCATGAACCCAATCTTAGTCTACTAGTGCAATGTAAATGTAAAGCCCCATAACCCAACACATACTAAGTAAAACCTTCATGACACCATAAACCTTGACACTTCATACATCAACATAACAATTAAAGGCAACTTCATCCAAGCTAGGCAAGACCTTCATCATATAGTCATTAAGACTCACATAGTGCATATAAGAATAACACCACATCACATAGACTCATACCATGCACATCTTCATGACAAATAGACAAATACTACCATGCCATGTATAAAGACATAATCATAATCATACACTTTAGAACACCTTCCTAGAACTTCCTAAGGAGGTACTTGTGCAATGTCTAGATGGGTTCATCACTTCCACCTATCCTAAGTAACCTCCCTTAAGTCATCCTAGTTAGGGTCCTAGTCATTTAATTCCATTGTCCTTTTTTACTTTAGGGAAACTATAGCCTTAACCGACAATAAGACCATGGGTGCTAAACATGGAATTTGGTTATGTATAGACTTACACCAATGGACGGTATTCTTACCTAGCCAAGGTAGAACATTAACACATGCTATCATACTACGTGAATTCACTTGCTAGATCCTATGTGTAAAGCATAGTTATGGAACTTGGAGGTACATGTGAAAACCCTCTTTATGCCAAGATGGGGCATTATGATTATTCACTTATGGAAACCCTATTTATGCCTATTGAGGCATTGTGGTTATCCACATCATGATATTTATGGTAGACCTTCCTTCCCACATTGGAAAAAGGACACACACTCTTATTTAAGTTCACTCGGTGCTAAGCTAAATTCCCTTTATTAAAAGTGTTCGTTAACATTACTTTATAAAATATAGGCTTAGGAGAGTCATCCCCTCAAATGCTTAGCTCATAGGTCATAGATGAAAGTTCATCAACCTACAACATTTGGGAAAATCCTTTCACATGGACATAGAATATATTATTAGCACTATCTAATTTAGGATACACTGGAGCACACCTTTCAAGGCTCCTCTATTGACTAGATCATCATTCATGTGTGTGTGTATACATATATGTGAGCAAATCTTTCACATAACACATTAAGGTCACACATGTTCATACATTCATATTCATACACATAAAAACCTAAACTAGAAACTATCCTATCAAGGCACACATGTGCAATGCATATGCAAGGTCCCATACTGTTGCCCATAATAGTACACCTATCAAGTCATCCTAATTAAGGAAACACATATCATGCTTTCATAGACATAATCTTAACATGCATAGTAGTAGACACTAGTGAATATGAGAACTACCTTTCATTTAGACACCATGACCTATACTACTTGTAAGCATTCATAATGTGTGAGTGTGTGTGTACATTGGTCAACATCATCACATAATATCTATCTATCTATAACATCTTGAGGCAGCCACCCTTTTAAGACCATAATGCATAACAAATCATAGACCACACAACACCATTTAGCATGGAGGCAAGACAATCTTCACATTACATTCAAGACTCCTAACCTTAGCTATTCACACATTGACATAGGATACATGGGTAGTGGTCATCAATCCTTAATACTTCATTAATGGAAGTACCTATACATGATCTTAACATAAACATTTACATGCTCATAACAATAGTAACATAACCTAGATTCACAACTAAAGTAAAAGACTAGGCACAAGTTACACATAAGGTGATCATCATAACCACTCATTCATATATTCATCAATTTTCTTTCAAGGCCATGGTCAACACATATTTAATGAAAATAAAGTAAACACCACCACCACAAGTGGACCATACCACACAATGCCATACAAGGCTTCATCAACATTGCTATAAAGAAGTAGAGAAGTAAAAGAGTAGAGCAATTCTTACCAATCCTTTAACCTTTGGTCATCATTGACCATTACTACTCTTTCATCAATAATTCAAGTATAGGACAATAGCTAAAATATCATGATCATAAAAGAAACCATCTACAAGTCACTACAAGTCCATACTATAGCATAATACTAGGCATCACATGTATACTAGAAAGTAGAGAGTTATAAATCACTTGCTAATATTCTTTACTGTGATTACCATGATTAACATTCATAATATATCAATAAAACCAACTTAGTTTAGTAGCTAAAGACATAATAATCAAGTCTAAATCATGCTTCCTCTACCCTAAATTGAGATCACATTATGTTCATGGCATTATCAATTTATAGAATGTGAAGGGAAGTTGATCTCTTATCAATTCTTTCTCACTTTGATTTTCCATTAGTAATGCTCACAATTAATCAATAATACACAAAAATTCTGTATTTAAAGTGTAACAACCCTAAAAATCAATAAGATAAGAAATGCTTAAGGTGTCAAGAATGCTTGCGATTAGATCAAGGTTCACACAGATTGATGCGCATAGAACTAGACCTCAAAACCCTTATTACGGCCAAGCCAACTAACTTTGGGAGTTAGTTGAGCTTGTAAAGGTTGGAACCAACCATGTAGGGCTCTCGAAAATGAAGATTTAATCGAAGGAGTCTTTACCGGACTTAAAAAGAGGAAATCTTAAGTTTTGAGGGTACAGGGGTAAAATGGTCTTTTCCAGGCCAAGGGTAATATCGTAATTACCCTAAGGAATTAATTAATTAATTAATTAATTTAATTAAAGAACCGGTTTGGGTTGGGTCGACCCAAAATGACCCGTTTTAATAAAACAGTGTCACCCGAGTTCGAGCCCCAATGGAAGCAACAAATTGGTGATTTAATTATTGTTTAAAATCTGATTTTTTGTAAGGGCAAAATGGTCCTTTCACGTATAATTAATTAAATTAGATTTTAAGTATTAAGGAGAGTCCTAAATTGACTAAGTCATTATCTAAGCCTAAACCACTTCACACGTTTCACTCTCTCACGTCTATCACATTCTCACGTTCGAACTCTATTGTTTTTTCTCTGCCTAACAAATGTACAAGAACAGAAATTATATCAAAAGTTCTTCACACTTGAAGAACTCACGAAAAAGTCTAAGAAAACAAACTAATCAAAAATGTTAAGGTAAGGGGAGATTTCCGTCGAGTTGGTGGTGAAACTTTCGGTGAGTTGGACGTGGTTTTGGAGAAATGTTTTGGCAGAAACTTCAACATTTGAGCAATCAAATAAGGTATGGGTTTATTCTCTCTTGGTCCCTTTTCCAAGAGACCCCTTAAGCTTCAGATATTCAGTCCGAAAACTATGGTTGTTCCCCGTTGCATGTCCCTGTCACTAGCTCCTATTGAATCATAGGTTGGGTATGTTTGGTGGTACAAAGTAAGGATGTAATGTGTTTTCGTGATGTTTATGTTTAAGTAAGCATGCTTGGAATTATTTGAATATTGAATATGTTGTCCGAAATGATGAGAAAAAAATGTGATGTGTGTGCAACGTGTGGCAGTGAAGGTAGTCATTGTTGAAGGCGTGAAATGGCATGTTTAATTTTTGTATTTTATGTGCAAAGTTGTACACAACGTGATGTTCATATGGGGTGTGAAGTTGTTGATTTTGAGTGAAAATCTCTTAGCTAATGTAACTACTAAACTACACCTAATAATGCACTAAATGTATCATGAAATGTCCTAAGAACTAATGTGAAAAAGGTGATGAAAAGAAGCTAAAAATCATGATCAAATTCCAGCATGGTGTAAGTTTGGTTTCGGTCAAAATAAGGTTACAATCTGGGGTTTTAAATGTATATAAAATAGGTAAGGTCACTAGGGATTGAACCCGAGACCTCACACGTGAAGAATGTTTAAAAAAAAATGTAAAGGGGGAAATAGGATTAAGGGGAATCGAACCTGTGCGAGAATGGAAATTCGCGAAAAGAAAAGAAAGGGGCTGTGGGATTCGAACTGGGGTCTGCTGGTTGGGAAAAGAGAGAGAGCAATAATTAAACAAATATATGGGAGGTGTGGGAATCGAACCCACGACCTCCATGCTGTGAATGAGAGAAGAAAAATTAAAGAAAGGAAAATGTGAGGCGTGGGAATCGAACCCACGACCTCAAGGCTGGAAAGGAGAAGGCGAAATAATTAAGAAAAATAAAGTGAGGCTGTGGGGGCTCGATCCCACAACCTCACTGCCAAAACGCCTAGCCTAGTGAATTTTAATTAAAAATAAAATAGGAGGCTGTGGGGGTTCGAACCCACCACCTCACAGCCTCTAGCGAAATTAAAAGTAAAAACAACGAGGCTGTGGGGGTTCGAACCCACAACCTCCCAATTCCCAGCGAAAATTAAGAATAAATAAAAGAGGCTGTGGTTTTTTTTTATCCCACAACCTCTTGGTTTAGGCGAAATGGGACAAGAAGATCTTAAGGAAAAATAAAAGGGGTTGTGGGGGTTCGAACCCACAACCCTTCGGCCAAATTAAGAGGAAAACCAACGAGAAAAATAATAGATAGAATGTTGATGCTGGGGTTCGATCTAGAGTTCCAATGTCATGAAAACAAAAAATAAAATCAATGAAAAATGTAAATGTTGTCCAAGTGATTCGAACTTGGGTTTCCTTGCTCAATTTTCCGTATTGATACATAAGTCATACACGAATTAAACGTCCGAGAATAATGCCACCTACTTAGATTGAAATCAAGATTTTGGCACATATACAAGATACATAAGTCTTGTACTACATAATCTTAGGAATGTATGATTCACTTAACGAACTATGAATGAAGCCACATGGCTTGTATGTATAGACCCATAAGTCTAACATACGTTTAAAAGTAAGTGAACCTAAGATGTATGTAATGAAATGATGAAATGAACAATGAAATGATGAAATGAACAATGATATGATAAAACCCTAGAAGGGTTAAGTAAGGGTGTGAAACGCACTAAATGGCCAAGTGCATTGGCATATGATGAAATGAACATTCACTTAATAAGGGGTGAGTAATTATTAAGAGCAAATGTGCTAATGATAATGAATGTGGTGACAACATGATATGAGGATAATGCAAAGGATGAGAGCAATCTCAAATGAGCCTAAGTAAACGTTACCAAAACGTACTCACCTATGAGAGTGTAAGATAATTAAGAGACCAGTCTCTATGAACACTCTAATGAAAGTATTTAGATTAACACACTTAATACTAATGATGAGATGAGAAATCATCTAATGAGCTATGATGTCCTCATACTAGAAGCCAGCTTCCATGACGTATGAGTTGAATGTAATGGAACTTTATACTGAGCACTGATAGACTAGCTATGAGCGGTGATGCCTTCTTTCAGGAAGGGCGGAGGTTCACGTAACTCTCATAAGATGATACTGTCCGGCTTGCCGGGTATGGGTCTCCTTATATCTCCTAGTCTTTGAACCTATACTTCCAATATAGGGATCTAGCGGGGTTAAATTTCCATGTACGCTAGCATGTTTTGGGTCACTTTGGCCGGTGATTCCACCTTTTTTCGGTGTGGGGGAGACACTGGATTTCATGATGCTCACATGATCTATGTCGATTAAAGTTAAAGTTCCCAATGAATGAATGAGGCCAGCCTCAAATGAAGCACATAATGAAATAAATAATACTAAAGGTGTTAGGATAGGATAATCAAGAGGTGAGCTAGACTCAAGTAATGACACTAGGTTATTCTTGATCATTGCACAGCAAACCCGATGAAAATCTTAAACTACATCCTAGGTATAGCTGGTGTTCACACTGGCCTATGAACAAAAATGAAATGAAGTACATATGAATGAATGGAGCAGACTCTGTGTTTGCTAATGAAGACTCCCTAGTTGAGGTCCCCTATGTGGAGCCCTCATTTTGGAAAGTCTTAATGTCAAGTCCATGATTCCAAGGTCTCATGGCATATGAATGAATGTTATAAAAAATGTTATGTGCTATGTGTAAGATGTTATGTGCTGTGTGCAAATGATAAGTTTGATGATGCATGTTACTCTCATGGCATGACTTTCCTAATCCGAATTTGGAAAGTTCACTAACTTTCCTAATCCCAATTTGGCAAGTCCACTGACTTGACTTTCCATAATCATGTTGTTAGGAAAGAGCTATTCTTTCTCATGCATGTCCTTGGTGTGTGCTTGCATATACCCATACTTAGTACAAGTGTGTACTAACCCTATACAACTCTACAATTTTAGGTGCAGGCACAGGTGGACGCTAGAGCTACAGGTTGACGCTGAAGCTATCCGGTCGTCGAGCATTCATCCAGACTTGGTAGACCCTCATGCTTTCGAGGATGCTGCCATTTATATTCTAGCTTAGTTTTAGAGTTGAGCTAGTGGAGTATGTTCCACTAGCGTTTCTTTCCTGTTTTATTCAGACATTGTATTGGTGCCATTTTGGCAAGTACATCTTTATTACTATATTATACTATTTCTTTCATTTGATGATCTTAATATTAGATGGTTGATGGCGAACAATTATTTAATGATGAGAATGTTTAATAAGTATGTTAAGAAACAAAAATTTTCAAATTTTCCGCTAATATTAACCTAGATGAAGTAAGAATGTAAGTAGGCTTGTCTGCGACCTTTGAGAGGTCAACGACGCCGGTATCGTCTGGGGTCTAGATTCCGGTTGTGACAAAGTTGGTATCAGAGCACTAGGTTAAGTTCCGAGAATAATGAGTTCACATCAACCACATTGAGTAGTTTCTCAGTCATGGTAGTGAAGTGCACCACTATCCTAAATTAGAGACTGCATAATGCGTAGGAAAATTTCCCTTCTTCTGATCTTATCGTGCTTTTCCTATTGTCTGATTTCCTGGTGTTATGAGCGTGTATAACATCAATTCTTATTATTTTCGAAGAATGAATACTAGGAGGAACGTTGGTCAGAGGAGAGGAGGAGCAGCTGCTGGGAACAATCAGGTTCCACCCCAGGCTCAAGCTAAAGGAGTGGATATGCCAGTTAACCCAGCTGGGTTGACTGATGCTGAGGTGAGGGCATCTCTGGCCCAGATGGCACAGGCCATTACTATGCAGGCCCAACCTATGACTGCCCAGGTCAACCGACAGGATGTTCAATGGGAGAACCCACCGGTTCGTAGCATGGCTGACAGGCTAAGAGACTTCACGAGGATGAATCCTCCTATTTTCACAGGGTCCAAGACTTCAGATGATCCCCAGGAGTTTGTGGACGAGGTGCATAAGATTTTGGTGGCTATGGGTCCATAGATACTGAGAAGGCTGAGCTGGCTTCCTATCACCTCAAGGATGTTGCACAGACTTGGTGCAAGATGTGGCAGGATAGCCGAGCTTTCGGCAGAGTTCCAATCACTTGGGAGCTGTTTAAGACAGCCTTTCTGGAGAGATTCTTTCCCAGAGAGATGAGGGAAGCCAAGGTTGAGGAGTTCATCAACCTTAAGCAGGGATCTATGACAGTCAGGGAGTATTCCCTGAAATTTGTTAAACTATCCAGGTATGCTACTTTCCTTAGTATCTAACAGCAAGGATGAGATGAGTACTGAAGTTTGTTAAATTATCCAGGTATGCTACTTCCCTTGTGTCTAACAGTAGGGATGAGATGAGCAGGTTCCTCACAGGAATCAATGGAGATATGGAGGAGGAGTGTCGGTCTGCGATGCTCCATGATAATATGGACCTCTCCAGGTTGATGGTGTATGTCCAGCAGGTAGAGGACAGCCGCAAAAAGAGGGTATTCGTGATGCTAGGAGGCCTAAGCCTCAAGATCAGGCAGGTCCCAGCCATGGAGGCCACAGAAACAATTTTGGCGTCGTGAGCAGCCCAGGTTCAAGAAGGGGAAACAGAGTTTTGGGAACTTTAATTTTCAGAGGAGTACAACACCTAGAGGAGGCAGACCTGAGCCCAAGAAGGGCAATGGAGGTGATATGCAGCGTCCTGAAACGAATTGTGCTAAGTGTGGCCGTGCTCACAGTGGAGAGTGCAGACAGGGCACTAATGCCTGCTTCGGTTGTGGTAAGAGTGGGCACATGGTTAGAGACTGCCCACATAAAAGAGGTCAGGCTGGAGGTAATGCTCAGCCTAAGCCTAATCCACAGGGTGCAGCAGCCGCCGAGCCTCGAAAGAGGAACAGGTTCTATGCCCTGAAGGGCAGAGAGGAGGAGGAGAAGTCCGCTGATGTGGTCACAGGTATGCTGCAGGTATTCTCAACTTCTGTTTATACTTTACTTGATCCAGGGTCTACGCATTCCTTTGTAACTCCTTTGCTTGCTCTCACCTTTGAGATATTGCCTGAAGATCTACATGATCCTATAGTGGTTAGTACACCTTTAGGAGAGAATGTATGAACTGATAGAGTATACAAGGATTGCCCAATAGTTGTAAGTGGTAAGACTATGTGTGCAGACTTGGTTGAGTTACCCATGCATGATTTTGATATTATTCTTGGCATGGACTGGCTTCACAGTTGTTATGCTTGATTGGATTGTCGTAGTAGAGTGGTGAGATTTTGTTTCCCTGATGAAGAGGAGCTAGTCTGGGAGGGGTACAACTCGAGTCGTCCTAACCTCTTGATTTCGAACCTTAAGGCCAATAAAATGATGTCCAAGGGGTTATTGTGTCATTTTGTGAGTGTTAACGATTTAGATCATGACATTCCTTCCATAGACTCAGTGCCTGTAGTGAATGAATTCCTAGATGTATTTCCTGATGATTTGATTGGAGTCCCTTCCCCTCGAGAGATTGATTTTGGTATCGACTTAGAAGCCGATACTAAACCAATTTCAATTCCTCCTTACAGAATGGCTCCAGCTGAACTCAAACAGTTGAAGCTACAGTTAAAAGATCTCACTGATAAGGGTTTCATTCAGCCGAGCATATCCCCTTGGGGCGCTCCAGTGTTGTTTGTGAAAAAGAAAGATGGAACCCTTAGAATGTGTATCGATTATCGGCAGCTCAACAAAGTCACTATGAAGAATAAGTATAAACTTCCCAGAATAGATGATTTGTTCGATCAGCTCCAAGGGTGTAGTTTCTTCTGTAAGATTGATCTTCGTTCAGGGTATCATCAGCTTAGGGTTAGGGATGGAGATATCCCAAAGACAGCCTTTCGTACCCGTTATGGTCACTATGAGTTCTTAGTCATGTCATTTGGTCTTACGAATGCACCTGTTGCATTTATGGACCTCATGAACTGAGTCTTCCGTGAATACCTTGACTCTTTCATCATAGTATTCATTGATGACATTCTCATCTACTCTAGGACCAAGGAAGAGCATGAACATCATTTGAGACTAACCTTGCCGGTACTTAGACAACATCAGCTGTATGCCAAATTCAGCAAGTGTGAATTTTGGCTTAGATCAGTGACCTTCCTGGGTCATGTTGTGTCCGATCAGGGCGTGGAGGTGGATCCCAGGAAGACTGAGGTTGTAAAGAACTGGCCAAAGCCTCTTACTCCCACTGACATCCATAGCTTTTTGGGATTGGCTGGTTACTACCGCAGGTTTGTGGAGGGCTTTTCTTCCATTGCTGCCCCATTGACAGCTTTGACTAAGAAGAAAGCCAAGTTTGAATGGACAGATACTTGTGAGAGGAGTTTCCAGGAGCTCAAGGACAGACTAACTTCAGCCCCGGTGCTTACTTTGCCTAAGTGTGGTGCGAATTACACTGTTTATTCTGATGCATCTAGGGTTGGTTTGGGTTGTATTCTTATGCAGGTTAGTAAGGTGATAGCCTATGCGTCCAGACAGCTCAAGGTTCATGAGAAGAATTATCCCACTCATGACCTGGAGTTGGCAGCTGTGGTGTTTGCACTGAAGCTGTGGAGGCACTACTTGTATAGAGTGCATGTGGATGTATTCACAGACCACAAGAGTCTCCAGTACATGTTCACACAGAGAGAGAGTTGAATCTACGTCAGCGGAGATGGTTGGAGCTGTTGAAGGATTATGACATAAATGTTCACTACCATCAAGGTAAGGCTAATGTTGTAGCTGATGCTTTGAGCAGGATGAGCATGGGAAGTACAACCCACGTTGAGGATGAGAAGAAGGAGTTGGTGAAAGATGTACACAGACTGGCCAGACTGGGTGTGCGATTGGTTGACTCTACTAGTGGGGATGGTTCAGTTCATCCTAGTTCTAAATCATCCTTGGTAGTTGAAGTCAAGCAGGGTCTGCATCTAGATCTTGTGTTGATGGAGCTGAAGGACTCAGTGCTGATGAAGAGGAATGAGTCTTTCGCTTTGGGAGGTGATGGCATACTTAGGTATCAGGACAGGCTGTGTGTACCAGATGTGGATGATTTGCGGACCAGGATTGTTGCAGAGGCCCATGGTTCCAGATATTCCATATATCCAGGTTCCACCAAGATGTATCATGATCTTAAGCAGATTTATTGGTGGGACGGCATAAAGAAGGACATTGCAGAATATGTGGCCAAGTGTCCTAATTGTCAGCAGGTTAAGGTAGAGCATCTTACGCCTGGCAGTCTGACTCAGATTATTGAGGTTTCGACTTGGAAGTGGGATTCCATTAATATGGACTTCGTGGTTGGTCTTTCGAGGACTAGGAGGCAGCATGACTCCATATGGGTTATTGTGGACATATTGACTAAATCTGCTCACTTTATCCCTCTGAAGTCTACTTACAGAGCCGAGGATTATGCGAGAATCTATATTGATGAGATTGTGAGATGGCATGGAATTCCTTTGTCTATCATTTCAAATAGAGGAGCTCAGTTTACTTCACATTTCTGGAGATCTTTCCAGAAGAGCTTGGGCACGCAGGTAAAGCTTAGTACTGCCTTTCATCCTCAGACTGATAGGCAGGCAGAGCGCACCATTCAGACATTGGAGGACATGTTGAGAGCGTGTGTGATTGACTTTAGAGGTAGCTTGGATGACCATCTGCCATTGATAGAGTTCTCGTATAATAATAGCTATCACTCCATCATTGGGATGGCACCGTTTGAGGCACTGTATGGTAGGAGGTGTAGATCTCCAGTTGGGTGGTTCGATGTTGGAGAGTCATCCATTTTGGGTCGAGAGATCATTCATGAGGCTTTAGAGAAGGTCAAAGTGATTAGGGACAGGTTGGCTACTCTTTACAGTCGGCAGAAGTCATATGCAGATAACATAAAATGGCCCTTAGAGTTTGATGTTGGTGACTAGGTCTATCTGAAGATATCACATATGAAGGGGGTGATGAGGTTTGGCAGGAAGGGGAAGTTGAGTCCGAGGTATGTTGGGCCATACGAGATCCTACAGCGTGTGGGTGAGGTGGCCTATGAGTTGGCCTTGCCTGCGGAGCTAGCTTCTGTCCATCCAGTCTTTCATGTATCCATGCTAAAGAAGTGCCTAGGTGATCCAGCATCGATTCTACCTGTGGAAGGTTTGGGGGTCGAGGAAGACTTGTCCTATGAGGAGGTACCTATTGAGATCTTAGACAGACAGATCAAGCGGCTGAGGAACAAGGAGATTGCCACAGTGAAGGTATTGTGGAGAAATCATCTTGTTGAGGGTGCTACATGGGACGCTGAGGCCGACATGAGATCCTGCTACCCTCATCTTTTCAGCTCTTAAGGTTAGACTTCCTACTCTTAAGTCTATGTTTCCTTATCTCTCCATATTTTGTTGCTATTGCTTGACTGTGCATAGTGATTATGTTATGATCTGACTGGCATTACGATATATAGTGGTAGTGTCATTCGGGGACGAATGCTCCTAAGGGGGGGATAATGTAACAACCCTAAATATGAATAAGATAACAAATGCTTAAGGTGTCAAGAATGCTTGCGATTATATCAAGGTTCACACGGATTGATGCGCGTAGAACCAGACCTCAGAACCCTTACAACGGCCAAGCCAACTAACTTGGGGAGTTAGTTGAGCTTGGAAAGGTTGGAACCAACCATGTAGGGCTCTCAAAAATGAAGATTTAATCGAATTGAGTCTTTAACGGACTTAAAAAGAGGAAATCTTAAGTTTTGAGGGTCCAAGGGTAAAATGGTCTTTTCCAGGCCAAGGGTAATATCGTAATTACCCTAAGGAATTAATTAATTAATTCAATTAAAGAACCGGTTCAGGTTGGGTCGACCCAAAATGACCAGTTTTCGCGAAATAGTGTCACCCAAGTTCGAGCCCCAATGGAAGCAACAAATTGGTGATTTAATTATTGTTTAAAATCTGATTTTTTGTAAGGGCAAAATGGTCCTTTCACGTATAATTAATTAAATCAGATTTTAAGTATTAAGGAGAGTCCTAAATTGACTAAGTCATTATCTAAGCCTAAACCACTTCACACGTTTCACTCTCTCATGTCTATCACATTCTCACGTTCAAACTCTCTTGTTTTTTCTCTGCCTAACAAACGTACAAGAACATAAATTATATCAAAAGTTCTTCACACTTGAAGAACTCACGAAAAAATCTAAGAAAATAAGCTAATCAAAAACGTTAAGGTAAGGGGAGATTTCCGTCGAGTTGGTGGTGAAACTTTCGGTGAGTTGGACGTGGTTTTGGAGAAAGGTTTGGGCAGCAACTTCAAAGTTTGAGCAATCAAATAAGGTATGAGTTTCTTCTCTCTTGGTCCTTTCCCAAGAGACCCCTTAAGCTTCAGATATTCAGTCCGAAAACTAGGGTTGTTCCCCGTTGCATGTCCCTGTCACTAGCTCCCATTGAATCATAGGTTGGGTATGTTTGCTGGTACAAAGTAAGGATGTAATGTGTTTTCGTGATGTTTATGTTTAAGTATGCATGCTCGTAATTATGTGAATATTGAATATGTTGTCCGAAATGATGAGAAAAAAATGTGATGTGTGTGCAACGTGTGGCAGTGAAGGTAGTCATTGTTGAAGGCGTGAAATGGCATGTTTAATTCTTGTATTTTATGTACAAAGTTGTACACAACGTGATGTTCATATGGGGTGTGAAGTTGTTGATTTTGAGTGAAAAATTCTTAGCTAATGTAACTACTAAACTACACCTAATAATGCACTAAATGTATCATGAAATGTCCTAAGAACTAATGTGAAAAAGGTGATGAAAAGAAGCTAAAAATCATGATCAAATTCCAGCATGGTGTGTTTCGGTCAAAATAAGGTTAAAATCTGGGTTTTTAAATGTATATAAAATAGGTAAGGTCACTAGGGATTGAACCCGAGACCTCACACGTGAAGAATGCTAAAAAAAAAAACGTAAAGGGGCAAATGGGATTAAGGGGAATTAAACCTGTGCGAGAATGGAAATTCGCGAAAAGAAAAGAAAGGGGCTGGGGGATTCGAACTGGGGTCTGCTGGTTGGGAAAAGAGAGAGAGCAATAATTAAACAAATATATGGGAGGCGTGGGTTCCCTTGCTCAATTTTTTGTATTGATACATAAGTCATACGTGAACTAAACGTTCGAGAATAATGCCACCTACTTAGATTTAAATCAAGATTTTGGCACATATACAAGATACATAAGTCTTGTACTACATAATCTTAGGAATGTATGATTCACTTAACGAACTATGAATGAAGCCACATGGCTTGTATGTATAGACCCAAAAGTCTAACATATCTTTAAAAGTAAGTGAACCTAAGATGTATGTAATGAAATGATGACACGAACAATGAAATGATGAAACCCTAGAAGGGTTAAGTAAGGGTGTGAAACACACTAAATGGCCAAGTGCATTGGCATATGATGAAATGAACATTCACGTAATAAGAGGTGAGTAATTATGAAGAGCAAATGTGCTAATGATAATGAATGTGGTGACAACATGATATGACGCTAATGCAAAGGATGAGAGCAATCTCAAATGAGCCTAAGTAACGTTACCAAAACGTACTCACCTATGAGAGTGCAAGATAATTAAGAGACCAGTCTCTATGAACACTCTAATAAAAGTATTTAGATTAACACACTTAATACTAATGATGAGATGAGAAATCATCTAATGAGCTATGATGTCCTCATACTAGAAGCCAACTTCCATGACGTATGAGTTCAATGTAATGGAACTTTATACTGAGCACCGATAGACTAGCTATGAGCGGTGATGCCTTCTTTTGGGAAGGGCGGAGGTTCACGTAACTCTCATGAGATGAGACTGTCCGGCTTGCCGGGTATGGGTCTCCTTATATCTCCTAGTCTTTGAACCTATACTTCCAATATAGGGATTTGGCGGGGTTAAATTCCCATGTACACTAGCATGTTTTGGGTCACTTTGGACGGTGATTCCACCTCTTTTCGGTGTGGGGGAGACACTGGATTTCATGATGCCCACATGATCTATGTCGATTAAAGTTAAAGTTCCCAATGATTGAATGAGGCCAGCCTCAAATTAAGCACATAATGAAATAAATGATACCAAAGGTGTTAGGATAGGATAATCAAGAGGTGAGCTAGACTCAAGTAATGACACTAGGTTATTCTTGATCATTGCACAGCAAACCCGATGAAAATCTTAAACTACATCCTAGGTATAGCTGGTGTTCACACTGGCCTATGAATGAAAATGAAATGAAGTACATATGAATGAATGGAGCAGACTCTGTGTTTGCTAATGAAGACTCCCTAGTTGAGGTCCCCTATGTGGAGCCCTCATTTTGGAAAGTCTTAATGTCAAGTCCATGATTCCAAGGTCTCATGGTATATGAATGAATGTTATAAAAGATGTTGTGTGCTGTATGCTATATGATATGTTCTATGTGTAAGATGTTATGTGTGCTGTGTGCAAATGATAAGTATGATGATGCATGTTACTCTCATGGCATGACTTTCCTAATCTGAATTTGGAAAGTTCACTAACTTTCCTAATCCCAATTTGGCAAGTCCACTGACTTGACTTTCCATAATCATGTTGTTAGGAAAGAGCTATTCTTTCTCATGCATGTCCTTGGTGTGTGCTTGCATATACCCATACTTAGTACAAGTGTGTACTAACCCTATACAACTCTACAATTTTAGGTGCAGGCACAGGTGGACGCTAGAGCTACAGGTTGACGCTGAAGCTATACGGACGTCGAACATTCATCCGGACTTGGTAGACCCTCATGCTTTCGAGGATGCTGCCATTTATATTCTAGTTTAGTTTTAGAGTTGAGCTAGTGGAGTATGTTCCACTAGCGTTTCTTTCCTGTTTTATTCAGACATTGTATTGGTGCCATTTTGGCAAGTACATCTTTATTACTATATTATACTATTTCATTCATTTGATGATCTTAATATTAGATGGTTGATGGTGAACAATTATGTAATGATGAGAATGTTTAATAAGTATGTTAAGAAACAACAAAGTTTCAAATTTTCCGCTAAAATTAACCTAAATGAAGTAAGAATGACGTAAGTAGGCTTGTCTGCGACCTCTGAGAGGTCAACGACGCCGGTCTCGTCTGGGGTCTAGATTCCGGTCGTGACATAAAGATACCATGGCTTAGACGAAATCCTACTACAATTTGCCATGAGGTCAAGATTACAGTGAACATCATGAGATTTCAATAGAGAGGAATTAGGGATCAAGTCTTCAAGCATCAATCCACATTGGACATTCTCGCTATAAGACACAATTAATATTTTTTTCACACTACCCAGTGTTTTCTATAAATAGAGAGATTTCTCTCATTTTAAAACAAAAAAAAATTCTAAACCTCTTTTCTTCTTCACAATTGAATATTTGTACGCTTTGCTTCTGTTGATTGACTCACTGACACAATTGCTTATGTTACATATCCATGTATGTATTTTTAGAGTCACTAATTTTTTCTTATGTTATTACGGTTAAATGATAAGATGTAATAATTTTCATTTTTCTTTACATTATTAATGTTTGTTACTACGTAATCTTGTATGTAAGATAATATAGTGTTTTAGTTTTAATGACTTATAGGTTTTAAGTATTATTTAATAAATTCCATGATACTAAATTCCCGCGTGAAATGCGGAAAATATTACTAGTTTATAAAATAAATTATATACAAAAAATATTTTATTTCCAGCTAGTTTAACACACTATATATCACTAATTCCTCATTAACACACACCTAGTGTAATCCCACACATGAGGTTTGGAGAGAGTCACATTAACAACATACCTAGTGTAATCCCATAGTGGGGTTTGGAGAGTGTAGACCGTATGCATGTCTTATTCCTACCTTGTAGAGATATAGCGAGGTGTTTCCAATAGTCTCTTGGCTTAAAGTAAAACATTTCTAAGCAGTTTGAAAAAGGAAATATATAAATTTGAGTAGTAATCAGGGATTTTAATTAAGAGTGACATTAAGGTTTTAAAATTAAATGATAGTGACATAAGTTACTTTAATTTAGTCTAGGTGACAATTATGTAATTAAGAATTAAGGATTTATGAGGCATGGTGGGAGTTGCCATAGCATGACTTTTATATATATATATATATATATATAATAGTGATATAACATAATAGAGAATCGTTAAATATAGCGTTATAACATTTTTTATTGCTAAGGTCTAATGTTATAAATATGGTCCAATTTAATTTTTTTAATTACTAAATTACTTAATTTATCATTTAATACATCCATCAAATTGACATATATGACAACATATGTATATTCTGCTGGAACAATAGAGAATCATTATACATAGTGCTATAACATTTTTATTGCTACATTATGGTCCAATGTAATAAAATATGGTCCAATTAAATATTTTTAATTGCTTAATTTATCATTTAATACATCATCAAATTGACATATGTGACAATATTTGTATATTCTCTTGGAAAATATGGTCAATTTTATGTTGAAATTACCACACACAGGTCATATGTTGCTACATATAGATAATCTTACATGTGGTTTTTTATATAATTCCATTAAAGTGTGACCTAATACAACAATGTAACAGTAATATAATATATAGTGTAACAGTATGTCAAATTACAAAATTATGGTCTAATTCGACCACCTTCATCAAATTTATCAATTATTCAATACATATAGTATTATATCACTAGTTCATCATCTAATGATTAAGTAATTCTATATAGTAGTGATATAAAACAATAAAGAATCGTTATGCATAGTGTTATAACATTTTTATTACTAAATTATGGTCTAATGTAACAAAATATTGTCGAATTTAAAATTTTAAATACTAAATTGCTTAATTTATTAATTAATATTACTAAATTATGGACTAATGTAATAAAATATTGTCGAATTTAACATTTTAAATACTAAATTGCTTAATTTATTAATTAATATATCCATCTAATTGATATTTGTGACAACATAATTTACAAAAGTTGCAACATCTATATCTATATTACCTTAAAAGCATAAACTCTTAATTTGAATGTTAAATTACTATTATATCCTAACTTAGGTTGTGAATTTTCGATGAGTTGTGACTTTTCTAATAAGTTGAGACTTTTTTCAAAGGGTTGTGAGTTTTCGATGAGTTGTGATTTTTCCAAAGAGTTGTATCTTCTTCAATAAGTTGTTAATTTTCCAAAGAGTAGTGAGTTCTCCGAAAGGTCACGACTTTTAAGATAGGACACACAAAAATACTTTTTCATACTACCCTTTGTTCACTATAAATAGAGGGGTTTCCTCTAATTTTTCAACCACATTTGTTTTGGTTATGCCTTGGAATTCTAATGACCTAGACTAGAGACTCACTTAATGAATAATGTTTAAAACAATGTTTTTAGGCCTAAACAAAGGTAATGAACTTGATTCGGAAGTGTTAGAGTCTAGAAGTCAAGAAACGACCATGACGTCCGGAGAATAGTCAAAGTGATATAGTGTGCCTTTAGATCTTGGAAGGGGTTTAAAGAGTCGTATGAGGGTCAAATCTTGTAATAGGACTTCAAACATATGTTATTACGTGTTTAGGGTCAAAATGTTCGGGTACGACTGGTACACCCAAAAATGAGGTAGATCAAAATAGATCCTAACATGGGTGTCATGAGATTATAAGGTCCTAAAATGACTACAAATAGGATTAAGAGTCAGTATATATAGTTTGGACGTGTTTGGAGGTCAAACGTCCATCCAAGACGTCAGGAAACTAGTCGAAGTTAAACTAGTGTGTCGTAGTGTTTTGTAGTGGAGTTTTGGAGGATTGTTTGAGGGTGAAATTGTTCATATACATATCCTGACGTCAAAACATCCGAGAACGATGCCCTAGAGACCAGCCTAAGGGTCCCCGAGGAGGACCCAAACATAGGCCAGTTAAGCTGCTGGGCAGCATAGATCTGGCAGTGGCTGCGCGACGCGGAGCCATCACATAAAGGGAAATTTTTTCCCTGCAACGTGGGGACATCGTGAACCATTCTATCCCAAACTAGTTTCCTGAACCAAGTATCAAAAATGACTCCGCGATGCGCAGTAAGTGCCCAGATTTGGTCGCATAATTTTTAAGTCAAATTTAAGTTGGTTAAAATGTCCAAAAGTTGCAGGGGTCTTTTGAGAACTTTAGGGATTAATTATTGGCGGTTATTTTAGGTATATGAAGAGTATTTAAGCATTACAATAACCAATAAGACCCTATAATCCGAATAAAAAATCTTTCCCTCCCAAAATTCTCCCAAAACCACCATTGAAGAAGAGAAATTGGAGGCTATTTTAGGATGAATTGATCAAGGTTTCAAGCTGGGTTTAAGGCTCTAATCTAAGGTATGTGAAGCTTATTCATTCATGGATTCTTACATCCATGAAGTCCCCCTAGTTTTCCTCAATTGTGAATCCAAAATACCCCATTCAAGAGAGGGTTGTAATTGGATTGTGGGTAAGGCTTGTTGTGATCCAATCTAGTGGGTAGCATTCAATTATGTTTATATGAAGATTATATACTGCTTTTTATGGAGTTTTTTATGGTCAATTATAGTAATTGGATTTGAAGGTGATCATTGTCACAACCCTCAAGTACACCCTAGAAGTTAGAGTATCCTTGAGTTTGTCACACGGCAAATGAGACTTCAAGAAGTCTCATCTAAGCCTCTCGTATCATTCATTGCATAAAAACATACTAAAATGAGTAAGAATTTAACCCCTTGAACCATCTAAACTATAGAGTATACAACACTTGGGACTAAGCCCATACAAGACATAAAGTAAAGACTTAAGACATAACGGATCATGTGGATATTGTCCTCGAATCGATGAGGACTCACCAATACTTCATCTTCAACTCGTAGAAACCTATCCATCCTCCATGGAACATCAAACTTCCAATTCCCTACACTTTAGTCAAAAGTAAAAGAAGGGGTTAGCACATTAGATGTACTAAGTATGGAAGCAATGCAAAAACCATGAAAGAGGGACATTTAGTTAATAACATGCTTTTCATGTATTTTGATTAAAACATCATAGTATAAACATAAGAACAACATTATCACTTTAGAAATACATAAGAAATCATCCAAGCAATTATTCATATTTTAAAGCAACATCACAGTAACTACTTCACTGTTACAGTGAAGTCCCCTTCATTGTACAGTGAAGTTCCTTAGCTTCACTTTAAACATCTTTTTAAATATAATCCCCTCATTAGAAGCTATCCTAATACTCACTTAAGAAACACAAAGAGAGACCGCCCATACACCCTCTCTAAGCATGCCTAAATGATCCTCAAGACTACTTATAACAAGGTACAATCACTTACAATACATAAAGCACATAACATTAGATCCTCCTACCAAAGGTGATTCCAAGGTTCACTTGGGTGAGTGTGGAGAGACTGCCCATACTGTCACGACCATCAAGTACACCCACGACCATCAAGTACACCCTAGAAGTTAGAGTATCCTTGAGATTGTCACACGGCAAATGAGACTTCAAGAAGTCTCATCTAAGCCTCTCGTATCGTTAATTGCATAATAACATACTAAAATGAGTAAGAATTTAAAACTTTCTTCACACACGAAGAACTCTTTTATAAACAATACACAAGCGGAAGACTTTCATTAAAACATATAAACCTTTACAATCCTTGAACCATCTAAACTTTAGAGTATACAAAACCTAGGACTAATCCTATACAAGACATAAACATAAAGACATAATCGAACGTGTGGATATTGTCCTCGAATCGATGAGGACTCACCAATACTTCATCTTCAACTCTTAGAAACCTATCCGTAATCCAAGGTACATACATACTTCCAATTCCCTACACTTTAGTCAAAAAGGGAAAAGAAGGGGTTAGCACATTAGATGTACTAAGTATGGAAGCCATGCAAAAACCATGAAAAAGGGATATTTAGTTAATAACATACTTTTCATGAATTTAGGTTAAAACATCATAGTATAAACATAAGAACAACATTTATCACTTTAGAAATACATAACAAATCATTTAAGTCAAATATCACATTTTAAGAAAACATTACAGTGACTACTTCAAGTCCCCTTCACTGTACAGTGAAGTTCCCTAGCTTCACGTTTAACATCCTTTAGCATGTAGTCTTCTCACTAAAGCTATCATAAGATTCACTTAAGTCACACAAAGAGATACCGGCCATACACCCTCTCTAGATGTGCCCAAATGATCCTTAAGATTACTCATAATGAGACACATACGCACCTATAATACATCAACATACAAGACATACATAATATGACAATCTCCCCTACCAAGGCTATCAAAAGACTTACTCAAGTAACTCTAGAAGAGAATGTCCATAATTGACCTCTTCAAGATTACCTAAGTATCCTTTAAGACTTACCTAGGTCAGGATCATGTCCACAAAATCAATCATATTCACTAACTAGAATCCTTATTAAGACTCATCTAAGTAAGACATGAAGTGACCATTCCCTTGCACCCTTCATACCTTAACTAGACAACCCTTAATTACTCTAGAAAAGAACTTATTCATTTAACATGCTTTCTTAACTTAAGTCATTACATTACTTAGTTCATTTAAGAGACATTCATCATATAAGGACGCTCAAGTAATGGTCTTGGAGAAGACCTAGGGATTCTCACTAACATCTTCAAAGCCTATTGTGCAATGTCTAGATAGCGTCCCATACCATCACCTAAACTTCATAGAACTTCTCTAATGCTAGTGGGTATCCCATAAGATGAGAATATGCAATAACCGACATAGACCATGGTAGCAAAGCATGAAATCCGGAGTTCTATCCTACTCCGATGAGAGTGTTCTACTTCCCAATGGTAGAACTTACACACATCCCATGTAGGCACATGTTTAACGAAAATATGAAGGGCTTCTTTGTACTCTAGTCTCGTGATTCACTAGAGCTACTTTCCTTCCCATACTTTCTCGGTGCTAGACTTCGTTCTCATAGATTAATTCACATTAAGGTTCATACAAATGGGTACCATATCAAGTTCATGACCTAATTACATTTACCCTACCAAAGCAAGGTCCACTAGGTCTATCTTACTATGGAGTCAAGAAGCTCATCATGACTTTTCTAAGGTATGATATGATGCCGTTCCATCCAATCAACCTTAAGTCCATCATTCTTTTCATGAAGGATACCATTACGGCTTATGACTTCACGTTTCATAACCTTACCACTTGGTTCAAGGTTCCACATAAAGGACTTTCTTATCATCATTCAAGGTCTCACTTATATTCATTCATTCAAGACTAAGACCCTTTAGGTTCCTAAGTCAAGACATCACAAATTCACATAAGCATCAAGTAGAGGGACACGAGTCTACCTAACAAGACACGACATACTTCCATTTAACACATATAGCCTATATTTCTTTAGACACTTAGGAATGATCCTTAACATCATCTAGTCAACCTATCCATTACATTATCATCATCAACATAACCATTATAGACTCATATAGCCAAGTTAGGGACAACCATGTATCAACTCTAAGACTACACATATAAGCACATAGTCATAGCATAACATGTTCACCTAATAACTTCAATACGAGATCACATACTTCCACATTACTTCACATATAAGTAGATATAATCATAATTCACATAATCAACTACACAGCTAGCCATATAACTTCAAGTAGTGCCGACAAGGCCATGATCATCAATGTACTTAAAATAGCGTCGACAAGGCCACATCAATTCACATAACACCGCCGTCATAGGTGGACCATACCAATCACATATAAACCAAAATATAATTTACAATAACTATACACAATAATAAGAGAGTTAGGGCAGCATACCACCCACTTGATCTCATCACTTCAATCCAAAGCCAAACCATTGAATTCAATACCATAAGGCCCTTACCCATGACCATGATCATCAATTCAAAGCATAAATCATAATACTCAAAGAATCTAAGTCTAATCAATATAGATTTATCAATCTAAGACCAAATAGATATTAATTGAATACAATGCTTATATAATTAGAAAGCCCATAAGAAACTACAATAGAATCTATAAGCATTAAGTTCATATCAATTCAATAAGCCTAATAGTCGAAAGATCTAAGAATATACAATACTCAATTGAACAAATTCAAACAACCTATAATCCATACATACATAATCTATACATAATTCAAAAGCCCATATCAATCTACACATGAATTCATAAATCTCAAAGCGTAATGAATTCACCCATATTTTTGTGAAAATTAGAGAATTGAGAAGATCAAGGGTTCATGGAGAATTTCATTGGAAAACATTAATTAAACATCAATAACATCATATCTTAACGTTTGAAAACCTTTTATGCAAGAAACCATGATTTAGAGTAGAAATTGGACTTTTTCATCTTTTTGAAATCCTTTGAAAACATCTTTGAAATTGGATCTAAGGTGATACAAACCTTAGATGAAGAACTCCCATACCTTATTTGAAGAAACCAATGCCAATTGAAGAAGAAACTCCATTGAAGATCCATCTTCACCTTGAACTCTCATGGGGGTTTTTGGAAGAACTTTTGGAGGGAACATGTTTTGATCTTAGTGTTAGGGTTTTAATTGAGTGTTTAATGACTTATACACACTTGAAATGCCCATAAACACTCAAAACAACCATCTATAGACATATAGGGGCGTGGGGTGAATTTACAACTTCACCCCTCAAGTTAACATAAAGCTGGCCGAAAATAAACTGCACCATCGATGTGACCATCGATGGTTCGTGGTATCACCCACGCCCCGTCGATGAGGTATCATCGTTTTCACCCTTAGACTTCAAAGTCACGGACAATTTTTCCTCCCATCGATGCCCCACATCGACGGACCGTCAGTCAGACCACGTCCCGTCGATGGGGTATCGTGGTTTGGTTCAGAAACTTCCAAACCTGTAGACATGATGGATCCACCAACGAAACCCATCGACAGGCCATCGTATGATCGAATGGCGGTCGTTTGGGTCGTCGATTGGACACTGCCTGGCAGTGTTGAGCTCTAGGCTAGGTCCTCCTCTAGGGCCCCTTGTGGGTCCTACATGGAGTCATACCCGGACTTTCCAACCCAAACATGCACGTATATGAGTTTAGGACCTACCACATAAGTTTCATCCAAAACTAACATGTAAAACTCGACGAAACATGCTTAAACACACAAGGTCGTTTCAAGGAACAACTTTCGAACGTCATAGACGTTCTTGAGAGTTTGACCTCCAAACTTCAAGAAACTTGACACACTTACTATAAGCATCCTATAAACTCATTTAAGAACCATACAAGCTCATGCATTATACATAATCACATACGAGGCATTTAGGTGACTTAGTCGTCGAACGTCTTGGTCGTCCCTTGACGTTTGACTTCCAATACACCTAACCTCCTAGATACTGCCTCAATAACACTTTATAGACCATTTTAGGACCTTAGACCATCATGACGACCACGTTAGGCTCTAGCTTCACCTAAGTCATTTGCGGGGTCTTACACATACAATTCCTATCACACACACAAGGGATCCTATAGACTACCAGGATAGAATCATTCTCACTTAATACAATAGCATACATCAAACATGAAATTCTCCTTTCAAAGGTTATCCAAACACCTACTCAAGTAACTCAAGAAGGGAATGTCCATAATTGCCCTCTTCAAGATTACCTAAGTAGTTTTTAAGACTTACCTAAGTTAGGATCATGTCCACATAATCAATCACATTTCCTTAACTAGAATCACTACTAAGACTTATCTAAGTAAGAGATGAAGTGACCATTCCATTTCCCCCTTCATACCTTAACTAGACAACCCTTAACTACTCTAGATAAGTACTTATTCATTTAACATTCTTTCTTAACTTAAGTTATTACATTACATAGTTCATTTAAGAGACATTCATCACATAAGGACATTCAAGTAATGGTCTTGGAGAAGACCTAGGGACTCCAACTAACATCTTCAAAGCCTATTGTGCAATGTCTAGATAGCGTCCCATACCACCACCTAAACTGCATAGAACTTCTCTAATGCTAGTAAGTATCCCATATGATGAGAAAAGGCAATAACCGACATACACCATGTTAGCAAAGCATGGAATCTGGAGTTGTAACCTACTACGATGGAGGGTGTTCTACTTGCCAATGGTAGAATGTGGACACATCCCATGTAGGCACATGTTTAAGGAATATATAGGGCATGCTTTGTAATCTAGTCTCATTCTTTAACTAGAACTACTTCCCCTTACCATACTCACTCGGTGCTAGCCTTCGTTCTCATAGACTTAATCACACTAAGGTTTATACAAAAGGGTTCCATATCAAGTTCATAACCCAATTACATTTACCCTACCAAAGCAACGTCCACTAGGGCTATCTCACTATGGCGACAAGAATATCATCATGACTTTCCTAAGGATTGATATGATGCCATTCCATCCAATCAATCTTAAGTCCATCATTCATTACATGAAGGATACCATTACGGCTTTCGACTTCAAGTTTCATAACCTTACCACTAGGTTCAAGGTTTCACATAAAGGACCTTCTTGTCATCATTCAAGGTCTTACATAACATTCATACATTCAATAATAAGACTCTTTAGTTCCTAAGTCAAGATATCACATATTCATATTCATACAAGTATCAAGTAAGGGACACAAGTCTACCTAAACAAGAAACAATATACTTCACTTTAGTACATATAACATACATTCTTTAGACACTTAGGAATGACCCTTAACATCATTTAGTCAACCTATTCATTACCATAACATCATCAACATAATCATTATAGACGCATATAGCCAAGTTAGGAACAACCATATATCACTCTAAGACTACACATATAAGCACATAGTCATAGTATAACATGATCACCTAATAACTTCAATAAGAGAACACATACTTTTACATTACTTCACCTATAGGTAGATATGATCATATATCACATAATCAACTACACAAATCAACATATTACTTTAAGTAGTACCGACAAGGCCATGATCATCAGTATACTTAAAACAATTCCGAAAAGGCCACATCAATTCACATAACACCGCCACCATAAGTGGAACATAACAATCACACATAATCCAAGAGCTAAATTACAATAGCTATACATAATTATAATATAGTTAGGGAAGCGTACCGCCTAATTCATCTCACCACTTCAATCCAAAGCTAAACCATCCAATTCAATACCATAAGACCTTTACCCGTGGCCATGAACATCAATTCAAAGTATAAATCATAATACTCAATGAATATAAGTCAATTAAATCTAGAATTATCAATCTAAGACCAAGTAGATATCAATTGAGTTCTATCCTTACATCCTTAGAAAGCCCATAGAAAACAACACTAGAATCTATAAGCATTAAGTTCATATCAATTCAATAAGCCTAATAGTCAATAGATATAAGAGTATTCATTACTAGATTAATCAAATTGAAATAGCCTATACATCATTCATACATAATCGATACATGAATCAGAAGCCCATAACAATCTACACATGAATTCTTTAATCTCGAAGCATAATCAATTCACCCATATTTTAGTGAAATTTGGAGATTTGAGAAGGTCAAGGGTTCATGGATAATTTCATTGGAAAACATCAATTATACATCAATAACATCGCATCTTAAGCTTTGAAAACGTTTCATGCTAGAACCCAAGACTTAGAGTAGAAATTGGACTTTTTCATCTTTTTGAAATTCTTTAAAAATCATCTTTGAAATTGGCTCTAAGGTGATAGCAAGCCTTAGATGAAGAACTACCATACCTTTTTTTGAAGAACCCAATGCTAATTGAAGAAGAAACTTCATTGAAGATCAATCTTCAAGCTTCATCTTCACTTTGAACTCTCATGGAGGTTTTTTGGAAGAACTTTTGGAGGGAATATGTTTTGATATTAGTTTTAGGGTTTAATTGAGAGTTTAATGACTTGTACACTCTTAAAATACCCATAAACACTAAAAAAAAACCGTCCAAAGACTTATAGGGGCATGGGGTAAATTTACAAGTTCACTCTGAACTTAACAGTAAGCTGGCAGGAAAACAGGCTGCACCATCGACGAGACCATCGACGGTCCGTGGTCTCACCCACGACCCATCATTTGGGTCTCGTGGGTTGCACCTGCAACTACCCAACCTTCATCACAAGTGTATCCATCGACTAGACCCATCGACGGGCCGTTGCCTGGTCGTCTGTCCGTCGTTTGGGTCGTCGATTGCCACTGCCTGGCAGTGTTGAGCTCCAATGTAAGGGTCCTCCTTTAGGACCCCATTGTGGGTCCTATGTTGAGTAGTACCTGGACGTTTCAACCACAAAAATGTACGTATAGGAGTTTAGGACATACCACATGAGTTTCATCCAAAAATAACATGTAAAACTCAACGAAACATGCTTAGACACACAAGGTCATTTCAAGGCACATCTTTCAAACGTCATGGACATTCTTGTACGTTTGACCTCCAAACTTCACAAAACTTTACACACTACCTATAAACATCATATAAACTCATTTAAGGACTATATAATCTCATTAGTCACACATAAATACATAGAACCACACATAACCACTTATGAGGCACTTAGGTGACTTAGTCGTCGCACGTCTTGCTCGTCCCTTGACGTTTGACTTTCAATGCACCTAAACCCTTAGATACTTCCTCAATCATAGTTTATAGACAATTTTAGGACATTATACCACCATGACAACCATGTTAGGCTCTAGATTTACCTAAGTCATTTTCGGGACCTTACAATCATGGTGATCATGGCAATTAGAGACTTGATGAAGGTTTTGTGTTGATTCTTCTTAACTTGATTACATTCTATATTAACTGATCATGATGGAATCGTATAAGAATTAATTGGACTAGATTTGATTACTTAGTATTGGTCTTGATTGAATTGAACCCTAAAGTATGAACTAGGCTATATTCACCTAGTATTGAAGAATGTGAGAAGAAAGCTAAGGCTAGAAGACTCTATAATGTACCTGTGAATGAAGATAGAATGAATTGATGAATAATGAACCTTAGGATGGTTGTGTTGGATGTATATTTAAGATGATTGATAGAAAGTGATAGATTCATTTGAGCATGGAGAGATTGTCAAGGACATCCCTCCATGAGAGAAAAGGTTGAGCAAGGCTTGACATGAAAACCTTGGAGTATATGTTTGAAGCCAAGTGGATATGCAAAGTGAGACATATAGTCTAGCTAGGGTCTGGACTCCAAGTAGAAAGGAGAGCCACACCTAGTTGTTGTGATGACTTCCAAGTAGGTCTCATGAGGCAGAAGTCCTTCACGTAGTAGAGTCAAGGTATCCTAGTAGAGATCTCCATATCGTATAAACTTAGAAATGCTTGAGAAGCATCACCTAGTGTTCATAAGCAATAAATAACTTAGACATGACCAAGGGGTATCTTGTAGTGTTCATGATTATTAAGGGATCAAGACATGCCATCAAAAGTATCTCATAGGATCCATATGATTAAGGAACTTCGACATGCGTAAAGAAGTATCTCATAGTGTTCAAAACATAAAGATAGGGGCTAGGCTCCAAAGTAAGAAGTAATAGAAAAGGATCCAAAAGTAGTACCTTGCATGAGTGGTGTTATGGGGCATCATAAGTGTATTGCACAAGGTATAACCTAGGGTCATTAAAGAAGAAAAGATTGAAGATAGGATTGGAATAGAGTTGCCTTTCCCAGTAAAGTAGACTAAAGATGAGAGAATCTTAATAAATGAAGTTAAGTAATGATAGGGCTATGGAGGGTGAACATCTTAAGGATGACTTCAACATAGGCTTAGTATGTGAGGTAGTATGGGTTGCCTCATGTACATTGCACAAGCATGTTTTGAGGAAATCATAAGAGTATAGTACTCTTTAGTCTGAAGTAAGGCTACTAGAGATTTGATGAAATAAGATAGGGTGACTTAAAGATATGCTTAGTGTGTGAGGTAGTATGGGATGCTTCACATGCATTGCACGAGTATGTTTTGAGTTGGCTTAGGGGCATAGTGCTCATATGACATGATGAACTTAGGTCTTAATTATGAAAGGGAATATGATCAATGATGAGGAAAGAGATGTACTTAGCTTTGGTAGTAGTATGGGATGCTACCTTAGCCTTGCACTAGTATACTTGGAGGTATCTTGTGGTGTAATTCATTTGAGTAAGAAGGACAAGTAAGTAAGTATGAACTCTTATGTACTTTACTATGCTTTAATATGCTTATGATATTCATGATATGCTTATGTCTTTATCTCTTATGATTATGTCTATTATTGACTAACCCTCTGAGATATCTTATGTTTGGTGTTATAGTTTCCATACTTAGTACATATCGTACTAACCCATATTGCCTACATGTTTTCCATGTAGGGTCTTGAGAAGGTTGAGTTGCTTTCAAGGGTATATTTCCAAGGTTTCCAAGAAGAGAAGAAGTGGTGAGTCCTCATAGCTTCGAGGATAAACCTTTATGTTCGTTTATGTTTTCTTTATGTTTTAGACTTTATGAGGGTTGCGTCTCAAGATGTTTCATTCATGTCAAAGTTAGATGGTTTTTGAGACAATGTTATTAGAGATGCTTCCGATATTATGAAATACCTTCTGGTTTATGTTTAAAGAAAGTCTTTAAATTCCCTCCATTTGTGCATGATGTTATGTAATGAAGTCAAGAGGCTTGTACAAGACCTCCGAGAGGTCGAGTAAGCCGTGTTGCGACCCAAGGGTTGCCCTAACTTCTAGGGTGTACTTGCGGGTCATGACAAACTTGGTATTAGAGCATAAGGTTATGAAATGGTCTTTGGATGTCTCAAACCACGTCTAGTAGAGTCTTATTCATTGGTGTGAGTCGGGACACATCTATGAGTAGGAGGCTATGGGAGTCTTTGGAAAGTTTCACTTCTTCATTCTTCAAGTCTTGCCATAGAGTTTGGCTTAAGTAAGCCCCTTTTTAAATGCTTGCCTATGATTTTGTAGGTTATGGATAACACTAGGCTAATGCTAGAAGGGAATGAGATGGGTGTGGGGAGCAAGAGCATGTGACTCCCCAAGTGCAAGGGCATGTACCTCCCCAAGTGCAAGAGAAAGTTCTTCCTCAAGTTCCTAATGAACCTCCAATAGGGAATTCTATGTTTGAGGAATTTAGGGCTTCTATGACTTTGTTGGATCAAGCCTTAACAACACAAGCTAATAGAGGATATGTGGCTCCGGATAATCCCATAGGAGGAATGGGTGTTACTAGAGTAAGGGAATTCTTGAGAACGAATCCACTGGATTTCTATGGTTCCAAAGTTGATGAAGATCCGAATGGGTTTATTGATGAGGTGTATAAGGTTCTTGCAATCATGGGAATGTCTTCCATTGAAAAGGCGGAGTTATATGACTATCAATTGAAAGATGTTGCCCAACTTTGGTATGAGCAATGGAAGGATAGTAGACCAATAGGAGCGGGTTCCATTGAGTGGGAGACTTTTAAGTTGGCTTTCCTAAATAGTTTCTTTCCTAGGTAACTGAGGGAGGATAAGTTGGAGGAGTTCATAAACCTCAAGCAAGGTAGTTTGAGTTTCAAGGAGTATGCTTTGAAGTTCACTCTTTTGTTTAAGTATGCTCCAAACTTGGTGGTAATCCTAGAGACTTGATGAATAGGTTCACGATGGGGGTGTCCAATCTAGTAGAAGAAGAATGTCGTATGGCTATGCTTGTTGATGATATGGATATCTCCCGACTGATGGAGTTTTCCCATCAAATAGAAGAGTCAAAACTAAGGAAGGATAGGCCGAGAGAAAAGATAAGGTCTAGGTATGAAGGTGATAAGTCTTTCCATGCTAAGCCCGAGGGAAAAGATAGGCCTAGAACTAAATCACGTTATTCCGTCTTAGATTCTTCCAACACCTCTATGGTTGACAAGGAGAAGGGTAGCGTGTCTTCCAAATCTACTTGCCCCAAGTGTGGAAGGAGTCACTATGATAAGTGCCTAGCCAACACGGATGGTTGTTTTGGGTGTGGGAAGGATGGGCATAAAGTGAAAGATTGTCTAGATATTAAGACAAAGGGGAGAGAAGGAAAGCAAGTTGCTACTAATAGCGAAGAAGGTGTTCCTAAATCCAGGGCTAGGTTCTTTGCTCTCAAATCCAGGGTTGATCAAGAGTGATCTCCTTATGTCCCTTTCCGGTATGTGTCTCTTTATTGATTTATGAAATTTTTCAGAATTTCCATGATGATGATTTGCCTTGCAGATTTTGATGTTTCCTTATGATGAGGAATTGATGTTAGAAAGATATGTGTGGCTTGTTCCCAAGTGGGGGATAAGTTGGTTTTTTATGAGGTCTTTATATGATTATGTGTAGTTATGACTAGCTTGGAATTTATTTGTTTCCTTGATTTGAGAATGTGAATTTAGGTATAATGCATGTACGATGGGCTGCTATTCTAAGAGTTGATCCTTTAGAGCAATGTTTAGTAAGGTGTCATTCGAGGACTAATGTTTCCCAAGTGGGGGATATTGTTACACCCCAAAAATGAGGTAGATCAAAATAGATCCTAACATGGGTTTCATGAAATTATAAGGTGCTAAAATGACTAAAAATAGTGTTAATAGTCAGTATATAAATTTTGGAGGTGTTTGGAGGTCAAACGCCCAAGGACGTCCAAGACGTCCGCAAACTAGTCGAAGTCAAACTAGTGTGTCGTAGTGTTTTGTAATGGAGTTTTGGAGGATTTTTTGAGTGTGAAATTGAGTATAGATGGTTCCTGTACATAGACTGACATGTAAAGGGTCAAAACGTTCGAGAACGATGCCCTGTGGACCAGCCTAAGGGTCCCCAAGGAGGACCCAAACATAGGCCAGTGAAGCTGCCGGGCAGCCTAGATCTGGCAGTGGCTACGCGACGTGGAGCCATAACGTAAAGGGAAATATTTTTCCCCTACACGCGGGGATATCGCGAACCATTCTATCCCAAACTGGTTTCCTAAACCAAGAATCAAAAATGCCTCCTCGACGCGCAGTAAGTGCCCAGATTTGATCGCGTCATTTTTAAGTCAAATTTAAGTTGGTTAAAAGGTCCAAAAGTTGCAGGGGTCTTTTGGGAACTTTAGGGATTAATTATTGGCGGTTATTTTAGGGATTTTAAGAGTATTTAAGAAGTACAATAGCCAATAAGACCCTAGAATCCAAATCAAAAACCTTTCTCTCCCAAAATTCTCCCAAAACCACCATTGAAGAAGAGGAGAAATTGGGGGTTGTTTTAGGACGAATTGATCAAGGTTTCAAGCTGGGTTTAAGGATCTAATCTAAGATATGTGAAGCTTATTCATTCATGGATTCTTCCATCCATGAAGTCCCCCTAGTGTTCCTCAACTGTGAGTCAAAAATACCCCATTCAAGAGAAGGTTGTGATTGCATTATGGGTAAGGTTTGATTGTGATCCCAATCTAGTGGGTAGCATTTAGTTATGTTTATATGATGATTATATACTATTTTTATACAGATTTCATGGTGAATTATAGTAATTGGATTTAAGGTGATCATACTCTATTAGAGACTTGATGAAGGTTTTATGTTGATTCTTCTTAACTTGATTACATTATATATTAATTGATCATGATTGAATTATCTAAGAATTAATTGGAATATATTTGATTAATTAGTATTTGTCTTGATTGAATTGAACCCTAAAGTATGAACTATGGATATATTCACCTATTATTGAAGAATGTGAGAAGAAAGCTAAGGCTAGAAGACTCTATAATCTACCTATGAATGAAGATAGAATGAACTGATGAAAAATGAACTTTAGGATGGTTGTGTTGGCTGTAGATTTAGGATGATTGATTGAAAGTGATAGATTCACTTGAGCATGGAGATATTGTCAAGGACATCCCTCCATGAGAGAAAAGGCTGAGCAAGGCTTCACATGAAAACCTTGGAGTATATGCTTGACTCCAAGTGGATATGCAAAATGAGACGGATAGTCTAGCAAGGGTCCGGACTCCAAGTAAAAAGGGAATACAAACCTAGTAGTTGTGATGACTATCCAAGTAGGTCTTATGAGGTGGGAGTCCTTCACGTAGTAGAGTCAAGGTATCCTAGTAGAGATCTCTATATCGTATGAACTTAGACATGCTTGAGAAACATCTCGTTGTGTTCATTAGCAATGGTTGAACTTAGACATGACCAAGGGGTATCTTGTTGTGTTCATGATTGTTAACGGATCAAGACATACCATAAAAAGTATCTCATATGATCCATATGATTAAGGAACTTAGACATGCTTAAACAAGTATCTCATACTGTTCAAAAGATAAAGATAGGGGCTAGGCTCCAAAGTAAGAAGTAATAGAAAAGGATCCAAAAGTAGTACCTTTCATGACTGGTGTTATGGGGCATCATAAGTGCATTGCACAAGGTATAACCTAGGGTAATTAAAGAAGAAGAGATTGAAGATAGGATTGGACTAGAGTTGTCTTTCCTAGTAAAGTAGACTAAAGATGACAGAATCTTAATAAATGAAGTTAAGTAATGATAGGGCTATGGAGGGTGAACATGTTAAGGATGACTTCAAGATAGGTTTAGTATGTGAGGTAGTATGGGATGCCTCATGTACATTGCACAAGCATGTTTTGAGGGAATCATAAGAGTATTGTGCTCCATATTATGAAGTAAGGCTACTAGAGACTTGATGAAATAAGATAGGGTGACTTAAAGATGTTTTTAGTGTGTGAGGTAGTATGGGATGCTTCACATGCATTGCACGAGTATATTTTGAGTTGGCTTAGGGGAATAGTGCTCATATTACATGATGAACTGAGGTCTTAGTTATGAATGTGGACTATGATCAAGGATGACCAAAGAGATGTACTTAGCTTTGGTAGTAGTAAGGGATGCTACCTTAGCCTTGCACTAGTATACTTTGGAGGTAGCTTGTGGTGTATTTAATTTGAGTAAGAAGGACAAGTAAGTAAGTATGGAATCTTGTGTACTTTATGATGCTTTAATATGCTTATGTTATTCATGATATGCTTATGTCTTTATCTCTTATGATTATGTCTATTATTGACTAACCCTTTGGGATATCTTATGTTTTGTGTGATAGTTTCCAAACATAGTACATATCGTATTAATGCATATTGCCTACATGTTGTCCATGTAGGGTCTTTAGAAGGTTAAGTTTCTTTCAAGGGTAGAGTTCCAAGGTTTCCAAGAAGAGAAGAAGTGGTGAGTCCTCGTAGCTTCGAGGACGAACCTTTATGTTCCTTTCTGTTTTCTTTATGTTTTAGACTTTATAAGGGTTGCGTCCCAAGATGTTTCCTTCATGTCAAAGTTAGATGGTTTTTGATACAATGTTATTAGAGATGCTTCCGCTATTATGAAATATCTTTTTGTTTACGTTTAAAGAAAGTATATAAATTCCCTCCATTTATGCATGATGTTATGTAATGAAGTCAAGAGACTTGTACAAGACCTCCAAGAGGTAGAGTACATCGTGTTGCGACCCAAGGGTTGCCCTAACTTCTAGGGTGTACATCCGGGTCATGACAACGACTCCCCACGGATCACCCTAAGGGTCCTTGAGGAGGACCTAACATTTGACCCTAAAAGCTATAAAAAAACTGTCTGCAACCAACGAGGGGGAACGACGAGACGTCGATAGAATGACATCCATCGATGTTGCTTGTTGGTATATACTTAGACTCTTCCCCCTTGAGCCCCCAAAAGGGACTCTCTGTACCAAACCACTTTGACCAGGACGGTCCGTGGTTTGGATGATGGGGCATCGATGGGGTCTCGTCAATTGACCACTCCTCCACTGCCTCCAAACGGCTTAGGTGGGGGTGGATAGATAATTAGTTAAATAATTAATTAATGATTATGGATGATTATAATTATTTGGTTAAGGACTATTTAAGTATCCTAAGTCATTAAACTAACCTAACACCTCATAAATCCCAAAACCCCAATAGGTCTCACTTCTCTCTAGTTTCTCTTACTACTCCAAAGACGCCTATTGAAAAAGAATATCAAGTTATATCTAGGGCTTCAAGATAAATGATTCCCTTAACCATTATTCAAGGATTATCAAGGTATGGAGGCTATTCACTCTTGGGACTCCTTTCCCCAAGAGGTTCTTCAAAGTTTGGTTTTCAATATTCTTCAAAAAAACTTGTTTTCATCCAATTTCGTGGGTCTTCTTTCTAAAGTGAATTGTTTAGTCTTAATTCGATTATTATTGATGAATTATTCTTTGTTATGTGTGATTGATAAACTACCATAAGCTTTGACCTAATTCCCTCAAAAGGCCCATGAATACCCGAATTAGGTTGGTTTATGATTAGTGAAGATGTAATTGAATGTATTTTTGTATATTTTAATATTATATGATAATTATGATTCAATTGTTGGGTAAAGATCATTGAATTGACGGTGAAGTCTTGAAAGGGCTTCTTGGAGGATTATGGTAAGATCTTCAAGTTCATGATTACTTTACAACAATCATGTTGGTCTATTCTTGATGTTGTTGTTCAATTGGAGTATGAATATGTGAGTATGATACAAAGATGTTGAGATTATGAATATGATATCATGATATGAATGTGATGAATGGTGAGACGATGATAGGTATATTATTATGAGGGATTGGAGGTGATTCCTATCTGCATCTATTTACGATGTTTATGATGACGATATTCTCACATAATGTCGGGTTGTGATGAAAGGACTTTCTCATCTTAGAACCTAAGAGCTATGGACATGATATATGAGGGGCTAGACTCCTAATACCTATGATATAACATAATGTTAAGAAAGGCTCTAAGATACTTCAAAAAAGGGAGTATTTAGCTTAGCACCGAGTGAACTTGACAATGAGAGGTGCTCCTTCACAAAGGAAGGGAGGATCACACTATATTCTTTCATGAGGTGGAAACTATAATGCTAATTAGCATAAAGAGAGTTTATAGTAACAACCTCCTAGTAGCTTGACTTTGTGCCCCATAGGAAACCTAGCTAGTGGATCCACGTAGACGCTATTATGATGTATATGTCTTACCTTGGAAAGTAGGATGCCCTCCTTTCGGTGTGAGGGGATGACACCGGATTCAATATTTAGCTCACATGGTCTATTGTCGGTTATGGCGAAGTTTCCCGAAAGTAAAATGAATGAATGAAATTAAAAAGATGCATAATAACTAGGATAACTTGAGGGGTGTTCTAGTGTAGGTAAGGGTATAGGACTTTACCTATACATTGCACATGTCGACCTTGAGGGAACTCCGAGGGTGATTTCCTTATATATGCTATGAATGGAATGCATAATGTTGATTCTATATAATGTTAGCCTCATATGATGTTGCATTCACTTGATGTACATGTCATTGTTCTAGATTGCCATGTATGAGATTGAATATATTTGTTATGAATTTATATGATGTAAAGACAATGCTTATGGTCTCTTTGATAGTTGACTTAGTTTATGTGGGTTTATGGGGCTTCACATAGGAAATGCACTAGTTGGCTTGGATTGGGATTGTGAGTAAGGTATTGTGATATATTGATGAAATGTATTCTAATTAATTGTTGACTATGGCTTCATTATGATGTAATCTTGAACATTAAGATAAACATGTTCATTGTTGTTGTATTGTGGACTTGTATATGCATGCTTTTGAACAAAATTTCCTTTTTAGCATGCTTCTAAATGTTTTACTTGTAAATGTCTTCATACTTAGTACATGTGGTTTGTACTAACCCATATTCTCTTCTATTTCTACAATAATGTAGGTTCGGGCCATTGAAGGGTTTCAAGGCCAATTTTCAAGAGGCTTGGATAGATCCCCAAGTTGGTGAGTCCTCAAGCCCGAGGACAAATCCATCATTCTAGTTCTTGCTATTTGACTATGTGTAAGACGTTGTTCTACTCCTTATCCTTTTGAGACTATGTTGTTCTACTTATGAAATATTCTAATAGTGTAATGTCTATGTCCCAAATCTTGTACTCCTGTGTTAAATGGTTATGTGTGAGACAATGTAGACTATTTTTTTTATATATGAGAAGTAGACTTGTACTTCAAATGTAAAGTTTTTAATTTTCCGTATTCTTATACCTATGAAATGGAATGATTAATGCTAAATGCTTGTTTAAGGCCTCTAAGAGGACGAAGACTCCAGTTACGACTAGGGGTTGCTCCCCGATCGTGACATTTTTAATATTCTACTCTTCTTCTTCTTGCATTTTTTTTTGTGATTTATTATAGTTGAGTCAGTTAGAAATATAGCGGCATATGAGGTACCACTATTCTGATGAAGTAATTGTTATACAGTAAGAGGGTATATTCCTTCACCTCGAGTACTTGAGGAAAATAATTTTGATGATATAATAATTTTTTGCTTAGTATATACATAAGTATGTAATGTTCCAATATATGAAGTTAACATAATGTAGTCTAAATTCATTTATTTTTTTCACAATTTCTCTTGTGATGTAGCTATATTCATCAGAATATCTTATTAACAATTATTAAACTTTTCAAGAGTTAGAGAATTTGTCACGGTTTGATTTTTTGATATACAAGACAAAAGAATGACTTTATTTTTTATTGCTACTTATGTAATTTAGATTGTCAAGAAATTTGCTTCAAAATGGCTATTACTATATAACCATTTGCCCTTTGGTGTTGCTGATTTACTATTTCTTAATATTTAAATATTTTTCAAAACTTTACAACCAACAAGCTCATTATAGCATTTGTTAACCAAACAACCTAATGTTAAAGAGTACACAACTTATATTTCTAATTATAAATATGCATTCAAAGAAGGTAGATGGGAGGGAGGAAACCATCAGTTACCGCATAACATGAACTTCAAAGTTGATTAAGAATTAAAGTAACTAGAAGCACATATTTCACATAGATTTACCAACTCGGCTAAGCAATTGACATTTTCTCAAGTATATGAAAACAACTGTAACACCCCGTATCCAAAACAGAACAAAAATAAGTTTTTCAGAAATTGCAGGTGCAATCTACGATCACCATCTACGGACCGTAGTATGATATACAACCCGAGCCCCTCCCAAACGCACTCAGAAAAATCGGCTAAGTCTCAACCCACGGACAGACCTACAGTCTGTAAGTCAAACCACGGTCCGTGGTTTGTGCCCATAAATCAAGACCCCTATTCCCAACCTTTAACATGAACTATACACGACCAACACGGACCTTCGTTGGATCTATGATCCGTAGGTATGACCGTAGGTGATGGTTAACAGTTAGTTAGGGGGAAATTGCTGACTATGTCAACTTCAAATGGTCATAACTCTTATTACAAAGAAAATTATGTGTTCTATGACCTATGATATGATAGATAATTGAATCCTCTTTCCAACGCCGCTAAGTTTGCTAAAATCCAACCTCAGAGTAAACAATTATGCTCATTTTAGTGAAGGCATGTCGAGCAAACTCAAACGACGGACCCAACCTACACACCGTTGATTGAACGAACGGCCCGTAAGTCCAATCAGTCCAGCAGTCCAACAACAATTAATTTAAGGGTCTTTTACTTTTTCCTACTTTGTTGGACCAATAGAATACGTCGTTTAGAACCTAAATCATGAGGTTTTAGTCAGTTTGAGTCTAGAAACATAACTAGAACTTACCTAAGTCAAATCATCAATCATAACTTAGAAAAAGAAAAAGTTTAAGAACCCTATTTCAAGAACGCAGCAAGGTTCCATCAGTTCCAGCCCCTAAATCTAAAGATTTCTCCGTGGAATTCATCACCAGGTATGTCGGATTTCACTTGTGGGTTCCTTTCACCCATTAGGTCCTTATTTTTCAATCAGTTTCTTGATTATCTTATTATGACTAGACCTAGGGTTTCTTGAATGTTAGCATTATTGGGTTCTTAGTTGATAGAATGATCCAAATCATATTAGTATGTTATTGTTCAGATAAATGCATGAATTTCAGAACCCTAGCTATGTATTTCTTTAGTTCTTGAAGTACACATGCTAGGTCATATATTTAAGTTATCCAGTTATACATGCCTCAGTTATTAATGCATCATTATTAGAATTATTGTTGCATTCTAAGTTTACATGTTCAGTTTTGAGCTATCAAGTATTTACATAAATTCAATCATACTATCTTAATCACTTAATTCATTGGGAGTAGCATAATACCGAGTTGGACTAGGGTTCAGCTGTCACAACCCGAGAGCACACCCTAGAAGATATTGTCACACCCGAATCGTAGACCCAGATGAGACCGGCGTCGTTAACCTCTAAGAGGTCGCAGACAAGCCTCTTCTTAGCTTTCATCACAATAATATGGTTAAATTTTGAGGAAAATTTAAAACTTTTTCTGAAGTGTACTTAGACTTCATATAATTGCATAAGAGTAATATACTAACAGCTCAAACTAAACAACCATCTAATAACAGATTGAACAATTGAAATGAAGAATCATAATATTAATAATAGTTTGCCAAACCGGCATTAATACAAACGCTTGAACAAATGTTTGAAATAAAATGCTAGGGACAACATCCACTAGCTATGTCTAATTTACTAAAGCTAGAATATAAAGTGTAGTCATCCTCGAACTCAAGAGGACCTACCAAAGTGTGGAGATGCTAGTCCAAACCGCTTCAACGATTCTTCAATCTTCTCAAGGACCTGTACCTATAAAAATAGTAATTGTATATGGGTTAGTAAACACTTGTACTAAGTATGGTGTATGCACATAAACACATAAGGACTATGCATGATCAAGGAAAGCTCTTCTTATAGCAACATGCCATTTCTGGAAAGTGAAGTCACTTTACTTTCCTAATTCGTTATTTGTGAATCATGCTATGAATATGACATATTTTCATACATTTAAATCACACGACTAATTTTGTATATGAACATAAGACCTTGGAATCATGAACATAATTTTAGAACAACTCAAGCAAAAGTTAATAATTTTGCTCCCCTTAGGCCGAGAGCTCTCTTTCCCAGCCTTAGTTTATTTTTCACTGATTTCTTCTTTTTGTTGTGTAGTTCAATGATCTCCTTTGATCCTATATTTTAATTACAAGTGAAATGATTCATTGTAGTCACATACCTACAATGAATCAAGTAAGTAATCCAAAAGACTAAGGAAATGATTTGGCTACCCTACTCACAAGTTATATTTCTCATTCTTGTTAAATTGGGCATGAAATCTTTATAAGCCAATCTTTATTAGCTATGCCCATTCATTGATTATTTGCATAATATATAGATCTTGGGGCATATATTCATACTCCGATATTGGCATAAACCAACAATTTGTTAAAACTTCATTCTTATCAAACATTGATGATTTGACATTCTTAAGCTATTGCTTACTTAGTTCACTTTGAACTTACATTTCTTCTTCTTTGATCTGCTGTTCACTTTGAACATGTTACTTGCTTACTTTCTTACTTTATTACTGAAATCAATAGCATTAACTTATATAGATCATGTGAGTTAACATGAAATCTAGTTTCTTCCCCACACGGAAAAGAGGTGGTTCACCGGCTAAAGTGAAACCCAATCCAGTGTCTTCCACACACCGAAAAGAGGTGGTTCACCGGCTAAAGTGAAACCGAATCCAGTGTCTACCCCACACCGAAAAGAGGTGGTTGCGCGGCTAAAGTGAAAATGAATACTTTCTTGAGCATTTAACCGACATAGATCATGTGAGCTAACATGAAATCCAGTGTCTTCCCCACATCGAAAAGAGGTGGTTCACCAGCCAAAGTGAAACCAAATACTGCCTAGCTTTCTTAGGTGGATTCCACTAGCTAGTTCCTATGCTGACAACATAGTTAGAAGACTAGGAGACCTTGGAGACCCTCATCCACCTTGGTGGTGATCTTGTCTCATGAGGCTTACATGTGCTGGCACAAGCTCATTGCTAGTCTATCGGTGCTTAGCTCAGATTTATTTTACTTTACAACTTTTAGAGTTGAATCAAACATTATGGAAGCTGGCTTCTAGTATGAGGTACACTTATCTCAATGGATGACTGGTCATCCCTTTCTTTACTTGATGAATGCAAACTTAATTCTTACATTGTCATCATGGTGCGAGTGAGACTTGTCTCACGGTTTCTAACACCCTCTTATGTGAGTATCTTTGACATAATCATTTAAGTGTAAGTGAGACTTGTCTCACTTTCTTTAACACTCTATATTAGGTCAATTTCATAACTCAAAAGCTTTTAGTTATTTCATTACTAACCTTATCTTGTTCAACGTTAATTGATAGTCTTGTACCATCCTTTATGAAGTTATAAGGATTTATTCAATGTGCTATTGTGTTCACAATGTTCATTTAGATAGGGTATGTTGGGACTTGTCCCAATCATTGGCATACCCTTGGTTATGAGTTCATTGAGTTACATCTTGTCAAGTTAACTTATCAAACATGTATTTGGCCTTATAAGAAACATCATAATTACATTGGCCATATAAGATTGGTATGATTTAGTATTGGCCAATTCTAATAATATTTTGGACATAGTATTGCTAGCCAATTTATTGGTATAAATCAAACTTTGATATTATAACTAGCCAAGTTAATTACTTCATGAATATACTATAGTAATTTCATCATTTTAAGCAAACCAACTTTTAGCCTTTGATTAGCCTATAAGAACGATTCCATCTTCTCGAACACAATTAGGCATTACAACATTTATTATCTCATGTAAATAATACACTAATCTTACGGATATAACATATAGGTCTCATTCGACATTATAAATCACTGAAACATACACATCATGGTCAGTTAGCACCACATACGAACAACATGCTCGAGATTTGCATTATACATAATACTAGAGTCAGAAATAGGGAGAACTAGGGAGATAAACATTCGATTCATTAGGAACAACCCTAGCTTCGGTATTCTTGAATTCAAAACATTTGAAAAGCCTCTTGGGGAAAGGAATCCAAGATAGAAAGCCCATACCTTACTGTAGAATTGAATCTACGAAGATCACCCGGTTCTTTGCATGAAAACCTTGGCCTTGAAATCGCCTAAGGTTTTTCTTACGTTGTTCACTTCAGTCGTAGGTTTTCTAAAGTTTAAACGTGAGTCTAAGTCTTATGAATTGAATATTGACTAATTCAACTTAGACTAATTAACTTCATTAAATAAATCAATTAGCTAATTACCAACACGCCCCTCCTAAATTGACTAAAAATAGGAGAACATTTGACTTAACCGAATTCTGAAATTTTGCTTAAGAGTCTCGATTTTGACCATTTAAATTAATTAATTAAGTTGCTAATTTAATTAAATAAGTGACCTAGGGTAATTAATAAAGTACCCCTAAGTTGCTAGGACCATAACTAACCCTTTTGGACCATCCTAGGTTAGGTACTAGGATGTTTCTTTAGTTAGTTACTCGGCTAGTGTCACCTGGTTAGGTCTTAGGTTGTCGGGTGCACTAGTTAGTTAATTTTAGTTAGTCCTAGGTTAGTTAGCTAGTTAGGTCAGTTAGTTAGAGCCTAGGATTGGTTAGGAAATTCGGCCCTACGTGGCTTGACCCGACGCGTGCCTGCCCCCTAACCGCCCTAACCGAATCGGTTGGCTTGGTCTCTCACCCGATAGAACATGTGCTTGCACATGTGTTGACGTGAACTTTCCTAACTTTGCATTCTGGAAAGTTCACTTCTTGTCCAAGGATCCTCACTATGTCCTTGGGCACTGCTTAATCTACATGATCATTTTAAATGATCATGTGCTATGGTACCTAGGCTTGACACTTGGATGCCTAATACCTAATGTGTGTATGTGAAGAATATAGTTATTTTAGCTTAGGGTCTTCATTGCAGATACAATTCCTAAACAAGCTTGGATTGTAGTTTGAATTATTGTTAATACATAAAATTTGGCTAACACCCTTAAGCCAATATTCTTTAATATGCCCAATATTACTCAATATTGGGCATTGGGATGCCTATGTACCCCAATACACATTCTTAAATCCTAACATATTCTTCACTAGACAAGTACGTTTTCTGGAATGTTACAAATATGGCACTCTCGGAGCGCAAGATGGTATACTTGACCTCTCGGAGGTCTTGTACAATCCCTTTGAAATCATTTGTTGCATACATGTATGAAAAGTAGTGCGGAATTAAAACTTTTCACACGAAATATATTAAAATATCTCTCATATTAAAATCATAGAAAACTCTAAGTCTCATTATATGCCATCCTTAGACTTTAATAAATACTTGGGACACGGCCAATACAAAGTAAATAGAACAATCTAATATCTATTACAATACTTTGAAATAAGAAAGTCTAAAGGTGATTATGCCCTCGAGTCAAGTGAGGACATACTTCAACTTTGCTTGAACAATAACTAGATTCCAAGCTTGCTGCAACGATACCTCTCACCTTCCACCTACACCGTTAGATATAACAAAATGTATGGAATTAGTACAAACACATATACTAAGTATGATTTAATGCATAATACATGAGAAACGGACATTTATGAGAAATATGCTCTTTTTGATTAAAACCTCACATTAAAAGTATAAGAACCATATTTAAGCACCAAACATCACATTCTCACTGTAACAAGTCAAAGGCAATTTATATCAATTGAGTGAACTTTACAGTGAGCTTACAGTGAACTTCACTGTAACATTCCATAAAACCCACACATTACAATATAGCATCAATAACACCTACAAAACACATAACTATGAGATCCTCCTACCCAAGGTGATTCTAAGGTTCACTTGAGTGAGTTATGAAGCGACCACCCATACAATCCCTTCACACACACTTAAGAGATCCTTTAGAGTAACTAGGATAAGATCATTCTCATTACATAACATAATATATATATACTATGACATTTTCTTCCCAAAGGTTATCAAAAGACTTACTTAAATAACTCAAGAAGAGAACACCCATACACCCTCTCCAAGATTACCTAAATAATCCTTAAGACTACCTAAGTTTAGATCACGTCTAATGTATCAACCAACTTCCCTATCTAGAGTCATTCTTAAGTCTTCCCTAGGTAAGACATGAAGTGACAATTCCTATACCCCCTTCAAACCTTAACTAGGCAACCCTTAAACTACTCTAGATAAGTACTTATTCATTTACATTTTTTCTAACACAAGTCATTATCTTCATTAGTTCACTTAAGAGACATTCATCACATAATGACATGCAAATAATGGTCTTGGAGAAGACCTAGGGACTCACTCACTAAAATTTTCAAAGCCTAATTGTGCAATGTCTAGATAGCGTCCCACACCACCACCTACACTTCATACAACTTGTCCAATACTAGTAGGTATCCCATATGATGAGAATAAGCAATAACCTACATAGACCATGGTAGCTAGGCATGGAATTCAGAGTCAACCCTACTCCAATAAAGGGTGTTCTACTTGCCAATGGTAGAACTTGGACACATCCCATGTAGGCACATGGTTAAGGAATATGAAGGGTTTTTTTGTACTATAGTCTCATCCTTAACTAGAACTACTCCCCAAACCATACTCACTCGGTGCTAGCCTTTGTTCTTATAGAGTGTTTCAATAAAGGAGTACATGAAAAGGTTACATATCAAGTTCACAACCCAATCACATTACACCTTACCAAAGAGGTCCCCTAGAGTTGCCTTATAATGGTTACGAGGATAGCTCAATGACTTTCCTAAGGATGATTTGTTGCCGTTCCAACCAATCAACCTTAAGTCCACCTTTCACACAAGAAGGATACCATTACGGTTGTCGATTTCAAGGATATCATAACCTTACATCTAGCATGGAGGCTATACATAAAGGACATTCTTAAAAATGTTCAAGGTCACATATCAATATCACATACAAGACTAAGAACCTTCAGCATACTAAGTCAAGAACTCATATTCACACATATACATGTAAAAAGTAAGGGACACAAATCTACCAAGACAAGACACACACATACTTCACATATATCATATCATTCTAGAAGTACATAAGCATAAGAAACATCATCTATAGGTCACCTTATTCACTACTATAATATCATCTATATAACATCATAAGACTCACATAACCAAGTAGGAAGAATCATGCATCAACTCTAAGACTACACACATAAGTACATAGTCATAGTCTAACATGATCACCTAAGGTCAATAGAAGAACACATACTTTCACATTACTCACATGTAGATATATATGATCATACTTCACATAATCCACTACACAAACCATCATAATACATCAAGTAATGCCGACAAGGCCATGATCATCATAATTCATAAAGTAACGCCGACGAGGCCACATAATTCACAAATAAAGCACATAGCACAGCCACCATAAGTGTACCATACCAATAACAACATAATTCAAGACCTAATTACATAAAATAAAGATAATGAGGTCAGAATACCACCAATCCACTCTCACCACTTCAATCCATAGCCAAATCATCCAACACAATACTCGAAGGCCCTTACCCATGGCCATGATCACCAATTTCAATTCAATACTTACAATAGACAATGAATCAAAGATAATTAAACATATATTTATGAATTTAGGGCAGCATATTAACAATTCTAACATGATTTTATCATAATTCAGTATCCCTAATCAAACTACATAAGAATTTAATAGCATTAAGACATAATCAAGTCACCCGCAAAGTAGTAAAAAACTAGGGTTCATGAATTACATGGGTTCATCGAGTAATTAGGTTTAAACCATCAGATTAACGTCAATTCAAACAATACATAATGGTTCAAAACGTTTTATGCAAGAACCCATGGATAGATATCAAAATTGGACAAGTTCATCTTTGAAACACTTTAGAAATCACTTTGAAGTTTGGCTCCTTGAAGAAAAGAGATTCAAGGATGACGGACATACCCTTATTGATGCTAGACCACGAATTTGATGAAGAATTGATGAAGAATCACCAACCAATCTTCAATCCAAGCTCTACTTTGAGTTTTCACTCCAATGGAGTTCTAGAGAATTTCTTAGAGAATTTAGAATAATGAATTCATTTAGGTGTTTAGGACTTATAAAGCTACTTAAATTACCTAGAATACCCTTAGGAAACCGCCTAAGCACTTATTTGGAAATGGGATGAATTTACGAATTCACCCCTTCACTTAACAATGAACTGCGCAGGCTGCAGTCACCAATGACGCCTGCCCATCGACGCCTCGTAGCCCAACCAACGGACCTTCCTGCTGGTCCGTGGTTTGGGTCAGAGGTTGGACAAAAGTGGGACAAGTCCACCAGCCTAAGTGTCAGCCTACTCTCTCCACCTACGAGGCGTCGACTGACCTACTGTCCATCGATTGCCAATCGTAGGTGAGGCTGGTTTTGACAGCTTTTGACTACATGTTGGGTCCTTCGTCAAGGACCCTTGGTTGGTCCTTGGGGATGTTTGACCAGACGTTTCCAACCTGAATATGTTTGTATACAAGTTTAGGACCTCTGACATTAATTTCATCAAAAACGAACACGTAAAACTTGATGAAACACACTAAGACACATAAGGTCGTTTCTAGGCAAACCTTTCGAACGTCATGAACGTTCTTGGACGTTTGACCTCCAAACTTCATGAAACTTTAACCACAGCCGCCTATACTTATTTTAACCCATTTTAGGACTCCAAATCATCAATACACAAGCGTTAGGCTCTAGTTCCACCTAAGTTGTTTCAGAGGTATTACATTAGCGTACCCAAATAGTCCCAGAACTATTAGACAAGTAGGTTGTAAGTCCCCTCAGTGGGCATCCGTTTAGTGATCATGCCAGTACACCTTTATACCTCTGGCAGGGTATATTGGGTCCTTTCGAGGGGTCCTATACCTCGGACTCCACATTTAGCTCATATGGTTTTATTATCAGTTATTAGTAGCTCCCAAAGTTCAGAAGACTCTATTGCATTGACTATATTTACAGTTCAGTTAATATTCAGTCTCTGCATGTTATAAATTTGGTCATTGCATCCAGTTAGCTTAACATTCAGTATATCATGCTCAGAATATTATACTTAGTTTTGTGCTTGTTCAGTTATGTTTTATTTCATCTTTACTCTATCCTACATGCTCAGTACCTATCAAGTACTGACGCATACGTGCGCTACATCTTGTCATGATGATGGTTCAGGTTCTCAGCATCCAGATCATGCTTAGATCAATTCTTGATCTTCACAGCAGATTAAGTGGTGAGTCCTCATTGTCCCAGGACAATAGTCATAACTTTATTTTCAGTGTTTTTGGTTCTTTAGTTTTAGTTTTTGGTAGACTTAGTTGGGGCCTGTCCCAGCATTTCTAGTCAGTTAGAGGTTATTTTTAGACATAAATAGTTTCAGCGTAGTATTGAGTTAATATGTTCTTTGTATTAAACTTATTAGTTTTAGATATCTTAGATAAAGTATATAGGTATTCCCCATCTTTTCATTTTAATTATGATTTAGCTTCTGCATCAGTTTATTATATTAATGTAACACTCTGAAAATCCATGACCTTTTCTAGAGCCTCACATGATGAACTACACGTTGTACTACTATTTAAGACCTAACTTAACGTATATAAATCAATCAGGAAATTTTATAGTCAAAACGTCAAGGAACGTCCATGACGTTTGGTGAATTGAGAAATAGAGGTTAGTGTGCCTTGACATGTTGCATGGGATTTTAAGAGTCAGAATTCAGTGAAATTTGGTAGAAAGATGTTAATCATGTATTAGAAGGTGTTTAGGGTCTAAACATCTTGTTACGACTCCCTAAGGACCACCCTAAGGGTCTTTGAGGAGGACTCTTCCAAAATGACCAAAAGTTGTCAAATGACAGTGGCTATTGATGAGCGAAACGACGGAGAGTCGTCTGATCGACGGGGAGTCGATGGCTTCGTCGTCCAATACTTAGCCAAATCTCCAAAATGTCCTAAAAATTAAGTCTCTGAACTTATAGACGTACATGTAGTACGGTGGCGTAGACTGACCTACTGGCCGTCGATTGCAAACCGTAGGTGAGGCTGGTTTTGACAGCTTTTGGCTAAATGTTGGGTCGATCCTCAAGGACCCTTGGTTGGTCCTTGGGGATGTTTTCCTTGACATTTACAACTCTAATATGTTCGTATACATGTTTAGGATCTCTCACATCAATTTGTATCCAAAATGAACACGTAAAACTCGACGAAACACACTAAGACATTCATTTCAAGGCAAACCTTTCAAACATCATGGATGTTTTTGGATGTTTGACCTCCAAACTTCATGAAACTTTAACCACTGCCTCCTAGCCTCACTTTAAACCATTTTAGTACTCCATATTATCAAGACACAAGCGTTAGACTCTAGTTCCACCTAAGTCATTTTAGAAAAATTAGATCAGCGTACCCAAATAGTCCCTGAACTACTAGTCAAGTAGGTTGTAAGTCCCATAAGTGGGCATCCATTTAGTGATCACGCTAGTACGCCTTTATACCTCTGGCAGGTTATTTTGGATTGTTTCGATATGGAGTATACAAATGAATCCAAATTTAGCTCATGTGGTTTTATTATCTCTTATTAGTAGCACCCACATTTTAGTCATACTCTATTGCATTGACTATATTTACAGTCCAATTAGTATTTAGTCCTAGCATGTTATAAATTAGGTCATTGCATCTAGTTAGCTTCACATTTAGTATATCATGTTCAGAATATTATACTTGCTTTTGTGCATGTTCAGTTATGTTTTATTTCAGCTTTACTCTATCCTACACTCAGTACCTTTCAAGTACTGACGCATACGTGCGCTACATCTTCTCGTGATGTAGGTTCAGGTTCTTAGCATCCGATCGCACTTAGATTGATTCTCGATCTTCGCAGCAGATTCAGTGCTGAGTCCTTATTGTCCGAGGACAATAGTCATAAGTTTATTTTCAGTGTTTTTAGTCCTTTAGTTTCAGTTTTTCCTAGACTTAGCTGGGGCCTGTCCCAGCATTTCTAGTCAGTTAGAGGTTATTTTCAAACATAGTTAGTTTTAGCGTAGTATTGAGTTAATATATTCTTTATATCAAACTTACTAGTTTCAAATATCTCAATTAAATTATATAGGTATTCCCATATTTTCATTTTAATTATGATTTAGCTTCCTTATCAATTTATTATATTTAGTGTAACACTCTGAAAATCCATGACCTTATGTAGAGCCTCGCATGATGAACTACCACTTTTACTACTGTTTTAAGACCTTAATTAATGTATATAAATCAATTAGGAAGTTTTAGAGTTAAAACGTCAAGGAACGTCCATGACGTCCGGTGAATTGAGAAATAGAGGTTAGTGTTCCTTGGTATGTTGTATGGGATTTTATGAGTCAAAATTCAATGAAATTTGGTAGAAAGGTGTTAAACATGTATTAGAAAGTGTTTAGGGTCAAAACGCCCAGGTACGATTCCCAAGGACCACTCTAAGGGACCTTGAGGAGGACCTTTCAAAAATGACCAAATGACAGTGGCTATCGATAATCCAAATGACAGAGCGTCGTCTAATCGATAGCCACTGTCATTTGATGACCTATATGATGTTAATTTCACTTATGAACATGTTATTGGTCTATATTGCTACATATGATGATGACTACTTATGATGCCATGTTATATGAAGTTAGACATTGCTTGTGATCCTTTGTTGGGTTTACTTAGTTGGGTGATGTTATGGGACTTCACTTGATCATTGCACTTGTAATCTTAGTGATGGGTTATGGCTAATGGTCTTGCATATGTTGTAATGTTATGAACTCTTATGCATACTTTATTGTTATGACATTACCTTAGAGTTGTTTTGGTTATGAACTCTAATATGCTCCTATGCATATGACTTGACTTTACTTGATGATATTTGTCTTGTGTTGTATATTGTCTTGTCTTGATTAATATGTGATCATTGATTCATATGTGTTCTTGATTGTGTAAAGGCTTTTCAAAGTAAATTAACATGTTTAGAACAAATGTCCCTTTAACTTTGATTTCAATGTTTTATGTGCATATATTTCCATACTTAGTAAAAGTGGTGTACTAACCCATATCTCTATGCTTTCTACAAATATGTAGGTTCCGGCCATTGAGTTCCTAGAAGGACAATTAAAAAAGACTTGGACTATTTTCTCCAAGTGTTAGTAGGTCCTCATATTTGGGGATGTTACCTATTTCAACATTCTAACTTTGAAGTTTTATTGTAATAAAGACATTGTTCATTTCCTTTATCATTTGGATATTGATGTAAGCCTATATTTGCATGTTGACTTTGTATTGGCTATGTCCAAGATTTGTACTCGTTTAGTTGGTTCAATATGATACGAAGTATTAGACTAATTCCTATGTTTCAATTATGTTGTTTAAATGAGAAGCCTATGTATGCTTCATATGCGAGGAGACTAAGTAAACTCCACATGTAGTATGCGAGAGGTCTATGTAAGCCTCACTCTATAGATATGTATGAAAAGTTTTAGTATTCCGCACTTTTTAACCTATAAAATGTAATGACAAATGTTAAAAGGCTAGTCATAGTCCTCTTAGAGGACGACGGTGCCAATTACGTATAGGAGGTGCTTCCCGATCGTGAAAAACATGGTATCAGAGCATGAGGTTTAATAAATCTTAGGATTGATGTCTCATTGAACCATATTTAAGTAGAATCTTGTTCATGGGTGTGAAGCGCGCCACACTTGTGAAGGATAGGCTATGTGACGTTTATGCATTCTCACTTATTAGTAATCTTGAAAGTTATGCCTTGAGAGTTGAAACTCTATGTGTCCTCTTTCTTCTAATCCTTTTCTTGTGAATATAAGATATGACTACAAGACGTGCAGTCGCAAGTAGACTGGAGGAAGATTTGGCTAATGCGGTAGTTCCTCCTCAAGGTAACCAAGTGCCTCCACAAGACAACCAAGTGCCTCCTCAAGAACAAGCTTCGGTCATTCCTCCACCTCTGACGGATGGAGAGATAAGGTCGGCATTTTTTACTGTTGCTCAAGCTATGAATACCCAAGAACAAGCAAATAGGGAGGTTGGACCCCGTGTTCAACAAAATGCTAATACCACGGTTTTCCTCTTGAGGGACTTTACTAGGATGAACCCTCCTATGTTCTTTGGGTCGAAAGTGAATGAAGATCCCCAAGACTTCATTGATGAAGTCTATAAAATTCTTTATGCTATGGGGTTCACTTCGAATGAAATGGCCAAGCTAGCTTCCTACCAACTCAATGATGTAGCTCAAATATGGTTCATCCAATGGAGAGACAATAGGGCCTTGAGAAGGGGTCCTATCACTTTGGAGGTGTTTAGAAGGGCTTTTCTTGATCGCTTCTTTCCTAGGGAGAAAAGTGAGGACAAAGTGGAGAAATTCATCAACCTTCGTCAAGGAGGTATGAGTGTGCAAGAGTACTCCTTGAAGTTCACCAAATTGTCCAAGTATGCTCTTTCCTTGGTGTCTAACCCAAGGGATGAGATGAGTCACTTTATGACGGAAGTGTCTAAGGATTTGGTTGAAGAGTGTCATTCGGCGATGCTCCAAGACAATATGGATATTTCTAGGTTGATGGTTCATGTTCAACAAGTTGAGGAGACTCGACTTAAGAGGAATAATAGAGAGTATAAGAGGGCCAAGGCTTAGGAACGGGGTACTTCCAAGGGTAGGCTTGAGATTCAAGACAAGCCTATGTTCAAAAAGAGTGTTTACAACCATGTCTATTCCAACTTTCCCAAGACTAACAAGGATAGGGTGTCTAACACTAAGTCCCAAAAGACTAGAAGTGGAAATTCACCAAGTGATAAACCAACTTGTTCCACGTGTGGTAAGAAGCATTGGAGTGAGTGTATAGTTGGGACGGGAAATTGCTTTGGTTGTGGAAAAGAGGGTCATAAGGTTAAATATTTCCCTAATGTGAGGAGTCAAGAGAAGAGGAGTGGTCAAACTCAATCAAGTGGTCCTAGTTCCTAAGCTCCAAAGAGGAACCACTTTTATGCTCTCCACTCTACGGGTGGTCAAGAAGAGTCCCTTGATGTGGTCACCAGTATGTTACAAGTCTTCTCTATAAATGTTTATGCTTTACTTTATCACGATGCTACATTGTCATTTGTAACTCCTCTTGTAGCTAAAAGATTTGATGTACAATCCGATATATTAATTGAACCATTTTCGGTTACAACCCAGTGGGTGATTCCATTATGGCTAGAAGAGTCTTTAGGAGTTGTCATATATATTTGCCTAATAAATTTACTTTGGTGGATTCGGTAGAACTTGATATGGCTGATTTTGATGTTATTTTGGGATTGGATTGGTTGCATGCTTGTTTTGCTTCCATTGATTGTCGAACGAGATCAGTTAAGTTTAATTTTCCTAATTAACCAGTCTTAGAGTGGAAGGGGGGTAACTCAATTCCTAAAGGTCGTATAATTTCTTGTATAATAGCTTGTAATATGATCTCTAAAGGGTGTCTTTACAATATCCTAAGATCCAAAGATCTTGAGTGCGACATCCCTCCTATTGACTCTGTCCCCGTAGTAACGGACTTTTGGAAGCCTTTCCTGATGAATTGCCCCAAATTCCTCCCGAACGGGAAATTGATTTTGGTATTGAATTATTACCGGATACAAGTCCAATTTCAGTCCCTCCTTACTGGATCGCTCTGGCGGAGTTGAAAAAGTTAAAGCTTCAACTCAAGGACTTGTTAGATAAGGGTTTCATTCAACCTAGTATTTCACCATGGGGAGCTACGGTGTTGTTTGTTAAGAAGAAGGATGGGTCCTTAGGATGTGTATTAATAATCTCCAACTCAATAAAGTCATACTCAAGAACAAGTATCCTCTCCCTCAAATTGACGACTTGTTTGATAAACTCCAAGGGGCTAGCTACTTTTCTAAGATTGACTTGAGATCGCGGTATCATCAACTTAGATTTGGGAACTATGAGTTCTTAGTGATGTCGTTGGTCTCAGGAATTCCCCGAAGACTTTTATGGACCTAATGAAGAGGGTGTTAAAAAAATACCTAGATTTCTTTGTGATTGTCTTCATTGACGATATCTTGGTGTATTAAAAAAATGAGGGTGATCATATGGGTTATTTAAGGGTGGTATTATAATTACTTAAGAAACACCAACTATTTGCCAATTATAGAAAGTGTGAGTTTTGGTTGACATTGGTGGCTTTTCTTCGTAATATCATCTCAAGTGAGGGTATTGAGGTTGATCCAAAAAAAACCGAGGCGGTTATGAACTAGCCTAGACCATTGAAACCAACGACATTAGAAGTTTCTTGGGTTTAGCCGGGTACCACAGGAGGTTTGTGGATGTTTTTGCGTCCGTTGCTTCTTCTATGACTACCTTGACCCAAAAGAGTGCGAAATTTGAGTGGGTCGGAGGCATGTGAAAGAACCTTCAAACTTTTGAAAGATAGGCTTACCTCCGCTCCGATGTTGACTTTACCGGAGGGTACCAAGTGTTTTGTTGTATATTGTGATGCATCTCGGGTGGGTTTAGGGTGTGTTCTTATGCAACATGGGAAGGTAATAGTCTATGCCTCATGAAAACTCAAGGTGCATGAGAAGAATTATCCAACTCATGATTTTTAATTAGCAGCCGTAGTGTTTGTTTTAAAAATATCAAAACATAACTTGTATGGTGTTCATGTGATGTGTATACCGACCATAAGAGTCTCAAGTATGTGTTTACTCAAAAGGAGTTAAATCTCTCTCATGGTTGGAATTGTTGAAAGATTGCGACATGAGTGTTCTCTACCGCCCCGGCAATGCTAATGTGGTGGAGGATGCTTTAATTAGGATGACCATGGGTGTATGTATCATGTAGAAAAAGGCAAGAAAGACCTTGTGAAAGATGTTCATAGGTTGGCTAGATTGGGTTTTCGGTTGGAAGATTCCCCAAATGGTGGTTTTGTGGTTCATAACAACTCCGAGTAATCCTTAGTGGTTGAGGTGAAGTCTAAACAACATCTTGATCCGCTATTGATGGAGTTGAAATCGGTACTTAGTAAGATGTATGAGTCATTCTCCCATCGGGGGAGGATGGTGTGCTAAGGTACCAAAATAGATTATGTGTACCGGATGTTGATGATTTGAGGAATAGGGTGTTAGAAGAAGCTCATGGTTCCGGATATTCCATTCATCCGAGTTCCACCAAAATATATCGTAACCTTATAGAGGTATATTGGTAGGATGGCCTTAAGAGGGATATAGCGGAGTTTGTATCCAAGTGTCCAAATTGCCAACAAGTGAAAACCGAGCATAAAAATCCTAGTGGTCTAATTCAAGAAATGGGTGTTCCTACTTGGAAGTGGGAAGAAATTAATATGGAATTTGTTGTTGGGTTGCCTCAAATCGGGAGGCAAAATGACTCAATTTGGGTGATAGTGGACAGATTGAAAAAATCTGCTCACTTTATTCCCGTTAAGTCTATTTATATGGCGGAGGATTATGCAAGGATCTACATTGATCAGATTGTGAGTCTTCATGGGATCCCTTTTTCCATCATATCGAATAGAGGTGCTCAATTCACTTATCATTTTTGGAGGTCTTTTTAAAAAGGGTTGGGTATTAGAGTGAAGCTTAGCACCGCTTCTCATCCCCAAACGGATAGTCAAGTGGAGCATACTATTCAAATCATTGAGGATATGCTAAGATATTGTGTGATAGACTTCAAAAGGAATTAGGACAATCACTTGCCGTTGATTGAGTTCTCCTATTATAATAGCTACCATTCAAGTATTTCCATGGATCCATTTGAAGCACTTTATGGTAGGAGATGTAGGTCTACGGTTAGGTGGTTTGAGGTTGGTGACTCTTCACTCATTGGTCTCGAAATTATCTATGAAGCTTTGGAGAAGGTTCGTGTGATAATGGATAGGTTTAAAACAGCCTATAGTTGGCAAAAGTCCTATGCCAACAATAGGAGAAGATATGTTGAATTCGAAGTAGGTGATATGGTGTATTTAAAGATCTCACCTATGAAAGATGTGATGAGATTCGGCAAAAAGGTAAATTTGAGTCCCCGTTATGTGGGTCCCTTTGAGGTTTTGCAAAAGGTTGGAATTGTTACATATGAATTGAGACTACCTAGTGAACTAGCTTCGGTTCATCAGGTATTTCATGTCTCCATGCTAAAGAAGTGTATTGGTGATCACATATCCATTCTTCCTATTGAAGGTTTAGGTGTGGATAAGAGCCTTTCCTATGAAGAGGTTCCGGTGGAGATCCTTGATAGACAAGTTAAGTAGTTGAGGAACAAGAAGGTGGCCTCCGTAAAGGTGTTATGGAGAAACCACTTAGTTGTGGGAGCAACATGGGAGTCCGATGCCGACAATAAGTCCCGTTATCCTCATCTTATTCATAACTAAGGTTAGTTATTTCTAATAATAATGAAAATAATGAATAAATTTGGATTTGACTTGTTTTTGCAAAAATATGCATAGTTAAGGTAAAAGGTTTGCGTTAAAATGAGTTTTCATGTGAAAATGATCTTTGGCTTGAAATTGCACTCAATTGTATTTTGTGTATTGTTGCATTCATAAAATGTTATTGAGAATGCTAATGTATTGTAAGAAGTTTTAGCATAAGTGACTTATCATTAAGTTAAACTCATGTTGACGTTGAGAAGGAAATTCCTCAAGTTGTGATGTTGAGCTCTTATATGTAGTAAATTGTGATTTGAGTTGCCTTGTGTAAATGCCATATGTTATGTTGATTTGTGTTATAACTCATGTTATTATGCGTTGTTATTGGTTGTGCTGCTAGTATTGAGTCTATCCTTTCAAAAGATTTTAGGGTCATTCGGGGACGAATGTTCCTAAGTGGGGTGATAATGTAACACTCTGAAAATCCATGACCTTACATAGAGCCTCACATGATGAATTAGAGCTTGTAATACTGTTTTAAGACCTAAATTAACGTATATAAATCAATAAGGAAGTTTTAGAGTCAAAACGTCAAGGAACGTCTATGTCATCCAGTGAATTAAGAAATAGAGGTTGGTGTTCCTTGGCATGTTGTATGGGGTTTTAAGAGTCGAAATTCAATAAAATTTGGTATAAAGGTGTTAAAAATGTATTAGAAGGTGTTTAGAATCGAAACGTCCGGGTACGACTCCCCAAGAACCACCCTAAGGGTCCTTGAGGAGGACACTTCCAAAATGACCAAAAGCTGTTAAATGACAATGGCTATCGACGAGCCAAACGACGGAGCGTCTTCTGATTGACGGGGCGTAAATGGATCCGTCGTCCAACACATATCCAAATCTCCAAAAATTCCTAAAATCCAAGTCTCTAAACTTAATGAGGACGTGCAGTACTGTGGCGTAGACTGACCTACAGACCGTAGTTTGGGGTCTTGTAGGTCAGGTCTTGTTTTCACTTTCCAATTTTAAGTGGGGTCGTTTAATTAGTTAGTTGCATATGTGGTTATTTATGTGTTAGGGGGTGTCTGATTAAGTTAATTAAGGTACTATATAAAGACCTAACACTCATTAAACTATCCTAACGCACTCCAATTTCCAAACTGAAAACCTCTTCCTTCTCTCTCCCCAAAGAAGACTCCATTGAAGACCAAGTTAAAAGGGCATAGGGCTGAAAGATTCATACTTTTTCTCCATAAATCTTACTAAATATCTATGGTATGGAATCTCTTCACCTCTGGGACTCCTTTCCCCAAAGGGTTCTTCAAATTTAATTTCCAAAAGTTGATAAAAACATGGGTTTCATTCCTAATCCGAAATTGATCTTTCAAATTGTATTGTTCTTTGTTTATTTTGATTATTATGGATATAATATGATTGAGTATTTGTGAGTTAGGGTAGTTCTTCATGTTAGACCTAGTTCTATATAAAAGATAATGAATTGACCTTATTTTCCCCTAACCCTAGGTTATGAATTGATGATGAATTGAATAGTGATGATGCAATTGACTCGGTTCTTGTGTTAATTACTATTATATGATGTTATTAAGTCTATTAATGGATGAATATGGTTGGTTAATGGTAAGACCTTGGAAGAAGTCTTGTGAAGGTAAATTGGTAAGACCTATGATCTTGAATTCTTACTTCAATTGTGATGGATTGTACTTGATAATGATGTTCACTTGAAGTATTTATTGTGATTAGAATAGATAGGTGATGGTATAATGAATTTAATTTAAATGTCTTGATTATATGTATTGGGAGATTATGATTAAGGTATAATGATATGAGATTTATTGTGGATCAATTATATGCCTTACTATGATATGATGATGATAATGTGTTAATCTCACCTATCAGGGTTGTATTGAAAGAAAGTTCTCATGCAATTCCTAATGACTTAATGTTATGATATACAAGGGGTTAGTCTCCTATGACCTATACTAAGTTATGATGATTAATAAAGTCTTAAAGAAATTTTTAAAAAGGGACTTTAGCTTAGCACCGAGTGAACTAGTTATGAGAGGTGTCCCTTCCCAATGTGGGAAGGTAGGTTCACAATGATTCTCATTAGATAGATATTACAATGCAATTGTCTATAAAGAGGCTCTCACGTATGTCTCCTAGTTCTTGAACTATGTTGCCCCCATAGGAATACTAGCTAGTGGATCCACATAGAATGCTATGTTTATGTTATGGCACTACCTTGGCAAGTAGACCACCTTCTTTAAGTGTAGGGTTTCATGACACCGGATTTCATATTTAGCTCATGTTGTTCTATGTCGGTTAAAGCAATTGTTCCCGAAAGTAAAGTGAGGTGATGAGGTGAACACTTACTAGGGTGACTTAAGGGGTTTGACTTAGTCTAGGTAGGTGTATGGGACTCTACATATACATTGCACTAGTTGGCCTTGAGGGATGTCCTAGGAGGTTGTTCTTGTGTTCTTATAAAGTAAATGATATGCATATGTTGGATTTATATGTTGATGACCTATATGATGTTAATTTCACTTATGAATATGTTATTGGTCTAGATTGCTAAATATGATGATGGCTACTTGTGATGCCATGTTTTATGAAGTTAGACATTGCTTGTGATCGTTTTCTGGATTTACTTGGTTGGGTGAGGTTATGGGAATTCACTTGATCATCACACTTGTAAGATTAGTGATGGGTTATGGCTAATGGTCTTGAATATGTTGTAATGATATGAACTCTTATGCATACTTTATTGTTATGACATTACCTTAGAGTTGTTTTGGTTATGAACTCTAATATGCTCCTATAGACGATGACTTGACTTTACTTGATAATGTTGGTCTTGTGTTATATATGGTCTTGTCTTGACGAATATGTGATAATTGATTCATATGTGTTCTTGATTGTGAATAAAGGCTTTTCAAAGTAAATTAGCATGTTTTGAACGAACGTCCATTTAAGCATGATTTCAATGTTTTATGTGCATATGTTTCCATACTTAGTCCAAGTGGTGTACTAACCCATATCTCTATGTTTTCTACAAGTATGTAGGTTCCGACCATTGAGTTCCTAGAAGGCCAATTGACGAAGACTTGGACTCTTTTCTTCAAGTGTTGGTAGGTCCTCATGTTTGGGGATGTTACCTATTTCTTGATTCTAACTTTGAAGTTGTATTGTATACAGACATTGTTCATTTAATTTATCATTTAGATATTGATGTAAGCCTATATTGGCATGATGACTTTGTATTGGCAGTGTCCAAGATTTGTACTCGTTTAGATGGTTCAATATGAGATGAAGTATTAGACTAATTCCTATGATTCTATTATGTTATTTAAATTAGAAGCCTATGTATGCTTCATATGCGAGGAGTCTAAGTAAGCTCCACACGTAGTATGCAAGAGGTCTATGTAAACCTCACTATATAAATATGTATGAAAAGTTTTAATTTTCCGCACTTTTTAAAGTATGAAATGTAATGACAAATACTAAGAGGCTAGTCTTAGTACTCTCCGAGGACGCCGACGCCGGTTACGTCTAGGAGGTGCTCCCCGGTCGTGACAAACTTGGTATCAGAGCATGAGGTTTAATAAATCTTAGGATTGATGTCTTATTGAATCACGTTTACGTAGAGTCTTGTTCATTAATGTGAAGTGCACCACACTTATGAATGAGAGGCTATGTGAAGTTTAGGAATTCTCACTTATTAGTAATCTTGAAAGTCGTGCCTTGAGAGTTGAAACTCTATGTGTCCTCTTTCTTATAATCCTTTTCTTGTGAATGTAACATTCCAGAAAATGTACTTGTCTAGTGAAGAGTCTATTAGGTTTTAAGAATATGTATTGAGGTACATAGGCATCCCAATGCCCAATATTTAGTAATATTGGGATGTAAGAGAATATTGGCTTAAGGGTGTTAGCCAATTTCTATGTATACACAAGTAAATGAAAATACACCTTGATGTTCAAATGCTCCAATCCAAACTTGTTTAGGAATTGTACCTGCAATGAATACCCTCAACTTAAATTATTATTTATTTATACACATTAGGTACGAGGCATCCAAGTTTCAAGCATAGGTACCATAACACATGATCATTTAAAATGGTCATGTAGATTAAGCAATGCCCAAGGACATAGTGAGGGTCCTTGGACAAGAAGTGAACTTTCTAGAATGCACGGATTGAGGAAAGTGCACAACAACACATGTGCAAGAACAGGTGCAAGCACATGTGCAACCGGCCGAGAGACAAGCCCAACCGATTCAGTTAGGAAGGTTAGGAGGCAGGCATGTCGGATCAAACCATGTGGGGCCGAGCTCCCTAACTAATTCTAGGTCCTAACTAACTAACCTAACTAACTAAATAACCTAGGACTAACAAAAATTAACTCTCTAGGGTGCCCGAAATCCTAAGACCTAACCGGGTACACTAGCCGAGTAACTAACTCAAGAAACATCCTAGTACCTAACCTAGGATGGTCCAAAGGGGTTGGTTATGGTCCTAACGACTTAGGGAAAATTTGGTAATTACCCTAGGTCACTTAATTAAATTAGCAACTTAATTAATTAATTTAATTCCTTGTCAAACCTGAGACCCTAACTCAAATGTTCTCCTAGTTGTAGTCAATTTAGGAGGGACGTTTTAGGTAATTTAAGTGGAGGGTCTATAGGGTAATTCTTAGGACGTCTTTATATTGATATTAGTTCAGTTTTAGACCACTTTTACATGTCCCAAATAGAATCAAACGAAATTCTCTTAATCTCTCAAGAACGCTCTCTTTTCCAAACTCCATTGAAGAACAAGAAAAGCTTAAGGAATATGTAACATTCCAGAAAATATACATGTCTAGTGAAGAGCCTAGTAGGTCTTTAAGAATGTGTATTGGGATACATAGGCATCCCAATGCCCAATATTGAGTAATATTCGGCATACTAGAGAATATTGGCTTAAGGGTGTTAGCCAAATTTTATGTGTTAACAAGTATTTATAATATAATCCAAGCTTGTTTAAGAATTGTACCTGCAATGAAGACCCTAATCTAAAATACAGTTATTCTTCACATACACCCTCATTAGGTACTAGGCATCCAAGTGTCAAGCCTAGGTACCATAGCACATGATCACTTAAAATGATCATTTAGATTAAGCAGTGCTCAAGGACATAGTGAGGATCCTTAGGACAATAAGTGAACATTCCAAATGAACCTTCTAGAATAGTTAGTTAGTAATGTGCATGGCAACACATGTGCAAGCACATGTGAAACCGGCCAAGGGACCAAGCTAATCGATTCGGTTAGAGCGGTTGGGGACAGGCGTGCGTCTGGGTCAGGACATGTGGGGCCAAGCTCCCTAATCGGTCCTAGGCCCTAACTAACTGACCTAACTAACTAAATAACCTAGGACAAACAAAAAATAACTAACTAGTGGATCCGACAACCTAACATCAAATTGGGTGACACTAAGCCTAGTAACTAACTAAGAAACATCCTAGTACCTAACCTAGGATGGTCCAAAGGGTTGGTTATGGTCCTAAAAACTTAGGGGTACTTTATTAATTACCATACATTACTTAATTAATTAAATTAGCAACTTAATTACTTAATTTAAATGATCAAAACCGAAACCATTCAGAAAAAAAATCCATATTTCGGTTAAGTCAAGTGTTCTCCTATTTTTAGTCAACTTAGGATGGGCGTTTTGGTAATTAGCTACTTGAGTTATTTAATTAAGTTATTTAGTCTAAGATGAATTATCTAATATTTAGTTCCTAAAGACTTAGACTCACGTTATTCATTAGTAAACCCTACGACTAAAAGTAGTGAGAAAACGTAAGAGAACCCTAGACGATTTCAAGCAGTTCTTCAAGGTTTTTGTGCAAAGTGCAAGGTGATCTTCGTAGATTTAATTCTACAGTAGGGTATGGGTTTTCTCTCCTGGAATCCTCTCCAAGATTCCTTTCAAACGTTTTGAAATTAAGAAATCAAAACTAGGGTTGTTCCCAATGAATCGCATGTTCATCTCCCTAGTTCTCCCGATTTCCGATTCTTGTAGTATGTATGATGTAAATCTCAAGCATGTTGTTTGTATGTGGTGATAACTGATCATTATGTGTATTTTTCCATGATTTATAATGTCGAATGAAGCATACATGTTAGATCCGTATACTTAGGGTGTTATTTATATGAGATAATAATGTTGTAATGCCTACTTGTGTTCGAGAAGATGAAATTGTTATAAGTTGTTCATTGAATTGTTTCACAGAATAATCAAAGGTTAAAAGTTGTCTTGTTTAACATGATAGATTACTATAATGTATTCATGATACAATTGAATTGGCTAATGATAATATCATAGTTTGATTTATGCCAACGAATTGGCTAGCAATATTATGTCCCAAAATATGTGAAGTCATACCAATCTTAACTCAATGAACTCATAACATATGGGTATGCCAATCAATGGGACAAGTCCCAACATACCCTATCTACATGAACTTGTGAACGTAATAGCATTGAATAAGTCGTTATAACTTTCATAAAGAATTGTACAAGACTATCAATTAATGTTGAACAAGTTAAGGGAGTAATGAAATAACTAAAAGCTTAAGTTATGAAAATGACCTAATATAGAGTGTTAAAGGAAGTGATATAGACCTCACTTACACTTAAATGATTATGTCAAAGATACTCACATAAGAGGGTGCTACAAGCAGTGAGATAAGTCTCACTCGCACCATGATGATAATGTAAGATCTAAGTTCATATTCATCAAGTATAGAAAAGGGATGACCATTCATCCATTGAGTGAAGTATAACTCATACTAGAAGCAAGCTTCCATAACGTTTGAGTCAACTCTAAAAAGTTATAAAGTAAAATAAATCTGAGCTTAGCACCGATAGACTAGTAATGAGCTTGTGTCAGAACATGTAAGCCTCATGAGATGAGATCACCACCCAGGTGGACCAGTGTCTCTAAATGTCTCCTAGTCTTTGAACTATGTTGCCAGCATAGGGACTAGCTAGTGGAGAGATCCATCTAAGCATGCTAGGTAGTTTCGGTTTCACTTTGGCTGGTGATACCACCTCTCTTTGGTGTGGGGAAGACACTGGATTTCATGTTTAGCTCACATGATCTATGTCAGTTAAAGCTCAGGAAAGTATTCGCTTAACTTTAGCCGTGAACCACCTCTTTTCGGTATGGGGAAAGACACTTACTTTGTGTCACTTTAGTCTGTGACCATGTCTTTTCGATGAGGGGAAGGCACTGATCTTGGTTTCACTTTAACCGATGATCCACCTCTTTTCGGTGTGGGGAAGACACTGGATTTCATGTTAGATCGCATGATCTACTTTAGTTAATGCTAAAGAATTCTTTAAGAGAGTAAAAAAGAATGAAAGTAGCATGTTCAAAGTGAAAAATAGATCAAACAAGAAGAAACGTAAGTTCAAAGTGAACTAAGTAAGCAAGAGCTTAAGAATGTCAAATCATTAATGTTCGATAAGGATGAAGTTTTAATAAGTTAGTGGTTTATGCCAATATTGGAGTATGAATATATGCCCCAAAGATTTATATATTATGCAAATAATCAAATAATGGGCATAGCCAATAAAGATTGGCTTATAAATACATTCATACCCAATTTAAGAAGAATGAAAAATCTAACTTGTAAGTAAGGTAGCCAAATCATTTTCTTAGTCTTGTGAATTACTTACTCGATTCATTGTAGGTATGAGAATACAATGAATCATTGCACTTGTAAGTAAAACATAGGATCAAAGGAGATCATTGAACTACACAACAAAAAGCAGAAAAGACTGAAAAATAAACTAAGGCTGAGAATAGGAGCTCTCGGCCTAAGGGAGCAAATTTCTTAAGTTTTGTTTAAGTTGTTCTAAAATTATGCTTATGATTCCAAGGTCTTATGTTCATATAGAAAATGATTTGTGTGCCTTAATTGCACGAGAACATGTCATACTCATAGCATGAATCATCAGTAACGATTTAAGAAAGTAAAAGTGACTTAACTTTCCAGAAACGACATGTTGCTTTAGGAAGAGCTTTCCTTGATCATGAATAGTCCTTATGTGTTTATGTGCATATACCCATACTTAGTACAAGTGTGTACTAACCCCATATATTATTACTATTTTTATAGGTGCAGGTTCTCGAGAAGATTGAAGATTAGACGAAGTAGTTTGGATTAGCGATCTCCAGACTTTGGTAGGTCCTCTTGAGTTCGAGGATGCTACATTCATGATTCTAGCTTAGTACATTAGATATAGCTAGTAGATGCTGTCCCTAGCATTTTTTTTCAAACATTTGTTCAAGCGTTTGTTATAAGGCCGATTTGGATAACTATTATTATTATTATGATTCTCTATTTCAATTGTTTAATCTATTGATAGATGGTTGCCTTATGTTGAGCTATTAGAATATCAATCTTATGCAGTATTATATGAAGTCTATGTATACTTCATTAAGTATTAAAAAGTTTTAAATTTTCCGCAAATTTAACTGTATGAAGCTAAGAAGAGGCTTGTCTGCGACCTCTAAGAGGTTAAGGACGCCGGTTGCATTCGGATTCTAGAATCCAGGAGTGATAAACTTGGTATCAGAGGATCAGGTTAAATTACCTAGGAACTAAAGCTCAAAACAATCATGTTGCATAGTTTCTAACTTATGGTTGTGAAGTGCACCACAATCATGACTTAGAGACTATGTGATGTTAGGAATCTTCCCTTTTTCTACTCTTTATTGTGCTGTTTAGAGCTTAGACATTTTGTGTCATTCTAGCATCTAACTTCCTTCTTGTGTATACGTGTAGAAAATGAACACAAGAAGAAACCCAGGCAGAAGAGTCGAAGAAGCAGCTGCTCGAGGCAACCAAGCTCCTCCTCAAGACCCAATTGCATAAGTACAAGTGCCTGTTAACCCAGCTACGATGACAGATGGAGAAGTGAGGGCAGCAGTGCTTCAGATGGCCCAAGCCATCACTGTGCACGCATAGGCCATCACGAGCCAAGCCACTAGAGAGGGTGCTCCCAGGGAGAACCTGCATGCTAGCACCATGGCTAGTAGACTGAGGGATTTTACCAGAATGAATCCTCCAGTCTATTACTGGTCCAAAACCAATGAGGATCCCCAAGAGTTTGTTGAAGAGGTTCATAATATTCTCTGTGCTATGGGTGTTAGTAAAGAGGAAAAGGCTGAGTTGGCTACTTAGCAACTCAAAGATGTGGCTCAATATGTGGGGAGATGGACGAGCAGTAGGAGAGGTCCCCATCACTTGGGATGTTCTCAATACTGCATTCCTGGAGAGGTTCTTTCCCAGAGAAAAGAGAGAGGCGGAGTTCATTAACCTACGACAGGGAGGTATGTCAGTCAAGGAATACTCCATGAATTTTGTTAAGCTTTCCAAATATGCTTCTTCTCTAGTGTCCAATAGCAGGGATAATATGAACAGGTTTGTGACTGGTGTATCGGAGGATTTGGAGGAGGAATGTCGGGAAGCCATGTTGCATGATAAAATGGACCTTGGTAGGTTGATGGTGCATGCACAACAGGTTGAGGAGAGTCGTCGAAGAAAGAGAGGCTGAGAGAGCAAAAAATCTAGGCCCTCAGATCAGTCTGGTTCGAGCAATGGTAGGAGTTTGTTTGGTGTCCAAGATAGGCCCAAGTTCAAGAAGGGGCACCAACACTCAGGTAAACCTACTCCTTGCAAGAACACTAATTCCAAGAAGGGCAATGCTAGAAATGGCCAGCGTGACAGAAAGACGTGTGGTAAGTGTGGCCGTTCGCATGGAGGTGAGTGCAAGGTAGGTTCAAATGCATGCTATGGGTGCGGCAAGCGTGGGCATATGAATAGGGACTGCCCAAACGTGAGGAATCAGTCCAAGGAAGATACTGAGCCTCGGCCTAATCCCACTGCTGCAGCCGAACCTCCCAAGAGAAACCGGTTCTATGCGTTCAAAGGAAGAGAGGAGAAAGAAAAGTCCGCCGATGTGGTCACTGGTAACTTGCTTGTCTTTTCTTTTCCTGTTTATGCATTATTAAATCTAGGATCTACCTTTTCTTTTGTTACTACTTTAGTAGATAGTAAATTTGACTTGCTTTCTGAGATCTTGCATGAACCATTTCTAGTTAGTAATCCTATATTAGACAGCATTATCGAAAGAGTATATAGAGATTGCCCAATAACTGTTCTAAATAATGTTACTCATGCTGACCTAACAGAATTAGCCATGCTTGATTTTGATATAATTTTGGGTATGGATTGGCTTCATAAATGCTATGCTACCATAGACTGTCGAGACAGAGTAGTAAGGTTCCATTTTCCAAATTAGTTTGAGTTAAAATGGGAAGGGCGTGGTTCAAATCCAACAGGCCAAATAGTTTCCAATCTTAAAGACAATAAGATGTTATCTAAGGGGTACTACTTATGCCACTTAGTCACAGTCAATGACTTAGAACAAGAAGTTCTTTCCATAGACTCTGTGTCCGTAGTAACTGAGTTTCAAGATGTCTTTCCGGAGGATTTACCAGGAATCCCTCCTGAACGCAAAATTGATTTTGGTGTTGACTTAGATTCCAACACCAAACCGATTTCCATTCCTCTTTATAGAATGGCTCCAGCAGAACTCAAAGAGTTGAAGTTGTAGTTAAAAGATTTACTTGATAAGGGCTTGATCCAGCCGAGCATATCATCATGGGGCGCTCCAGTGTTTTTCGTTAAGAAAAAGGATGGAACTCTTAGAATGTGTATCGATTATCGACAACTCAAAAAAGTCACTATAAAGAAAAAATACCCTCTTCCCAGAATCGATGATCTATTTGATCAACTTCAAGGTTCAAGATTCTTTACTAAAATAGATCTTCGGTCAGATTATCAACAACTTAGGGTGAGACAAGAGGATGTTCCTAAAACTGCTTTTCGTACTAGGTATGGTCATTACGAGTTTCTTCTCATGTCATTCGGTCTCACTAACGCGCCAGCCACATTTATGGACCTTATGAATAGAGTCTTCCGTGAATACCTTGATTCTTTCGTCATAGTATTCATAGATGACATACTCATATACTCTAAGTCCAGAGAAGAGCATGAACAACATTTGAGAATGACATTGCAACTACTCAGGGAACGTTAGTTGTATGCAAAGTTTAGCAAATGTTAGTTTTGGTTGAGATTAGTGACCTTCCTTGGCCATGTTGTGACCGATCTGGGTGTAGAGGTCGATTCGAAAAAGATAAAGGCGGTCAAGAGTTGGACGAGACCCCTCACTCCTACTGATATTCGAAGTTTCTTGGGTTTGGCTAGTTATTATCGCAGGTTTGTGGAGGGCTTTTCCGCAATTATTGCTCCATTGACTGCTTTAACAAAGAAGGCAAAGTTTGAGTGGTCTGAAACTTATGAAAAGAGCTTCAAAGAGCTCGAAGACCGACTCACTTTGGCCCCCATTCTCATATTGCCGAGAAGTGGTGAAGAGTATGTGGTGTATTGTTATTCTTCCCGAGTAGGTTTGGGATGTGTTCTTATGCAAGATGGTAAGGTGATTGCATATGCATCAAGACAGTTTAAAATCCACGAGAAGAATTACCCTACGCATGATCTTGACTTAGCTGTTGTGGTATTCACGTTGAAACTTTAGGGACATTACTTATATGGTGTACATGTTGATGTATTTACTGACCACAAATGTCTTCAGTATGTCTATACATAGAGAGAATGGAATCTTTGTCAGAGAAAATGGCTAGAGTTACTAAAGGATTATGATATGAGTGTTCACTATCATCCAGGTAAGGCCAATGTAGTGGCCGATGCATTGAGACGATTGAGCATGGGCAGCGTGTCTCATATCATGATGAGAAGAAAGAGTTGGTTAAAGAGGTACACCGATTGGCTAGGTTAGGTGTACGTCTGGAAGATACACCAAATGGGGGTGTTACGCTCCATTCAAGTTCTGAATCCTCATTTGTTGTAGATGTTAAAGCCAAGCAGCATCTCGACACAGTACCCATGGAGTTGAAAGATTCAGTGTTGAGTAAGATGAATGAATCATTCTCCCTAGGGGGGGATGGTGTGATTAGGTACCAACAAAGATTGTGCGTACCAAATATTGATGATCTGAGTCCTAATATTATTGCAGAGGCTCATGGCTCTAGGTATTCCATTCATCCAGGTTCCACCAAGATGTATCATGATCTGAAGGAACTTTATTGGTGGGAAGGTATAAAGTGAGATATCTCTAAGTTTGTGGAAGAGCGTTCCAATTGCCAACAGGTTAAGGCTGAACACCTTAAGCCTGGGGTCTTACTCAGTCGATTGAGATTCTAACGTGGAAGTAGGAGGCTATTAATATGGATTTTGTAGTTGGTCTGCCCAGAGCCCGAAGACTACATGATTCCATTTGGGTCATCGTTGATAGGATGACTAAGTCTGCTCACTTCATTCCCGTGAAGTCTACTTACAGAGCCAAAAATTATGCCAAGCTATATATTGATGAGATCGTGAGGTGGCATGGGATTCCTTTATCTATCATATCGGATAGGGGAGCCCAATTCACTTCTCATTTTAAGAGATCTTTCCAAAAGAGTTTGGGTACGCAAGTAAAGATCAACACTGCTTTTCACCCTCAAACGGATGGGCAAGCAGAACGTACCATTCAAACCCTTGAAGACATGTTGAGAGCATGTTTTATTGACTTCTAGGGGAGTTGGGAGGATCACTTGCCACTATTTGAGTTCTCTTATAATAATAGCTACCATTCCAGTATTGGGATGACACCTTTTGAAGAACTGTATGGTAGGAGATGTAGGTCCCCAGTTGGATGGTTTGAAGTGGGAGAAACTGCCATCATTAGCCCTGATATCATACATGAGGCTTTGGAATAATGGTGAGAATGATCAGAGATAGATTGGCTACTGCTTACAGTCGTCAAAAATCCTATGCTGATAACCGAAAGAGGGCTCTTGAATTCGAAGTAGGTGATCAAGTGTACCTAAAGATATCACCCATGAAAGGGGTGATGAGGTTTGGCAAGAGAGGGAAGTTGATTCCGAGGTATATAGGTTCTTAAGAGATCTTACAGCGAGTAGGAAATGTTGCCTATGAAATGAAGTTACCGAATGACTTGGCTTGTGTTCATCCAGTGTTTCACGTTTCGATGCTTAAGAAGTGTCTAGGTGATCCAACGTCTATTATACCTATCAAGGGGTTAGGAGTCAATGATAATCTTTCTTATGAAGAGATTCCCATTGCAATTTTAGATCGTCAAGTAAAGCGACTAAGGAACAAGGATCTTGCCACCGTAAAAGTGTTATGGAGGAACCACCTTGTTGAGAGAGCAACAGGGGAGGCCGAGGCCGATATGAGATCCCGTTACCCTCACTTGTTCAGTTCTTGATGGTTAGATATACTCTTCCTAAGTCTGATTTTTGTTGATGAGACTCTAAATTTTAGTGCATTAGTCGGTTTTGGTGTTTTCAATCCATGACTGTGTGTTTTATACTTGCACTATATGAGTTAATATAAGTTCATGCTTGCATTCATGTTGCTGTTTTTGAGTAGCGTTTACATGATTTTTATGTTGCATGAGTGTGATGTGCATTAAGTTAAAGTAAGATTGAGAAGGAAGTTCCTCAATCTCAGATATGAAGCTTCAGATAAGCTTAAAGTAATGTGCATCATCCAAAGTAAGTTGTGAATCATATATTCACAAAGAGTAAAGTTTCAAGTATATTGATGTGTTTTTCGAATATACCCTCTTTGATTTAAATGATGTGTAGTGTCATTCAGGGACGAATGTCCCTAAGGGGGGGGGGATAATGTAATATTCCAGAAAATGTACATGTCTAGTGAAGAGCCTAGTAGGTTTTTAAGAATGCGTTGGGATACATAGGCATCCCAATGCCCAATATTGAGTAATATTGGGCATATTAGAGAATATTGGCTTAAGGGTGTTAGCCAAATTTTATGTGTTAACAAGTATTTAGAATATAATCCAAGATTGTTTAATAATTGTACCTGCAATGAATACCCTAAGCTAAAATACAATTTTTCTTCACATACACCCTCATTAGGTACTAGGCATCCAAGTGTCAAACCTAGATACCATAGCACATGATCACTTAAAATGATCATGTAGATTAAGCAGTGCCCAAGGACATAGTTAGGATCCTTGGGACAATAAGTGAACATTCCAAATGAACCTTCCAGAATAGTTAGTTAGGAAAGTGAACGGCAAGACATGTGCAAGCACATGTACAACCGTCCAAGGGACCAAGCTAACCGATTCGGTTAGAACGGTTGGGGACAAGCGCGCGTCCGGGTCAGGACACGTGGGGCCAAGCTCCCTAACCGGTCCTAGTCCCTAACTAACTGATCTAACTACTAACTAACCTAGGACAAACCAAAAATAACTAAATAGTGGACCCAACAACCTAAGATTAAATCGGGTGACACTAAGCCTAGTAACTAACTAAGAAACATCCTAGTACCTAACCTACGATGGTCCAAAGGGTTGGTTATGGTCCTAACAACTTAGGGGTACTTTAGTAATTACCCTAGGTTACTTAATTAATTAAATTAGCAACTTAATTAATTAATTTAAATGATCAAAACCGAAACCATTAAGCAAGAAATTCTAGATTTCGGTTAAGTAAAGTGTTCTCCTATTTTTTGTCAACTTAGGATGGATGTTTTGGTAATTAGCTACTTGAGTTATTTAATTAAGTTATTTAGTCTAAGGTGAATTAGTTCATATTCAGTTCCTGAAGACTTAGACTCACGTTATTCATTAGTAAACCCTACGACTAAAAGCAGTGAGAAAACATAAGAGAACTCTAGACGATTTCATGCAGTTCTTCAAGGTTTTCGTGTAAAGTGCAAGGTGATCTTCGTAGATTTAATTCTACAGTAAGGTATGGGTTTTCCCTCCTGGAATCCTTTCTCCAAGAGGATTTTAAAACGTTTTGAAATTAAGAATATCGAAACTAGGGTTGTTCCCAATGAATCGCATGTTCATCTCCCTAGTTCTCCCAATTTCCAATTCTTCTAGTATGTGTGATGTAAATCTCAAGCATGTTGTTTGTATGTGGTGCTAACTAATTATTATGTGTATGTTTCCGTGATTTATAATGTCGAATGAAGCCTACATGATAGATCCATACACTTAGGATGTTATTTACATGAGATAATAATGTTGTAATGCCTACTTGTGTTTGAGAAGATGAAATTGTTATAAGTTGTTCATTGAATTGTTTCATAGACTAATCAAAGGTTAAAAGTTGTCTTGTTTAACATGATAGATTACTATAATGTATTCATGATACAATTGAATTGGCTAATGATAATATCATAGTTTGATTTATGCTTACAAATTGGCTAGCAATATTATCTCCCAAAATATGTGAAGTCATACCAATCTTAACTCAATGAACTCATAACATAGGGTATGCCAATCAATGGGACAAGTCCCAACATAGCCTATCCACACGAACTTGTGAACGAAATAGCATTGAATAAGTCGTTATAACTTTCATAAAGAATTTTACAAGACTATCAATTAACGTTGAACAAGTTAAGGTGAGTACTGAAATAACTAAAAGCGTAAATTATGAAATTGACCTAATATAGAGTGTTAAAGGAAGTGAGACAGATCTCACTTACACTTAAACGATTATGTCAAAGATACTTACATAAGAGGGTGCTAGAAGCCGTGAGACAAGTCTTACTCGCACCATGATGATTATGTAAGATCTAAGTTCATATTCATCAAGTATAGAAAAGGGATGACCATTCATCCATTGAGTTAAGTATACCTCATACTAGAAGCAAGATTTCATAATGTTTGAGTCAACTCTAAAAAGTTATAAAGTAAAATAAATCTGAGCTTAGCACCGATAGACTAGCAATGATCTTGTGCCAACACATGTAAGCCTCATAAGACGAGATCACCACCTAGGTGGACCAGGGTCTCCAAATGTCTCCTAGTCTTTGAACTATGTTGCCAGCATAGGGACTAGCTAGTGAAGAGATCTACCTAAGAATGATAGGTAGTTTCAGTTTCACTTTGGCCGGTGATACCACCTCTTTTCGGTGTTGGGATGACACTGGATTTCATGTTTAGCTCACACGATCTATGTCAGTTAAATCTAAGGAAAGTATTCAGTTCACTTTAGCCGTGAACCACATATTTTCGGTGTGGGTAAGACACTGACTTTGGTTTCACTTTAGTCTGTGACCACGTCTTTTCGGTGAGGGGAAGGCACTGATCTTGGTTTCACTTTAACCGATGATCCACCTCTTTTCGGTGTGGGGAAGACACTGGATTTCATGTTAGCTCTCATGATCTACTTTAGTTCTAAATAATTCTTTAAGAGAGTAAGAAAGAATGAAAGTAGCATATTTAAAATGAACAACAGATCAAAGAAGAAGAAACGTAAGTTCAAAGTGAACTAAGTAAGCAAGAGCTTAAGAATGTCAAATTATCAATGTTCGATAAGGATGAAGTTTTAACAAGTTAGTGGTTTATGCCAATATTGGAGTATAAATATATGCCCCAAAGATCTATAAATTATGCAAGTAATCAAATAATGGGCATAGACAATAAAGATTGGCCTATAAATACATTTATACCCAATTTAAGAAGAATGAAAAATCTAACTTGTAAGTAAGGTAGCCAAATCATTTTCTTAGTCTTGTGAATTACTTACTCGATTCATTGTAGGTATGGGACTACAATGAATCATTGCACTTGTAAGTAAAACATAGGATCAAAGGAGATCATTGAACTACACAACAGAAAGAAGAAAAGATTGAAAAATAAACTAAGGCTGAGAATAGGAGCTCTAGGCCTAAGGGAGCAAATTTTTTAGGTTTTTTTTAAGTTGTTCTAAAAGTATGTTTATGATTCCAAGGTCTTATGTTCATATAGAAAATGAGTTTTGTCCCTTAATTACACGAGAACATGTCATATTCATAGCATGAATCCTAAGTAACGATTTAAGAAAGTAAAAGTGACTTAACTTTCCAGAAAAGAAATGTTGCTATAGGAAGAGCTTTCCTTGATCATACATAGTCCTTATGTGTTTATGTGCATATACCCATACTTAGTACAAGTGTGTACTAACCCCATATATTATTACTATTTTTATAGGTGCAGGTTCTCGAGAAGATTGAAGATTCGACGAAGCAGTTTGGATTAGCGATCTCCAGACTTTGGTAGGTCCTCTTGAGTTCGAGGATGCTACATTTATTATTTTAGCTTAGTACATTAGATATAGCTAGTGGATGTTGTCCCTAGCATTTCATTTCAAACATTTGTTCAAGTGTTTGTAATAAGGCCGAGTTGGCAAACTATTATTATTATTATGATTTTCTATTTCGATTGTTTAATCTATTGATAGATGGTTGCCTTATGTTGAGCTATTAGAATATCACTCTTATGCACTATTATATGAAGTCTATGTATACTTCATTAGGAATTAAAAAGTTTTAAATTTTCTGCAAATTTAAATGTATGATCGTGATGAAAGCTAAAAAAAGGCTTATCTGCGACCTCTGAGAGGTTAACGACGCTGGTTGCATTCGGATTCCAGAATCCGGTTGTGATAGAATAAGACGAAGGTTTCAAAGTATCCAATCAGATTTCGTGGATTCTTCATCTATAAGGTATGGGTTTTCACTCTTGGGATTCCTTTCCCTAAGATGTCGTTTCAAGATAAGTTTTCAAGAACTTCAAATACTAGGGTTTTTACTCTACAAAACGGATTTTCTTCCTAACCCCAGATTTATGATTTTCAATGAAAGTAAATGTTTTCTACATCTAATTTCGCACGAATTGTTGAGTAATTGATTGATAATTTTTGAATGTCATGTGATACATGATCTTTCTCTATGTGATGGTTTCGAATGGATTGTTTGTAGTGTTTGATAACGTGAAAACGTTAGGGTTAGAATTTAAGGTTTGAATGAACCCTTTAATGACCCGTTTACCTTGTCCCAAGCTATGCATTGATCTTGTACATGATTTTATGTGTTGTTCTTGATTATGTCATTGAGTATTTCACTAAGTATTATTATGAATATTGCATGATGAATAAGATTCTTTGAAGCAAGAGGTAAGTCTTTTGAGTGTGATTACTCTTAAATGTTTATGTTAGCCTATAAACTATGATGCTATGTTATGAAAAGTATGTATGATGTTGCTATGTGAATATGCTGGACTATGAACATGTAAATTGTGAGATTATGATAAAAATACGAATATACAAGTTATGATACTCTCTTGTATGCTTTATACAAGATGATTATGCCATGTAAATCTCACAAAAGAAAGGTTATGATGAAAGGACAATTCTCATCTAATCTAAAAGAGCTCATGATCATGTTATATAAGGAGATAATCTCCTATTACCTATGATAAGTTTGTGATAAAAGACAAATTAAAGGTTATTTCAAGAAAAGGGACTTAAGCGAAGCACCGATGAACTAGATATGGGAAGTGTCCCTTCCCTAACGGGAAGGTAGGTTCACAAAGATGCTCATGAGATTGAGGCTTCCATGTAATGTGGAACTATGGGTCTCTAATACATATCCTAGTTCTTGAACTATGCTGGAACCATAGGATACTAGCTAGTGGATCGACCTAGAAAGCTACGTCATGTTCGGTTCTACGTTGGCCGGTAGACCACCACTTTTTGGTGTAGGGAAGACACCGGATTCCATGTTTAGCTTACATGGTCTATGTCGGTTAATGCTAATGTTCCCTCATGTAAATTTAAAGACAAGTAAATGAACGTTGACTAGGGTGACTTGAGGAGTTTGCTTAGTATAGGTAGTAGTATGGGACGCTACCTAGACATTGCACAAGTTCACTCTAAGGGAAGTCCTAGGAGATTGTTCTTATGTAATATGATGATATGAAAGATAAATGTTTATGTGTTATGAATATGTAGCTCTTATATGTTTGTACATCATTAATTGAGTGCTAAGTGTAATGATATGTTATGTGCTGGTTGTGATGCTAGTATTGAGTCTATTCCTTACCCTCCAAAAGATTTTAGTGTCATTCGGGGATGAATGTTCTTAAGGGGGGATAATGTAACATTCCAGAAAATGTACTTGTCTAGTGAAGAGTCTATTAGGCTTTAAGAATATGTATTGAGGTACATAGGCAATCCAATGTCCAATATTGAGTAATATTGGGCATGTTAGAGAATATTGGCTTAAGGGTGTTAGCCGATTCTGTGTATACACAAGTAAATGAAAATACACCTTGATGTTCAAATGCTCCAATCCAAGCTTGTTTAGGAATTGTACCTGCAATAAAGACCCTAAGCTAAAATTATAATTTATTTATACACATTAGGTACGAGGCATCCAAGTGTCAAGCCTAGGTACTATAGCATATGATCATTTAAAACGGTCATGTAGATTAAGCAGTGCCCAAGGATATAGTGAGGATCCTTCGACAAGAAGTGAACTTTCCAGAATGCACAGATTCAGGAAAGTGCACAACAACACATGTTCAAGCACATGTGCAACCGGCCGAGAGACAAGCCCAACCGATTCAGTTAGGGCGGTTAGGGGACAGGCGTGTCATATCAAACAATGTGGGGCCAAGCTCCCTAACTAATTCTAGGTCCTAAATAACTAAACTAACAAACTAACTAACCTAGGACTAACTAATTAACTAACTAGGGTGCCTGAAATCCTAAGACCTAACCGGGTACACTAGCCGAGTAACTAACTCAAGAAACATCCCAGTACCTAACCTAGGATAGTCCAAAGGGGTTGGTTATGGTCCTAACGACGGTTATGGTCCTAAAGACTTAGGGGCACTTTAGTAATAACCCTAGGTCACTTAATTAATTAAATTAGCAACTTAATTAATTAATTTATTTCCTAATCAAACCCGAGACCCTATGTCAAATGTTCTCCTAGTTGTAGTCAATTTAGGAGGGGCGTTTTAGGTAATTTAAGTGGAGGGTCTTTAGGGTAATTCTTGCAATGTCTATATATTGATATTTAGGTAAGTTTTAGAACACTTTTACATGTCCCAAATCAGAATCAAATGAAATTCTCTTAATCTCCCAAGAACACTCTCTTTACCAAACTCCACTGAAGAACAAGAAAAGCTTAAGGAATAAGACGAAGGTTTCGAAGTCTCGAATCAGATTTCGTGGATTCTTCATCTATAAGGTATGGGTTTTCACTGTTGGGATTCCTTTACCCAAGAGGTCTTTTCAAAATAAGTTTTCAAGAACTTCAAATAATAGGGTTTTACTCTACAAAAGGGATTTTCTTCCTAACCCTAGATTTATAATTTTCAATGAAAAGTAAACGTTTACTATATCTAAATTCGCACGAATTGTTGAGTAATTGATTGATAATGTTTGAATGTCATGTGATACATGATATTTCTCTATGTGATGGTTTCAAATGGGTGGTTTGTAGTGTTTGATAACGTGAAAACGTTAGGGTTAGAATTTAAGGTTTGAATGAACCCTTTAATAACCAGTTTACCTTCTCCCACGCTATGCATTGATCTTGTACATGATTTTATGAGTTGTTCTTGATTATGTCAATGAGTATTTCACTAAGTATTATTATGAATATTGAATGATGAATAAGATTCTTGGAGCCAAGAGGTAAGTCTTCTAAGTGTGATTACTCTTAAATGTTTATGTTAGCCTATAAACTATGATGCTATGTTATGAAAAGTATGTATGACGTTGCTATATGAATATAATGGACTATGAACATGTAAATTGTGAGATTATGATAAGAATACGAATATGCAAGTTATGATACTCTCTTGTATGCTTTATATAAGATGATTATGCCATGTTAATCTCACAAAAGAAAGGTTACGATGAAAGGACAATTCTCATCTAATCTAAAAGAGCTTATGATTATGTTATACAAGGAGATTATCTCCTATGACCTATGATAAGTTTTTGATAAAAGACAAATTAAGGGTTATTTCAAGAAAAGGGACTTAAGCTAAGCACCGATGAACTAGATATGGGAAGTGTTCCTTCCCTAACGGGAAGGTAGGTTCACAAAGATTCTCATGAGATTGAGGCTGCCATGTAATGTGGAACTATAGGTCTCTAATACATCTCACAGTTCTTTTACTATGCTGCCACTATAGGATACTAGCTAGTGGATACACCTAGAAAGCTATGTCATGTTCGGTTTTACTTTGGCCGGTAGACCACCTCTTTTCGGTGTGGGGAAGACACTGGATTCCATGTTTAGCTCACATGGTCTATGTCGGTTAATGCTAATGTTCCCTCATGTAAAACGAAACACAAGTAAACAAACGTTGACTAGGGTGACTTGAGGAGTTGGCTCAGTATAGGTAGTGGTATGGGACACTACCTAGACATTGCACAAGTTGACTCTAAGGGAAGTCCTAGGAGATTGTTCTTATATAATATGATGATATGAAAGCTAAATGTTTATGATATATTATTTTACTCTTACACGAATTTTTATCCTTATAATGAATATGTTATTGAGTTATATTGTTATATGAAGCAAAGCTTTACTTATGGTCTCCTATCTTATCTACTTGGTTATGTGAGGTTATGGAGCTTCACATGACCATTGCACTTGTAGGTTGGGGATGGGATCATTGGTAAGTGTTTTGTATGTTATGTTTATATGATTTATTGAATATGAATTGTTAACGTGACTTTATGAGAATATGTCTTTGATTATGATCATGCTTTAACTTGTATTTGTTATATGGTATGTGCATTGAAGATTTTCATATGACTTAGCATATTTTCTAAAGAGATGATAAATTATCCTTTTTCATGCATGTCCCTATGTGTTATGTGCATATACCCATACTTAGTACATGTGGCGTACTAACCCCATTACTTTATTTTACTACAAATGTAGGTTCCGGCCAATGAAGTCAAGCAGGTCGATTTGAAGAAGCTTGGAACTCTTTCTCCAAGTCATGGTAGGTCCTCAAGTTCGGGACGTTACCATTTCAATTTCCAGCCTTATGAAGATTTAGTAGTTCTTAGAATACGTTATTCTGTTATGTTCTTTGGATTCTTTTGTATTAAGGCGTATAGGACATATTGACTACTATTGGCTAAGTCCGAATTTGCACTCTTAGATGGTTTTATATGTGTGAGACAAGTATTAGAATATCGTATGTCTTTATAAATTCTAAGAATGAAGTCTAAGTATACTTCATTTGTATTTAAAAGTTCTTAATTTTTCCACAATTTTAATGATCACATGTTATGACGAATGCTAAGAGGCTTGTCTGCGACCTCTGAGAGGTTAACGACGTCGGTCTCATCTGGGGTATGAAGTCTGGGTGTGACAGTGAATATATGATATGACTACAAGATGTGCAGCCGTAAGAATACTGGAGAAAGATTTGTCTAATGCGGAGTTCCTCCTCAAGGCAACAATGTCCCTCTACAAGACAACCAAGTGCCTCTTCAATAACAAGCTCATGTCATTCCTCCACCTCTGACGGATGGAGAGATAATGTCGGCATTTTTGACTTTTACTCAAGCTATGACTACCCAAGCACAAGCGTTAGACACTCAATCTTATTCTATGAAGGCTCAAGCAAATATGGAGGTTGGACCCCGTGTTCAGAAAAATGCTAGTACCATGGTTTCCCGCTAGAAGGACTTCACTAGGATGAACCCTCCTATGTTTTTTGAGTCGAAAATGAACAAAGATCCCCAAGAGTTCATTGATGAAGTGTATAAGATTTTTTATGCTATGGGGTTCACTTTGAATGAAATGGCCGAGCTAGCTTCCTACCAACTCAAGGATGTAGCTCAAATATGGTACATCCAATAGAGAGACAATAGGGCCTTAAGAGGGGGTCCTATCACTTGGGAGGTGTTTAGAAGGGATTTTCTTGATCCCTTCTTTCCTAGGGTTAAAAGGGAGACCAAAGTGTAGGAATTCTTCAACCTTTGTCAAGGAGGTATGAGTGTGAAAGAGTACTCCTTGAAGTTCACCAAATTGTCAAAGTATGCTCTTTCCTTGGTGTCTAACCCAAGGGATGAGATGAGTCGCTTTATGACGGGAGTGTCTGAGGATTTGGTTGAAGAGTGTCATTCGGTGATGCTCCATGACAATATGGATATTTCTAGGTTGATGGTTCATGTTCAACAAGTTGAGGAGACTCGACTTAAGAGGAAGAATAGAGAGTATAAGAGGGACAAGGCTTATGAAAGGGGTACTTCCAAGGGTAGGCTTGAGATTCAAGACAAGACTAGGTTCAAAAGAGGGTTTCCAACCAATTCCCTTCCAAATTTCCCAAGACCAACAAGGATAGGGTGTCTGACACTAAGTCCCAAAAGGCTAGAAGTGGAAATTCACCAAGTGATAAATCAACTTGTTCCAAGTGTGGTAAAAAGCATTGGGGTGAGTGTCTAGTTGGGATAGGAAATTGCTTTGGTTGTGAAAAAGAGGGTCATAAGGTTAAAGATTTCCCTAATGTGAGGATTCAAGAGAAGAGGAGTTGTCAAACTCAATCAAGTGGTCCTAGTTTCGAAGATCCAAAGAGTAACCACTTTTATGCTTTCCGCTCTAGGAGTGAACAAGAAGAGTCCCTTGATGTGGTAACCGGTATGTTACAAGTCTTCTCTATAAATGTTTATGCTTTGCTTGATCCGATTCTACATTGTCATTTTTCACTCCTCTTGTAGCTAAAAGTTTGATGTTTAACCCGATATTTTAATTGAACCATTTTCGGTTACAAACCCACTGGGTGACTCCTTGTGGCTAGAAGAGTCTTTAAGAGTTGTCATATATCTTTGCCCAATAAAGTTACTTGGGTGGATTAGGTAGAACTTGATATGGTCGATTTTGATGTTATTTTGGGAATGGATTGGTTGCATGCTTGTTTTTCTTCAATTGATTGTCGAACGAGATTGGTTAAGTTTAATTTTCCTAATGAACCCGTCTTAGAGTTGAAGGGGGGTAACTCAATTCCTAGAGGTCGTATATTTTCTTTTCTAAAAGCTTGTAAAATGACCTCTAAAGGGTGTCTTTACCATATTGTAAGTGTCAAAGATCTTGACTCCGACATCCCTCCTATTGAGTCTGTCCCCGTAGTGAAGGACTTTCCAAAAATCTTTCCCGATGACTTACCCGAAATTCCTCCCGAATGGGAAATTGATTTTGGTATTGAATTATTACCCGATACAAGTCTAATTTCAATCCATCCTTGGCTCCGGCAGAGTTGAAAGAGTTAAAGCTTCAACTCAAGGACTTATTAGATAAGGGTTTCATTCAACCTACTATTTCACCATGGGGAGTTGCGGTGTTGTTTGTTAAGAAGAAGGATGGGTCCCTTAGTATGTGTACTGCTAATCTCCAACTCAATAATGTCACCATTAAGAACAAGTATCCTCTCCCTCGTATTGATGACTTATTTGATCAATTCCAAGGGGCTAGCTACTTTTCTAAGATTGTCTTTAGATCGCGGTATCATCAACTTAGATATGGGCACTATGAGTTCTTAGTGATGTCGTTTGGTCTCAGGAATGCCCCAACGACTTTTATGGACTTAATGAAGAGGGTGTTCCGAAATTACCTAGATTTTTTCATGATTGTTTTCATTGATGATATCTTGGTGTATTCAAAAAATGAGGTTGATCATATGAGTCATTTCAGGGTGGTATTACAAGTCCTTAAAGAACACCAACTATTTGTCAAGTATATAAAGTGTGAGTTTTGGTTGAGATTGGTGGCGTTTCTTGGTCATATCATCTCAAGTGAGGGTATTGAGATTGAGCCAAAGACAATCGAGGTGGTTAAGAATTGGCCTAGACAATTGACTCCAACCGACATTAGAAGTTTCTTGGGTTTAGATGGGTACGATAGGAGGTTTGTGGGTTGTTTTGCATCCGTTGCTTCTCTTTTGAATACCTTGACCCAAAAGAGTGCGAAAATTGAGTGGTCGGAGGCATGTTAAAGAACCTTCAAACTTTCGAAAGATAGGCTTACCTCCGCTCTAGTGTTGACTTTATCGGAGAGTACCACGGTTTTTGTGGTATATTATGATTTATTCCGAGTGGGTTTAAGGTATGTTCTTATGAAACATGGTAAGGTAATAGCCTATGACTCTAGACAACTCAAGGTGCATGAGAAGAATTATCCAACTCATGATCTTGAATTAGCGGCCGTAGTGTTTGTTTTGAAAATCACAAGTCATGCTTCCGTTGAACTACATCATTAACCACAAGCCATCATAATTGAAGTAAATGTTAGGATCATAAAGACTTACTCAATCTCCTTTAATAGCCATCCTCATGGTCTTACCATCAACCAAGCAATTACATCCAACAATAGGTGTAGTAATATCAATCAATAGTAATTAACACAAGAACTAGGTCAATTGCATCATCACTATCCCAATTAACATCAATTCATAACCTAGGGTTAGGGGAATTAGGGTTAATCATGAATTCATCAAGAATTAGATCCAATTCCAAAAATACATTACCCTAGTCAATCCATACATAAATTAGAATATATAAAACAAGTCTAATAATCAATACATTCTTCGATTACCATCAATTCATGACCAAGATCCAAGATTTGGGAAATTGGGGAAGGGAACATAATAAACATGAAATTGCATCAATTAACATCAATTAACCAACAATCTATACTCAATTAGTCACAATTCATCATCAATTTGAAGTTTAGAAGAAAACCCATTAGCATTGGAAAACCCCATGGAATCGGGTAAACCCCAAGAGTGAAGAACTAATACATTAATGAAGATTAATCCACGAAACTGTAGTGAAATCCTAGAGATATTGATCTTCTTTTTCAAGCTTTCTTTTTCCTTCAATGGAGGATGAATAGAGAGAGAAAGTAGAGAGTGGTGAGAGCTTTTGGATTTTGATTTGGGGATTTGATTTGAGTGAGAAAATGTGAGGGAAAACTGATTGGAAATCAATATATAGACCCCCTATGAAATACCCAAAATACCCCTCACTTAAGTTGACTCTTTAATGAAGTCAAACTTCAAATCCAAATTTTAGATTTTCGTCGGGGAAAAAGTCCTCTACTTGCCCGCGACACGAACTTGAGATTTGACCAAAATCCACCCAAGTCCTCCATGCGGACTCACTCCCTCTATGTGTAATTTGGCTGCTGCCTAGGCAGCTTGTCAAGACAAGTTTGACGTCCTTTAGTGGACCCCTAAGGTGACCCTTGGGGGGTCATACCTGGACGTTTTCGCTCGATATACTAGGTTTTACCTATTTAATGTCATTTTACTAGTTTTGGGACCTCATACAACACCTCTAAACCTTCCCGAAACCTAAGGACGTTCCACTAGTTAAATTAGACTAGCTTCTGGACGTCATGGACGTTTCTTGTTGTTTTGATTCCTAAACTTCTTAAATGACCTATATTCATTATTTATGGCCTTAAAAAAGTGTCTAAATCTTTTTACACCTATGTTAGGCTCTATAACATGTCGTAGACTTTTGAAGTGTTACATTATCCCTCCCTTAGGAACATTCGTCCCCGAATGACACTAAAAATCTTTTGAAGGAAGGAATAGACTCAAGACTAGCAACCCAACCTACAACAATACATAACAACATCAATCATATCATTTACACAAGGAAATTAAAAACTTCAATTACCACACCTAAGGCTCAACATTACATTATGAGGAATATCCTTCTCATAACAACAAGAGCTCAACATACCTTACATGAGTCAATTATGCCAAATTTTAACTTATCAACATGCTACATACAATTTCATAAAGACTAACCATATCAAAATGGACAACATAACTCAAAACAAGAAGAATTGCAAATTTTTAAGTCAATATGCACAATCTCACTGTAACATCACTGTAGTGACACAAAAAGTGCACATTTTTGCAAAACTTCACAAAAATCAAAGCAACTTCAATTTGTGTTGTTATTTTCATTATTAATAGTAATCACTAACCTTAGTTATCAAGTAGATGAGGGTAGCGGGACTTCATGTCGGCCTCGGCCTCCCATATTGCACCGTCAACTAGGTGGTTCTTCCATAACACCTTTACGAAAGCCACCTCTTTGTTCCTTAACTGCTTTACTTTTTTATCAAGGATTTTGATTGGAACGTCATCATAGGAGAGGTTATCCTTCACGCCAAGACCCTCAATAAGAAGAATGGACTAAGATCACAGATACACTTCTTAAGCATACAAACATGGAAAACCGATGAACCAAAGCTAGTTCACTAGGAAGTTTCAACTCATAGGCAACCTTACCAACCCTTTGCAAGATTTCATAGGGACCCACATAATGAGGACTCAACTTCCCTTTCTTGCCAAATCTAACCACCCCTTTCATAGGAAAAAATTTCAAATACACTTTATCACCTTCTTCAAACTCTAAATCCCTTCTCCTATGATCGACATAAGACTTTTGCCGACTATAGGCTGTTTGCAACCGGTTCCTTATGATATGAACCTTCCTACCATACAAGGCTTCATAAGGAGCTATGGATATAGATGAATGGTAGCTATTGTTGTAAGCAAACTCCACCAAAGGCAAATGCTTATCCCAATTTCCCTTAAAATCAAAAATACATGCTCTAAGTATATCATCAAGGGTTTGAATAGTACGCTCCGCTTGACCATCCGTTTGGGGATGAAAAGCGGTGCTTAACTTCACCTTGGTACCCAACCCTTCTTGGAATGACCTCCAAAACATAGATATGAATTGTCCTCCCCTATCCGATATTATGGATAACGGAATACCATGCCGACACACAATCTCATCTGTGAAGATCCTAGCATAATCTTCCGCCGAATAAATAGACTTGACGGGAATGAAATGAGCGGATTTGGTCAACTTATCCACAACCACCCAAATAGAGTCATATTGCTTTTTTGTCCGAGGGAAACCTACCACAAAATACATATTGTTGTCTTCCCACTTCCAAGTAGGAACTTGGATTTCTTGTAGTAAACCACCTGGATTTTGGTGTTCGCCTTTCACTTGTTGGTAATTTGGACACTTAGCAACAAATTCCTCTATGACCTTGTTCAAACCTTCCGACCAAAATACTTCCCTAAGGTCATGGTACATCTTTGTCGAACCCGGATGAATGGAGTAACGGGACCCATGAGCTTCCTCAAGGATTTGGTTCCTCAAACCATCTACATTGGAAACACACAACCTTCATTGATACCTCACAACACCATCCCCTCCTAAGGAGAAAGACTCATTCATCTTGCCAAGGACCGATTCCTTCAACTTAATCAATGGTTGATCAAGGTGTTGTTTGGACTTCACCTCAACCACCAATGATGACTCAGAGCTATGATGAACCGTGGCAACTTCATTTCGAGAACTCTCCAATCGCACCCCCAATCTAGTCAAACTATGAACATCTTTCACTAGATCTTTCTTGTCTTCATCTATATGAGACACACTACCCATAGTCATACGACTTAGAGCATCCGCCACAACATTGGCCTTGCCGGGATGATATAAGACACTCATATCATAATCTTTCAACAATTCTAACCACCTTCTTTGTCGGAGATTTAACTCTTTTTGAGTAAACACATATTGAAGACTCTTATGATCGGTGAAACATCCACATGATCATCATACAAGTAATGTCTCCATATTTTCAAAGCAAACAATACGGCCGCCAGTTCAAGGTCATGGGTGGGGTAATTGCTCTCATCCACCTTAAGTTGTCGCGAAGCATAGGCAATCACCTTCCCATTTTGCGTAAGCACACACCCCAAACCTATGCGGGATGCATCACAATACACAACGAATCCTTTAGAACCTTCTGGTAAAGTTAACACCGGAGCGGAAGTAAGCCTATCTTTCAATAATTGGAAACTCTTCTCGCAGGCCTCCGACCACTCAAATTTTTTACCCGTTTGAGTCAATAAAGTCAAAGGAGATGCAATGGATGAAAAACCTTCTACAAACCTTCAATAATAGCCTGCTAGACCCAAGAAACTCCTAATGTCTGTCGGGGTCAAGGGTCTAGGCCAATTTCTTACCTCATCAGTTTTCCTTGGGTCTACCTCAACTCCCTCACTAGAGATGATGTGCCCAAGAAACGCGACCGACCTCAACCAAAACTCACACTTGCTATACTTGGCGAACAATTTATGCTCTTTAAGGGTTTGTAATACCACCCTTAGATGACCCATGTGATCAACCTCATTCTTCGAATACACCAAGATATCATCGATAAATACAATAACGAATGAATCAAGGTAACTTCAAAACACCCTATTCATTAGGTCCATAAACGCCGCCAGAGCATTTGTGAGACCAAAGAACATAACCACGAACTCATAATTCCCGTACCGAGTCCAAAAGGCCGTCTTTGGAATATCTTCATTTCTCACCCTAACCTGGTGATACCCTGACCTCAAGTCAATTTTGGAGAAGTAACTCGCCCCTTGGAGTTGATCAAATAAATCATCAATCCGCCGAAGAGGATACTTGTTCTTAATAGTAACCTTGTTGAGTTGGCGATAGTCAATACACATTCTCAAGGACCCATCCTTCTTTTTTCACGAACAATACCTGAGCACCCCATGGAGAAATGCTAGGCCTTATAAAGCCCTTGTCTAGAAAATCTTTAAGTTGTGCCTTCAACTCCTTCAATTCGGCCGGAGACATTCTATAAGGAGTAATAGAGATAGGGTTTGTTTCTGGTAGCAAATCGATACCAAAATTGATTTCCCATTAGGGAGGAATGTTGGGAAGGTCATTAGGAAAGACCTCCGTAAATTAACTCACCACGGGGATCGACTCAATAGGAGGAATTTCGGAATAAACTTCTTGGACTCTCACAATATGATAAAGACACCCCTTTGAGATCATCTTACTCGCTTTTAGACATGATATGAAACGACCTCTAGGAAGAGAATTCCCACCCTTTCACTCAAAAACGGGTTCATTTGGGAAACTAAACCTCACAACTCTAGTCCTACAATCAATAGAAGAGAAGCTAGCATGCAACCAATCCATACCCAAAATGACACCAAAATCATACATATCTAGTTCAACTAGATCTACATGGAACTCTATGGGGCATAGAGATAGGACAATTTTGGTAGACTCTTTTTGCTACAACTGACTCACCCGCCGGAGTAGACACCAAAATAGGTTCATGCAGAACATCGGGTAAAGTATCAAACTTTTTAGCTACTAAGGGAGTAACAAAAGACAAAGTAGCACCCGGATCAATCAAAGCATACACATCAATAGCAAAGATTTGTAACATACCGGTCACCACACGTGAGAGGCTTCTTGGTCATCTCTCGAACGAAGAGCATAGAAACGGTTCTTTTTGGGAGCATCATTAGAACCACTTGGCTGACCACCCTTCTCTTGTCCCTTAGCATTAGGACAATACCGCACTTTTTGACCAATATTTCCACAACCAAAGCACTTGTACGACCCAAGGAGGCAAGAACCTAAATGCTTCTTCCCACATTCCTTGCAAGGTGGATTCTCATTAAACGAATTTCCACTTTCCCTTTTTGAACTCTTGGTCTAGTGGCCTTCCCATCCCTAGCCTTGGGAAATTTGGATGGAACTTGATTTTAGAACCTTTTCTTGAATCTAGGCTTGTCTTGAATACCAAACCTATCTTTAGTAGTTCCACTCTCGAAAGACCTTGTCCTTCTTGAATCCTTTTCCTTCCTTTTTGCCCTCGCCTCCTCAACCCTTTTTGCATGAACCATTAGACGACCAATATTCATGTTATCGTGAAGCATAGCTGATTGACATTGTTCTTGCAAGTCATCCGACACACCTGTCAGAAATTGACTCATCTCGTCTTTAGGATCGGAGACCAAGTAAGGAGTATATTTGGCCAATTGAATGAACTTCAAAGAGTACTCATGAACACTCATCCCTCCTTGGCGGAGATTGATGAACTCTACTACCTTAGTTTCTCTCATCTCCCTAGGGAAGAACCGGTCAAGGAAAGCCCTTTTGAAAAACTGCCAAGTCACTGGCCCACCTTGAAGTGGCCTATTGTCTTTCCATTGCACATGCCATGTCTGAGACACATCCTTGAGTTGGTATGAGTCCAACTCGGCATTCTCACTAGAAGACAACCCCATAGCACACAAAATCTTATAAACCTCATCGATGAATTCTTGAGGGTCTTCATCAACCTTAGACCCATTGAAGATAGGAGGATTCATTCGGGTGAAGTCCCTAAGTCGGGAAGCCATAGTTTGCTCATGGACCCTAGGTGCAATATCACTATTGCCTTGGGCAGTCATAGCTTGGGCTTGCACCGTTGTGGCTTGAGCTTGAGTAGTCATGGCTTGATCCATTTGAGCAAGAATATCCCTCATCTGAGCCTCCGTCGTGGGTGGAGGGTCAACGGGAGCCTGATCATCAGCAACAATCTCTTTAAGAGGAGGAACAAGATCATCTCCAGGAGGGATTCCCGCAGCAGCAATATCCTCCTCAAGTCTTCTGGCTACATTCCTTCTAGTATTTATCTCCTATAACCAAAACACAAGGTTTAGGCGAAAACATATATAAAGTACATTCTAGAGGCACGATATGGAATTCCAATAATGAGAGTGATTTCTAAGCATCAAATAAGTTCCTATTTATAAGTGTGGCGCGCTTCACAATTATGAATACAAACCTATATAATGTGGTTGAGAGAGACGTTAACATCAGGCATATTCAACCTCAGGCTCTGATACCAAGTTTGTCACATCCGGGTTTACCCCCTAGACGTAACCGGCGTCGTCGTCCTCTTTGAGGACTAAGACTAGCCTCTTAGCCTCGTCATAGCATTCATCGATTAAAATGTGAAAGAATTTAAAACTTTTTATCTATATCTACTCGGAGGTTTACATAGACCTCTACATACACATAATCGTATTTATATCAAGTATACATAGAGTTGTTCATATACGAAGATTACATAGTCTTCTACTTTTATTTCACCCATTTATATAGTAAAGAAATAATAGTCATAAAAGCCGTCACATCTCATAAACCATCTAACAAAGACAATAAATCTTGGGCATAGCCCTACATCAATAAAATAAGCCACATATAGGCTATACACAACAACGTCTCAAATGAGTAATAGAGTCAATACAAAATTATAGTAACTAAGTAGCATGGTAGTAGAATGTCGGCATCGCCCCCGGGAGAATGAGGACCTACCACTTGGATGATAAGATATCCAAGTCTTCCTTCCAAGCACCTCGAAGCCAAATCAATGAGCGGAACCTAAATGTTTGGGAAAAGGGAAGGAAATGGGGTTAGTACTCCACATGTACTAAGTATGAAACCATATGCACAATTACCAATAAAGTATGCTTAGAAAGGGACATTTAAGAAAAATCATGCTATTTAGTCCAATTACTTGAGTATACAAAGCAACTAACTATACCACATGCATATCATCACATTTAAGTCCTTAATCTCATAAGATCCTATCCTCAAGAAATATCATTATAAAACATGGATAAGAGTAAAGCATAGCAAAGCAAATCATACTAACTATAATCTTCATGTAGTATTCTTCTTTAACAAAGGACATTAACCTGATACTCATAAGCATGTTATTAAATGTACAAAGTCATTTACATTATATCACCATTTAAATACATAATATTGACTTCTCAAAGCTCCTATCAAGGCAAACTAGTGCAAGGCGTAGGTAGAGTCCCATACCCCTACCCAAGTTACAAACCCCTCAAGTCAATTCGATTAGTCTACATCTTATTCATTCATTTTAGTTTAAGGAACTCTTGCCTTAACCGACATAGACCACATGAGCAAATGTGGAATCCGGTGTCATTAAACCTTACACTGATGGAAGGTGGTCTACCGGCCAAAGTAGAACCTAACATAAACGTAGCTATCTAGGTGGATCCACTAGCTAGTATCCTATGGTGGCAACATAGTTGATGGAGCTTGGGGAAAAGAACCATGGACATATCAAATCTACACCCTACCTTGGGTCATGAGGCTATCCACCCCGTGAGGACCGTAGTGAACCCTACCTTTCCTTATGTAAGAAAGTGTCACTCCCTCACATACACGCTCACTCGGTGCTAAGCTAGGTCCCTATATTTAAAAGCCTTTACTCTTATAAAAATCATAAATATATATTAGGTCATAGAGCCTAGCCCTCATATATATTCGTTATCATAACTCAAAAAGAATTTTATGAGAATTAGTCCTTTCATTTGCAATTCATATAGGTGAAGTTGACACTTGCACATCTTATCATAATAGAGCACATCTTTACTTAACAAGTTCTCTATAACATGTACTCCTAGGCAACCTCACAACCAAAACCTAAAGCATTTCAATTCAATCATCATACCATCCTATCATCTTAAACAAGGTATACTTCAACACAATATCACAGCTTAATGACAAATAACCACAATAGAAGTAAGAATTAGGATAATCAAGACTTACCAACACTCCTCCATACCTCACCAATAAAAGGGCCTTACCATCAACCCATAGACCAACCCAAATTGGATCATCACACCAATGTAATTCAACAATCCACATAAGAACTAATTTAGAAGAGTCACTACACTATAATTCAACACTAAATCAAAGCTTGATAACATGATATCTAAGTCTATCTTCTTACCCAAAATTTAACACTCAAGAATTAGCATGAAGGACTTCAATTCATCAAAATAGATTCAGTATCAATGCAATAACAATCATTAAAGACGATTTAAACAATAATTAGATTGATTACATCAACCCAACCCAAATTCACAACAATCTCATACCTAGGGTTAAGGGTTAAGGGTCATCATCTTCAATCTAAACCAAACCACCTCAAATCATCATAATAAAGTTAAAATATATGATAATCTACTCATTATGACCCAAAGAATACATGAACAACTTAATTCATAACAACAAATTCGAAACTGGTTGAAACCCATATGAAACTCAACTTTTAGAAAATCATTGAAGGAGCCCTTTGAGGAAAGAAGTGCCAAAGGTGAATTAGATCCCATACCTTATGATTTTATGATGTTTTGATGGTGATTTCATGCTAAACCAGCCCCCAATTCACCTCCCAAGCTATTCTCCAATGGAGTCTTCTAATAGAGAGAGAAAGTAGAGAGAAGGAAGAGAGTTTATTTTGAGAATTGTGATTAGGCTAATGAGGATTGGGGGTATTTATAGTGCGGCTAAGTCAACTTAATTAGTCTTCCGTTAATCCCTAATTACCCCTAAGACACTTAAAAAATTAAATGAACTATACATTAATTCACCGAAACATAACAGGCCCCCCACCGACGGAACCCCGTCGACTGTCCGTCGGGGGCATGATGGATGACCCTACCTCCGTCCTGCACTTCCGTCGCAGGCGAGGGTTCTTGAGGAGGCGACTAAGGGTGGGACGACGGTGGCCTCGACGCCCCGTCGTGCCCGTGACGCCCCGTCGTGCCCGTGATGCCCCGTCGAGCCATCCGTTGAGGCACACTGCCAGACAGTGTTGCACCTTCCTGCCACAAGGGTCCTCCTCGAGGGCCCTTGGTTGTTCCTTGGGAAAATGTACCCTGACTTTTCCATTATGAAACCATCCCTCACTATGTGATACACCTATTACTACAAACTTTCGCTTGATTCCGACCCTTAAACTTAGTCAAACTAATTAGAACACACTAGCCTATTCATGAACCAACTTTCCGGACGTCATGGACGTTGTTGAACATTTTGGTTCTACAACACTTTAACCACTCTATATATAGCTAATTTGGCTAGGAACAATGATTTAGACTTTAAGGAGCCTGGTTAAGTCTTACCACGTGACTTGGGATTTCGAAATGTTACATATGGTTCCCAAAGGTCCTTGAAGAGGAACCTTCCAAAATGACCAGAATTTGTCAAATGACAGTGGCTATCGACGAGCTAAACGATAGGGCATCGCCTTGTTAATGGGGCATCAATGGCACTGTCATCCAACACTTAGACATTTTCCAAAAATTGCAATAAATCAAGTCTCTCAACTTATCAACGGACGTGCAGTACGGTGGGCATGAGAAGGTGTCGACCGATCTACGAACCGTAGGTCAGGGTCTTGTAGGTCAAGTCTGGTTTTACTGTCCCATTTTTAATGAAGTCAATTAAGTTATTTAGATGCTTAGGTGGTTAATTAAGGGTTAGGTGTGTCTAATTAAGTTAATTAAGGGACTATGCAAAGACCTAAACCTAATTAAACTAACACAACTCACTTCAACTCCCAAACTCAAAATCCTCTTCCTTCTCTCTACTTTCTCTCTGCCCAAAGAAGACTCCATTGAAGACCAAGATCAAAGGGCATAGGGATGAAAGATTGATAATTTTTCTCCATAAATCTTAATAAATATCTAAGGTATGTAATCTCTTCACCTTTGGGACTCCTTTCCCCAAAGGGTTCTTCAAATTTTATTTCCAAAAGTTGGTAAAAAAACATGGGTTTCATTCCTATTCCGAAATTGATCTTTTAAATTGTATTGTTATTTGTTTATTTTTATTAATATGGATATAATATGATTTATTATTTGTAAATTAGGGTAGCTCTTCATGTTAGACCTAGTTTTATAGAAGAGATCATGAATTGACCCTATTTCCCTAACCTTAGGTTATGAATTGATGATTAATTGAATAGTAATGATGCAATTGACTTAGTTCTTGTGTTAATTACTATTATATGATGTTGTTAAGTCTGTTAATGGATGAATATGGTTGGTTAATGGTAAGACCATGGAAGAAGGCTTGTAAATGTAAATTTGTAAGACCTATGATGTTGAATTCTTACTTCAATTGTGATGGATTATACTTGATGATGATGTTCACTTGAAGTATTGACTGTGATTAGATTCGATAGGAAATTGTATGATGAATGTAATTGAAAGGTCTTGATTATATATATTGTGAGATTGTGATTAAGGTAAATGATATAAGGTTGACTGTGGATCAATTATGTACCTTACTATGACATGATGATGATTATGTATTAATCTCACATATGAGGGTTGTATGGCAAGGAAGTTCTCATGCAATTCCTAATGAGCTAATGTTATGATATAGAAGTGGTTAGTCTCCTATGAACTATACTAAGCTGTGATGATTCATAAAGGTTTAACGTCATTTCAAAAAGGGACTTTAGCTTAACACCGAGTGAACTTGCCATAGAGATGTGCTGACTCCCTATAGAAGGGAGATTCACCAAGTGTTCTCATGAGATGAGGGCTCCAATTGCTAATAGGCATGTAATGGGTTCAAGACATATTTCTTAGTTCCTTTACTATGTTGCCTCCATAGGAATACTAGCCCCAACTCAAATACACCGTATACATGTTAGGACCTCTCATATCAATTTCAACCAAAACGAACATGTAAAACATGCAAAGGAACACCTAAACATACAAGTACGCCTCAAGGCATATCATTCGAACGTCATGAACGTTCTTTGACGTTTGACCTCCAAACCTCACCAAACTTTAGACAATGCCTCAAAACATCATTATAAAATATTTTAGGACTTTAAACCCTCATGAAACACGTGTTAGGATCTAGCTTCACCTAAGTCATTTTAGAGGTGCTACATTCTCCCCCAATGGACAACATTCGTCCTCGAATGACACTTGCTTCATTTTAGGCACTTTCAAGAGATAACAAACTCAAGACTAGAATCATATAACCATACCATCAGTGCAAAATACACATAGATAGGAGAATCACCAATTTCACATAATCAAGAGACTTAAAGCACAACAAGAAGATAGAAACTACTTCTACAACTCATCATGCAATAAGACTCACATTATTCAATTCAAATAGGAGAAAAATCCTTCTCCACACATTATCATGCTCATATACATCAATTCTATACTCATTATAACCATTTTTCATGAAAGAACAATTTAGTCAAATATTCAAAATCTTTATAGTGAGCATTATAAACCTTATAGTGAAATGTGCTCAATTATTCAAAAATAAAACTTTTAAGCAATTTATGACGGAAGCATGAAAATATGAGAGATAAAACCATATAAACTCATTTCACAACATAAACATAATGATGTACCATGGATTCACGGTACATTCAATGCTTTTTCCTTAAGATTGGTGTGTGTCTAGAGCCTTTTTGTAGAAGTTTTAATATGTTTTTATCCTTGTTTTGCAAGAAAGGTGTCCAAAACCAAAACACCGAAGGCAACTGAGATTTAGTGCAGAGGTGACCCACGAAGGCCATTGACGGTCCGTCTTTCCATCGATGGACCGTAGATGGTGACCGTCGACTGAAAGTTCAGGGTTATGTAGAAACTTGGGAAAATCTGACAAAGTGTGGGGATACGAAAGGATCAACAGACCGTCCTGTTGAATCGTCGTTAAGTTAAGAGATAGTCCTAGTACCCGAAGTTGAAGAAAGTCTAAGTATTGAACGAGGGAAGGCATCGACGGACCGTGTTGTTGGTCCGTCGATTGAAATAGAGAAGATGCATGCTGAAAGATGAAAAAAATACTAAGTCTAGACTGACGGAGGCAGTCGACGGTCCGTCGTTTCATCGACGGACCGTCTGTAGGAGTCGTCGATTACAACCGCACTTTTGGACAACTTTTCTTCTTTAAATTTCTTTTTAATTTAGGACAATTTTTGTTATAAATAGTGTGTAAAGCCTCGTTTTTGGGGTTGGATTCTTTTACTACTATTCTTAGTTTGTTTTTTGCTATTGGATTTTTGCAACTATAACATTCATTCAAATTTCCAAATTTGGTTTTCAAGTGATTTCTTGTTGTTTCAAGTTGAATTTCTGGATTTTCTTCGAATTTGTCAAAGTAAGTTCATGATTTATTGTTTATTCACGATGAATTGTGTTCTTCTATGGATCGATAACTAAATCCACAACTAGGGTTGTGGGAACCATGGGTGATTAACAAAGTAAACCTAGCTTAATCACAATTCTCAAATAGGTTATTGCATGCATTGATAATTCTTTCGCTTAGAAGCCTTTTTAATGAGTGCAGGCGTTAGAACTCGCCTTATTGCTACTTTCCTGACAAAGAAGGTAGTTAATAGGAACAAAATTATGAACATATATTTAGTGGAATACTATCTAATAGGCTAGTCTCGATTTCTGCAAAGTAATAACTAAGTCATACATCGAATATGATACTTAATATGAAGTAAATGTAAGGGTTAGTAGCTTAGACACATGTAGCAGGACAAAGGTACGGGGTGAAATTCTTTAAATGTCGGACCAAGGATTTTGAGATACCTAACTTATGACTTTGCATGCAAAACATAGGGAAGAATTGTTATAGCTAGGAATACAGCGTTATGAACCTATGGGGAACACTTACACCCTAGTTTCTCTCAAAACTTGATAAACACTAAAGATTTACTCCTCTTAATTGTTTTACTTAGAGATATTAAAAGACTTTTGTTTCACAAACCCCCCCCCTTTAATTACCTCTTTTTGGAAAGTACTTGACTAAATACAAGTAATCGTACATTGAAATTAAACTCTAAATCATTTTCCTCGTGGGATCGACCCCAACCTAATAGTTGGGTTCTTTACTTGATATGATCGCTTATACTTTTTTAGGGAGGAGTAACTGGAGCGTATCAAATTTTTGCGCCGCTGCTGCGTAAAGTGGCTTTTAGATTAACCTTAATAACATTACTGAAGTTTAGTAAAAAATTTCCTAATTTTACTTTTTCTTTTGTTTTTGTTTCTCTCAGGCCTAGCTATAGTGGATTCAAAGTACACGTAGTCAAGGAGAACCAATACTTCCATTCGATCCTGAACTTAACCGTACACTTCGAAGAATTAATAATCAGCAGAACCCATCTAATCTAGGTGATGTGATTAATCGTCAACTCCCACTACCGATTGATGCTCACAATCAAGTGGTTGCAGAAAATAAGATTGATGATGCTTTGAGGATGCAGCCTCCCATACCACGCCCTTAAGAGTTCTATAAAGGCAATGTCAATATCACTGATTCTGATGGACCTCTTATCCTACCTCCTCTACCGCTGGGGCACACGTTCATGGTAACTATTAGTTTGATGCAGATGCTCACCGCGAGGGTTTTGTTTTGAGGGCTATCATCGGAGGATCCCCATGCTCACATAGCAAAACTAAGCTCTGTATGCAAAAGTTGTGTGGGGAGGCAAGACCTAGATATGAAAATCATCGGGTTGGGGGTGTCTCCTCTATCATTGACGGGAGATGCAGTGGTATGGTTAACTGAGATACCCTATAATTCCCTCTACACATGGGATCAGTTGAGAGATGTATTCCTAGCCAAGTATTATCTATTGTGCAAGAAGCTTAATCACAAGGATAAGGCGAACAACTTTATGGAACTATCGAGAGAGTCGGTAAGTAGCTCTTGGGATAGGTTTACTGCAGTTTTAAGGGGTGTCCCAAATCACCGCTTTGATGATGAGTCATTGAAAGAGTACTTCTATCGAGGACAAGATGATAATAATAAAGAAGTGCTCGATACTATTGCCGGTGATTCTTATGGTGAGTGCACATATGCAGAGATCGCAGAGAAGTTGGAGAAAATCTCTTGCAACAATAAGGCTTGGAGTACTAGAAAGTCATACATTGGGAGAAAAACCTTCGCAGTGCAAGCTACACATAATCCGGCCGCAAATGAGATTCGCGAAGAGATGGCGAAAAATGAGAACTGAGCTTGGGTTGGTATTGAAACATGTCACTGGAGGTGCAAAGAAGGTAAATACGGTAAATTACTTGACTAAAACACCACCACCAGCGGATAACTACTATTATGAAGAAGATACGTATGCAGTGAATATCAGACGGGGGGTTTCCGACCGAACGCCCAAGGCTCCAATCAGGAGAATTGGCATCAAGGTCAACGAAATCAGGGTTGGAACTATGGGAATTACAACAGTGAGGGACAGTATGTTCGAGATGGAAATTACAACCGCGACAACAATTTCAACAGGGTCACTATGGTAACAGAAATGATCGAAGTGGGCTCTATGTTTCACCTCAAAATCGAGAATTTTCTCCTAGGGATGGTGGAAGTAGTATGGTGCGAGTTGAACATATGTTGCAGAAGATGATGAGAAGGTTTGATGCTAGCGATGATCATGCCAAGGAATTGAGAGGTTATTTGGCTAATATTGGGCTAAAGGTGGATGTACATGCGGTCTCGTTTGAGCATTTTAAGTTAAAAATGGCCCAATTCTCTACTACTGTGAACCCACGACAATCGGACACTCTTCCTATCAATACCATTCTAAATCCTAAAAATGATGGACATTGTATGGCAGTCACTACTCGAGGAGGTAAGCAAACTATTGATCCACCTATGCTGTTTGTGGGAGAAGATGAGATGAGAAAAGATGAAGAGGGGGTGGAAACTAGTGGTGAATTGGTGGACAAAGCGGCGAAAGAAGCAGACGTACCCTAGAAAGTGGTCCCCATTCCTAGACCACCACCACCATTCACACAGAGATTGGTGAAGAAGACCGAGGATGGTAAATACTGGCGTTTTATCACTATGTTGAAGCATCTTTCCATCAGTGTCCATTTGATAGAAGCTTTAGAGCAAATGCCTGGTTATGCCAAGTTCATGAAGGATATGGTTACAAAGAAGAGATCGGTAACTTTTGAGGATGATGACCGAATGCAGCATTGTATTGCTATTGCTACAAGGTCTCTTGTGTAGAAAAAGGAATATGCGGGCGCTTTCACTATTCCATGTACCATCGGATTATTAAACTTTGCCAAAGCACTATGTGATCTAGGTTCAAGCATAAATCTCATGCCTTTTTCCATTTACAAGAAATTGGGTTTGGGTGACCCAAAGCCCACTGCAATGCAGTTACTAATGGCTGATCGAACAGTGAAGAGGCCCATTGGGATATTCCATGATGTGCTCATGAAAGTGGAGTCTTTTATATTTTCGTCCGATTTTGTGATTCTTGACTGTGAGGTGGACTTTGAGGTCCCTATTATTCTTGGGAGTCCGTTCCTTGCTACTGGTCGCACCTTGGTTGATATGGACAAATGGCATATGATGCTTAGGTTGAACAATGAAGAAGCAACATTAAACATTTGTAGGTCCATGAAGAAGAGTGGTGAGCTCCAATCGGTATCTGCTATATCCTACAGGGTTAAGACTACGTCGGAGGTACAAACAGAAGAGTGCCTAGGTGTTGAGGAACTAGCGGCAGTGATCATGAATTTTGAGAGTGATTGTATTGAAAAGTATGGGTCTTTCGTTGCGGCACTTGAACAAAGCAAATATCCGTCCAAACCAAAGAAATTAGAGTTAGATAAGAAGCATCGCGAGTATCCACCCGCGAGACCATCTATTGAGGAGGCTCCAAAATTATAGCTCAAGGCTCTACCACCTCATATGAGGTATAAATTCTTGGGTAGAGATGACACTTTGCCGGTAATCATTGCATCGGATTTGAATATACAACAAGTAGAGTATTTGGTGGAAGTTTTGAAGAGGTTCAAACAAGCCATTGGTTGGACTATTTCAGACATTATTGGGATCCCTCCCGGTATTTGTTCACACAAAATCCAGCTCATGCCCGATTCAGACGCCAAGTATTGAGTACCAGAGACGGTTGAATCCACCTATGCAAGAGCTAGTGAATAAGGAGATCATTAAGTGGTTGGATGCCAGAGTCATATATCCTATTGCAGATAGTAGTTAGGTATGCCTTGTTTAGTGTTTGCCCAAAAAAGGGGGGAATAACAGTAGTGCCCAATGAGAGAAACGAGTTTGTTCCAATGAGGCCAGTGACTGGATGGAGAGTTTGTATGGATTACCGGAAATTGAATTCATGGACTGAGAAGGACCATTTCCCTATGCCCTTCATGGACCAGATGTTAGATACACTCTTAGGAGAAGGATGATATTATTTTCTTGATGTCTACTCAATTTACAATCAAATCTCTATTGCCCCGGAGGATTAAGAGAAGACCACCTTTACTTACCCTTATGGGACGTTCGTATTCAAGAGAATGTCATTTGGGTTATGTAATGCACCGACCACTTTCCAGATATGTATGATGTCGATATTCTCTGATATGGTGGATGACACTATTGAGGTGTTTATTGATGACTTTTAAGTTGTTGGCGACTCCTTTGATCGGTGTTTGAGTCAATTGGCTGAGGTTCTCAAAAGATGTGAAGATTTCAATCTTGTGCTAAATTGGACAAAAATGTCACTTTATGGTGAAAGAAGGTATAGTATTGGGGCATCGCATCTCGGAGAAGGGGATAGAGGTTGATCGACCAAAAGTTGAAGTTATAGAGAGACTTCCTCCAGCCATCTCTATAAAAGGTGTGGCAAGTTTTCTCGGATATGTGGTCTTCTACCGGAGGTTCATTAAGGAATTCTCAAAAATTGCACATCCTCTATGCAAATTACTTGATAAGGAATGTAAATTCTATTTTGATGAACCCTGTTTGAAGGGGTTTGGAGAGTTGAAGGAGAAGTTGGTGTCTGCGCCCATAATTATTTCTCCGGATTATAGTAAGCCATTTGAGGTGATGTGTGATGCTACTGGGTTTTCTCTTGGTGTGGTATTGGGACAAAGAAGGGATAACATCCTTCACCCCGTCTATTATTCAAGTAAGGCCCTAAGTGAATCACAAGAGAACTACACCGTGACTGAACAAGAGCTTCTTGCGGTGGTATTTGCTTTTGAAAAATTTCGCTCCTATTTTCTTGGCACGAGAGTCATAGTGCATACTGACCACTCCACTTTGAGGTACTTGATGTCAAATAAGGATGCGAAACTAAGGTTGATTAGATGGGTGCTACTATTGCAAGAGTTTGATTTTGAGGTAAAAGATAGAAAATGGACTAAAAATCAAGTTGCCGATCACTTGTCCAGATTTGAGGATGAAGCTATGCTAGAGTTGTTTGAAAAGTCTGAAATTGATGATACCTTCCTTGATGAGCATGTATTGGCCGCTTCTCATGACTTGATTCCATGGTTCGAAGATTTTGTGAATTATCTGGCCAGTGATATAGTCCCTTCTGACTTGTCTTTCCAGTAGAGGATGAAGTTCATGCATGATATGAAAAAGTTCTTTTGGGATGAGCCTTACTTATACCAGAGTTTTGCTGATGGACTTATTCGCCGTTGCGTGCCGTAAGTTGAGATGTTAAGTGTTTTGGAGGCATGCCACTCCTTGCCTGTGGGTGGGCACCATAGTGGTATCTGGACTGCCCACAAGATTTTACAGTATGGGTACTATTGGCCAACCATTCATCAAGATGCTCATGAGTTCGCCAAGTCATGTGATAGGTGTCAAAGAGATGGAGGAATTTCGAAGAGGCAAGAGCTCTCTTTAAATCCCATTTTAGTGATTGAGTTATTTGATTTATGGAGAATTAGTTTTAAGGGACCGTTTGTCAGTTCTCATGGGATGAAATATATACTTGTGGCGGTGGACTACTTGTCAAAATGGGTGGAAGCCATAACACTTTCTAACAATGAAGGGAAGACTGTCACCGCGTTCTTAAAACAGAACATCTTCTCCAGATTTAGCACACCTTGGACCATTATTAGTGATGGTGGATCTCACTTTTACAATAAGTTCTTCAAAGTGATATTGGATAAATATGGGGTTCGCCATAATGTATCCACTCCGTACCATCCATAGACTAGTTGGCAAGTTGAGGTGTCCAATCGAGAGATCAAGCAAATCATGTCGAAAACAGTAAATGCTAGTAGAACAGATTGGTCAAGGAGTCTTGATGGTGCTCTTTTGGCCTACCGTACTGCATACAAAAAACCCATGGGTATGTCTCCATACCAACTTGTATATGGAAAGGCTTGTCACTTGCCAATTGAGTTAGAGCACAAAGCAATGTGGGCAATGAAGAAACTGAAGATGGATTGGAATGAAGCAGTGGAACAGAGACTTAATGGGTTGAATGAGCTTGATGGTTTCTCTTAAAAGCGTATGAAAGTTCAACCATCTACCAAGAGAAGATGAAGAAGTACCATGACCAAAAGATTGAAAAGCGAGAATTTGTGGTTGGGTACTTGGTGCTTCTATTCAACTCTAGGCTACGCTTGTTTCCGGGCAAACTCAAGTCCAAGTAGACGGGACCATTCCTTATTACTAAAGTGTTTCCACATGGAGCGGTTGAGTTGGAGAACAAGGAGGGTGCAAAGTTCACTGTCAACGGGCAAAGAATTAAGATCTACCTAGGGCATACGGAGGGTGTCCATGAAGTGGTTGAAGCATATCACCTTGACGAAGTCTGAGTAATCAAGGATCGTGCATAGTGCCGTGACGTTAAATCAAGTGCTTCTTGGTAGGCAACCCAAGGTGTATCCTCTAGCCTACAATAGGTTTTTCTTTTCTTTGTAGGAATAGTTTCATTCTCTTATTTCGTTTTGTTTACTCATCTTCATGCGTTATTTTTTAGTGTTGGCTAGATATTATTTTAGGGTCCGTGTATCAAAAGTGTCCATGAAAACAGAAAAAGAATAGTTTAATGGGTGTTCAATGTGCAGGGACCAAAATGAAGAATTCTGCAGAAAATGGTCTGGTGCACAGATCTACGGACCTCATCGATGGGCCTCATTTCATCGACGGACCATCGATGGTGTTCGTAGATCCCAGGTATGTCTTGAAATTTTATCCAAGTCTGTGTGCAATAGACTGTCCAATTGACAATTTGTAGACTGACTTACGGACCATCGACGGGGTGTCATCAGTCCAAAGAGCCAGTGACCCGACCTGAACCCGGCCGAATATATTAAAAGAAAATTGTTCATCAACCTCCAAAACCTTTTCAAATTCTTGTCCCAACCGTTTCCCTCCCCTTATTTCCTTTCTTTTCCATCATTACATCATATCTCTTCCTTCCAAACTAATCATATTCCCCAAACTCCCAAATTCTCCCAAATTCCCAAAAACCTCTTATTCTCATATTATACTTAGTTGTTCTTGCTTTCTCTGGTCGGTGTTCAAAGGCGGGCTTATAGGTTCTTGAAAAGATCACTCACCCAGTCACTCCACTACGATTTTCAGGTATTTTGATTCCCTTTGCTTGATGAATTCTCATTCATTTGCTGTTGGAAACAAAAATTGGAATGTGGGTCTTGAATTAAGGACAAAATTGTATATTTGTGCTTGCTAAATATTGGGTAATATGTCCTTTAGAATGATACAAAGTTAATGGGCAGTGGTATGTTCGGTTTAAAATAAGTTATAGACTTTCCAACTTAGGGTTTGGTAGCATCTTAGAATTCAAGAATAAATCTTGAGAAATCGAAACCCTAAGGATGAAGAAATGGTGTTGTAATTGTTGTTATGTGTTGGGTTAACTTATGAGGGTCTAAAACGGGTAAAAATGTGCTATAAAAATCAAGGTCTGAAATCTATCTCTGACCAACAGCACGAGACCCCGTCGATGGACCGCCGATTGATCGACGGGCCTTCGATGGGGTCCGTCGAGTGATAAACCTTTAAATTGCTCAACTATGAGACGATAAGTGGACTATGGTTCGTCGATTGATCAATGGGCCGTTCTGCACGTCTGTAGTTTCTAACTGAGACCCTGATTTGTGTGAGTTTAAAAATTATTCCAAGTGTCAGACGACGGAAGTGGACTATGGTTCGTCGATTGATCGACGGGCCGTTCTGCACGTCCGTCATTTACAACTCAGAGGTCTGTAGAATGAAGAATCTAAAAAAAATTCTAAGTGTCCAACGATGGACACTACTGATAGACCATCGATTCATCGATGGGTCGTCGATAGTGCCCGTCAACCGGTACTGCAATCTGAACTGTAATGTGCTTTGTGTTTCCTTTTTATGGTTTATTTGTTTTTGGTGTGAAGTACGATTGCTATGAGACTAACAACTGTATTACAGGAATAAATGGCCCCCAAACCAAACATCGTTTATTTCAGGGGCAGGTCCAAGTCTGTGGCTCCATCCCGTCAGATGATTGGCTCTTCCAACGATGAGCGAGATCCTGAATATGTGCCCCCAGGCACCCGTACCCCTACACCAGCTTCACGAGAAACTTGGGGTACCCCCAGAAGGAGGCTTCTGGCATAGTCACTGCCCCCTAATCTGATGAGGAGCGCACACTGAGCAACACACCATCTGGGTCTGCCTCAGGTTTTGAAGGAGCGTCCGGATCCGAAGCGGCATCAGGTTCAGAGTCTTCCCACCCTATGGGTCGAATGAGCCCACTGCCTCCGGTTCTGGATCTCCTGGACCCACTCACCTAGAGGGGCCTGCCCGCCAAGCCTCATCTGATGAGGCCCATGTTCGGAGTCTGCTCCGACACCCCAGGATGATGTCCCTGCACCGATTCTTGATGATCCAAACCGTTGGTTCATAGATGGTCAGTATCAGGTCTACAGGGACGCAAAACTGTTGAATAACAAGGGGGTGATGACCCGGTTGGTGATAGTCGAGCGGAGAGTTCTTACAAGGAGCCTTCACACAGTCCGTGATGTGCATAGCTTGTTACTCGCCACAGGATCTAGTGGATGGCTAGGAGTCTGGGGTCGTATAGTGAGGATATTATTTGAGAGTTCTACGCCTCATGTGTGGCAACTCTGAGAGGTTCTTTGGACAGGCGATCGAGACCTGCCAAATAGGACCCACTCACACAGGTTCTAGTTCGAGGCTGCCGGGTGGACATTTCTTCTATTTCTATCTGCCGCTTCTTGTATGGTGTGCCCACTGCTGCTACGGGGGATCCCCTTACTCCAGAGTTTGATTACAGGCGGGGTTTGGTCAAGAGTGGCCAGTTTCAGAGGACCAGAGATCAGAGAGAGTCCACCAAGAGGTGGCTTGCACATCAGCTGTTCATTGACGGTGAGGGAGTAGACTGTGTGTTAGACCCCAGAGGCCTTATCAAAAAGTCCAACCTCACTTTCACAACCAAGTTCTTCTGGCTGTTAGTCCTCCACCGCCTATATCCCACGGCAGAAGAACATTCTTACAAGGGATGGAGTGGTATTGGTTGCAACATTGGTAGCCGGGTTGGTGATCGACTTCTCAGAGTTATTGATCTCACTGTTACATTAGAGGGATTTTAAAACCTCTACTACTTACCCATTCGCTTGTATGATCTTCCATTTATGTATGGATGCTGGAGTGCCAATTTGGCACCGTGATGCCCTCCGTAATTCGGCCGGGACTGTGTATATAGGTCTCATCAGGGATGAGGCCAATATGGCGGCACCGCAGAGAGGGCCTAGAGTTTAGTTGCAGTCGCTGAGTGAGAATTTGGCAGATACAGTAGAGTTAGCCCAAGGGGCTGATCGTGCCACTTCATATCCACTAATACCACCCCGACCTAGTCCGCCCCTGGCACTTAGAGCATTTGGTTCCTCCCGATCAACCCCACCGTCTGCAGCACTGGTCCTGATAGCAAGGGTCCAGAAGTTAGAGGCCCAGATGGCCACCCTGCTGCGTCATATCCAGCCTTGGATGCAGAAATCCATTGCCGAGGCTGAGGACCGGATTGAGAAAAGGGTGGCCCAGCAGACGGCGCAGAAGATTCAGGCAGTTAATGCATTTGAGTTGTAGGTTCTTGCACGCCCAGCCCCCACCATTGACTTGACTACTCTTCACGAGGATGTGGCGAGTTTGCAGGCGGATGTTGACGGTAACTTAGAGATAGGGGACCTAAGCCCGAGACTGCACCCATCGAGCTAGCAGAGGACACAGTGCTTGCTGCACTATTCACTGCCCCCACTGCACCGCGACATGAGACACGTGAGCATGGCAAAAAAGAAACGGACATACCTTGAGGCTGTGAGGAGAGCCTCTTTGATTTATGAGAAAACCCATCATATGAGGGATCGAGAGTTGGCTACTGGGCATCTAGTTCCAGACCTGAGGTGGTTGAGAGGAGCACCAGTGAGGGTGCGGAGATTGTTGTGGGCACCATTGAGGGTGACCCTACTAATGAGGTTGCGGGTTCCGGGAAACCGGACCTGCTTTCTTATTGATCATCAGCACTATGCGCCTCACGTTTGCTTCACCTACCACCCTGTCTTTATATTTCTTATGCATTGGGGAAAATTGCATGTGTTTTTGTTGGGGGTGGGGTAAATGGAAAGTGTGTGTTAGGGTGAAGTCTGAGTAGCCCATATCACGATCCTCTCTTCGGCGATTTCTTGCATATGTTCTTTTGCCCCAAGAGACTAATTACTTTACTGATGAACCGACATGTCATAACTTGTACAAAGTATGAAAGTGAAATATGAAGCAAGATGGCTAAGCGTGAATGATATCTCGTTCTTTGAAAATGCTTGCATGAATAGGTAAAAAGAAGTTGAATGTATTGGCTCTAATCATGACATAGAGATGCACCCACTGCATGACCCTCAAGCGAACACTCAAACTAGGTGTCTGACAATATGATAGGGTAACTAGGTGTCAAGAGAGTGTGAAGAAGTTTGATTGGTCCATTGTTGGTACCTAGATAGAACTTGCCCAGTTCGTCCTGCAAAAGGAATTTGTGTTAGACGACTAGGAAAATATCAAAGGCCCTTGTTCGAATTAGCAAAGATCTAGCCTAAAATAAAGTGAAACAAATGAAATTGTTATTCCTTTTTGACCCAATTATGTTGAGCCTATAATAGATCGTTCTTTTCTTCGCCAACTCACCTTCCTTGGGTATAATGTGTGGGCCCTGTTCCCTCCTTGGACATGTGCACCTCAACTTTGTCCAAAAGTATAACTTGAGGGTGGCTAATGCAGAAACTGACCTCGTCTTGGCCCTGAAACAACCTTGGGTACTGTGTACCTCGACTCATGGCAAATCTATAAGTTGAGGGTGGCTATTATGAGTGATGGCCCAAAAAGTGGGTATGAAAAGAGTAGTGTGGAAAAGTAAAGAAAAAAGTGATTAAGAGAAGTGACTTAGTCAAAATGATCAATTGAATGAAATGATAAATAAAAAGAGAGAAAATAAAGAGAAAAAAAAGAGTCACTTCCACCAAGGCAAAGATGACAAGAAAAGAAAGGTGGGGCATAAGAGATAATGAAAGAGGTAGGACGCTTAGCTGTAATGTCAAGGAGGGCAAAAAGTCACTAAAATCTACCAATATGTACCATACCTGACCTTGAGCCTACGTTACAATCCAAGAAAGTCCTATTGTGATCCTATAGTCTAATGTGGTGAACTTAAGAATTGAAAATAAGGGAAAGCCTATGGCGACAAGTACTAACTAGGTGTGAATTTGTTTTCAGCGTGAGTGTTGAATAATGATCCTTGTAGCCAAAGTTAAAATCACTGTGCGAAAAAGGAGGATTTGTTTTGAAGTAATGGCATTAGTTGCTATATCGGAAAGTTGGTACCTTGGCGAGAGGCAAAAGAGTAGAGGTGTCGGTGCATGGTGAGTTTATGTCATGGTATGATCCACATGAGTTAGCTTATAAAGCCTAAGAGTAGAAGAATGCACTAAAGCAAAGAAAAAGTTGGGATTGATAGCCATGTGATTGCGAAAGCTTAAAAGAGGATATTTTTGTACAAAGTGTTGTGTCGAGTCATAGTGCGTCTTTTGAGTACAAACAACGAATTTAAGTTGAGGGTGTTGATGTACCTTGGATTCACGGTACTTTCAAAGATTTTTCCTTAAGATTGGTGTGTGTCTAGAGCCTTTTTGTAGAAGTTTTAATATGTTTTTATCTTTGTTTTGCAGGAAAGGTGTCCAAAACTAAAACGCAGAAGGCAGCTGAGATTTAGTGCAGAGGTGACCCACGAAGGCCATCGACGGCGTGTCTTTCCATCAGTGGACCATAGATGGTGACCGTCGACTGAAATTTCAGGCATGTGGAGAAACTCGGGGAAATCTGACCAAGTGTGGGGCTATGGAAGGATCGACGGTCCATCGATTGATCGATGGACCGTATTGTTGAATCGTCGTTAAGTTCAGAGATAGTACAGTACCCGAAGTTGAAGAAAGTCTATGTATAGAATGACGGAAGGCATCGACAGACCGTAGACACATCGATGGACCATTCTGTTGGTCTGCCGATTGAATCAGAGAAGATGCCAGCTGAAGGATAAAAAACATGCTAAGTCTGGACTGACGGAGGCAGTCGATGATCCATCGTTTCGTCGACGGACCGTCTGTGGGGGTCGTCGATTACAGTCGCATTTTTGGACTACTTTCCTTATTTGAATTCCTTTTAATTTAGGACAATTTTTGTTATAAATAGGGTGTAAAACCTCATTTTTGGGGTTGGATTCTTTTACTACTATTCTTAGCTTGTTTTTGGAGATTGAGTTTTTGCAACTTTAGTATTAATTCAAATTTCTGAATTTGGTTTTCAAGTGATTTCTTATTGTTTCAAGTTGAATTTCAGGATTTTCTTCGAATTTGTCAAAGTAAGTTCATGATTTATTGTTTTTCCACTATGAATTGTGTTCTTGTATGCATGGGTAACTAAATCCACAACTACGGTTGTGGGAACCATAGGTGATTAACAAAGTAAACCTAGCTTAATAAGAATTCTCAAAATAGGTTATTGCATGCATTGATAATTCTTTCTCTTAGAAGTCTTTTTAATGAGTGCACATGTTAGAACCCGCCTTATTACTACTTGCCGGACCAAGGAGGTAGTTCATAGAAAAAGAATTGTCAACATAGATTTAGTGGGATACTATCTAATAGGCTAGTCTCGATTGGTGCAAAGTAATAACTAAGCCATACATCGAATATGATGCTTAATATGAAGTAAAGGTAAGGGTTAGTAGCTTAGACACACGTAGCCGGACCAAGGTACGGGGTGAAATTCTCTAAATGCCGGACCAAGGATTTTGAGATACCTAAGTTATCACTTCGCATGAAAAACACAAGGGAAGAATTGTTATAGCTAGGAATACGGCATTATGAACCTATGGGTAACACTTACACCCTAGTTTCTCTCACAACTTGATAAATACTAAAGATTTACTCCTGTTAATTGTTTTACTTAGAGATATTAAAAGATTTTTGTTTCACAACCCCCCACCTTTAAATACCAGTTTTCGGAAAAGACTTGACTAAATAGAAGTAATCGTACATTGAAGTTAAGTCTAAATTATTTTTCTCGTGGGATCAACCCTAACCTAATAGTTGGGTTCTTAACTTAATACGACCGCTTATACTTCTTTAAGGAGGTGTATTTGAGCGTATCACATAACTTTTCAAAAATGCACAATGCAAGGAATCAATGAAATTCAATTTAAACAAGACTCCTAAACACAATGCAACATGCAACATGCTACTATGACTTTCTATCTTTCAAGCTTGAACTGAATAGAAGAGAAGAGACAACAAATCGCAACTCCACTACTCACCATAATCCTCCACGTAGAAGGAACCCATTGTTATACAAGGGAGAAACTATAACTTACCGGCATCATCATCCAAATCTGCCCCCTAAGTCTGAAGAGCATAGAAGTAATTCCTCTTTGGAGCACTAACTTTCGAAATACTTGGACTAGCTTGCTTATTTTCTCTTCCTCTAGCTGCAATAGTAGGACAATCCCTCAGCTTATGGCCATACTTACCACAACCAAAGAAATTTCCGGTACCAACTAGACACTTCCCAATGTGCTTCTTCCCACAGGTAGCTCAAGTGGGCTTAACACCTTGAGAACTACTACCACCTTCACCCTTGACTTTAAGAGCACTAGGTCCAGAATGGTTTGGAGCCCTCTTCTTAAACCTAGGTTAGTTTTGCTCATTGGATCTACCCCTTTTCAAATTCCTTGAAATACTACTAAGCTTGGGTTTCTCAATAGATTGTGCATACACCATGAGTCTAAACAAGTTCCTGTCATTATGGAGAATGGTCGTACGCACTCTTCTTTCACAAGGTCGGCAACACCGGTCACAAACCTACTCATGTCATCCCTAGGGTTAGACACCAAGGATAGAGCATACCTAGACAACAAGGTGAACTTCAAAGAATACTCTTCAACACTATGTTCCCTTGTCTAAGGTTAATGAACTCCTAAACCTTCACCTCCCTCCTCTAATCATAATGCACCTTACCATTAGGTCCTAATTTTCAGTTAGTTTCTTGATTCCCTTATTATGACTAGACCTATGGTTTCTTGAATGTTAGAATTGTTGGGTTCTTAGCTGATAGAATTATCCAAATCAGATTAGTACGCTAATGTTCAGATAAATGCATGAATTTTTGAACCCTAGCTATGTCTTTTTTTAGTTCTTTAGTTACACATGCTAGGTCAGATACTTAAGTTATCTACTTATACATGCCTAAGTTATTAATGCATCATTATCAGAATTGTTGTTGGACTAGGGTTCAGCGTACCGAAATAGTCCTAGAACTACTAGCCAAGTAGATTGTAAGTCACCTATGTGGGCATTAGTTTAATGATCACGGTAGTATGCCTTTATACCTCTGGCAGGGTATATTGGATCCTTTTGTTGCGGCTTATACATCAGACTCTACATTTAGGTCATGTGGTTTTATTATTGATTATCAGTAGCTCCCACAGTTCAGTCAAACTCTATTGCATTGACCATATTTAAAGTCCTGTTAGTATTTAGTCTCAGTATGTTACAAATTTGGTCATTCCATCCAGTTAGCTTAACATTCAGTATATCATGTTCAGAATATTATACTTGCTTTTGTGCTTGCTCAGTTATGTTTTATTTCAGCTTTACTCTATCCTACATGCTTAGTACCTTTCAAGTACTAACAAATACTGGTGTTACATCTTCTCGTGATGTAGGTTAAAGTTTTCGGCATCCAAATCACGCATAGATTGATTCTCGATCGCCAGTTCAACATCATTAGTGGTGAGTCCTCATTCTCCGAGGACAATAGTCATGAATTTAACTTCAACATAAGTTTATTATATTTAGTACGCTCATGATCATGTCAGTAGGGTTAGCTTGGGACCACTTGTGGTCCTTGGTCCCGTGTCCTCATCACGGGAGTAGCTCGGGGCGTGACAAAAACCATGAAGGAAATGTTAAATAGGTAATGAAAATAGAAAACTAACACACCATATACGATACTCGAAAAACAAACCTAGCTATCAAGATACATAAGCAATGGCCAGATTGGAACGCCCTAAAAAAATTTACTAGCTGAAAGATAAGAGCTAAATTTGGCTAATTAAGGAAATACCCAAAACTGGAAATGAAAGAAATATCAGGAAGAAAGCCAAAACTAATTTTTACTTTGGATAAAAAACATCAAATTAACACTTAAGATAATGAGAAAACTGGCAATTTAATTTTCTATGCTAAAGCAACTAATACAAAACACTATTCCAATGAGCAAAACATAATTAAGAGTGAACCATAAATTCTTGGCTCAATAGTATAAAATTTCTGGTTGTAGGCAACGAACCGAATACAGACGATTCCACCACCTCTTTCAACTCATACAACCACAAATTTTAAACTATTGAGCCAAATATTCCCAAAACTTTTAGGGGGTCTCCAAAAACCATCTTCACATGAACAATGAATGGGGTGGGTTTATATAGAAGTGCAAACATCCCATTAAATTGGATGAATTCTCGATGTGGGACTGTTGGAACTTCAAAATTCTTTGAGGATAAGGTGTTAGCATTAGGATTTTGAATGAAGTTGAAGAAAGGAAAAAAAATTGGAAATTGGAAAGATAGAACTATTATGGAAGCTTCAAATAGTACTAGGCTCATGCCTTGCACACAACGATGTGCAAATTCGAGGGAGAGAGGAGTAAACTGAGACTACGAATTTGGAAATTTGGGGCTCGGCTTGTCTCGTTCTTTGTTGAGAAAATTAAATGAAAGGTGTCAATTAAGTTTGGGTTTTGTGACACTTTGACCAAGAAATGGTAATATCCACTTAAAATGTAATTAAGTAAATCTGAGACCAAATTAATATTTTCAAAACTTTATAATCTCTTATAAATGCAAAAAAAAAAAACTTTAATCTTCAAATTTTATAATTTCATCCAAAACATTTTACAAAAAGAGTAAAAGAAAAAATAATTTTCTCTTCTTCTTCTTCCTTAGAAATTCCGACTATCAACAAATATCCTCCCCACTAACTTCCTCCTCATCTCTGACCGTCAATATTTGTTTCTGAAATGAAGATTGTGTTCGACTTAAAATAGATAAGTCATTTTTTTGAAGATTTTACAATTTTAACTAATATATTCTTGATACGAAGTTTTTTCTTGGGTTAATGAACAAGAAATCGTTCTATAGATATGAAAATTGAATAATGGTGTGATGATACCCTATTATTTATATTTTTGATAGAAAATAAACAAACCCCAAAAAGCCTTAATTTTGAGAAAATGTATATGTATTGTTGCAAATCAGTGAAAAATCAGTTTTTGTTATTCTTTTTTTGACTGTTTTGTTCATATGTGTTGCACCTCGGAAATAAAATGACTTAAGCTAGAGATTTTAAAGGAGTCTAATGACCTAAAAATGGTGAAAATGATGTTTCTATACCTAACCTAATGCAATTAACTTAGTTATAAGGTATTAGAGTCTATATGTCAACAAACAACCATGACGTCCGGAGACTAGTGAAAAAGATCTAGTGTGCCTTTAGGTCTTCCAAGGGGTTTAAAAAGTCGTATGAGGGTTAAATCTTGTAATAAGAGTTTGAATATATGTTACTACATGTTTAGGGTCAAAAAATCCAGGTGCGACTCCCCAAGGACCACCCTAAGGATATTTTTGAGGAGGACCCAACCCTTGACACTAAAAGCAGTCGAAAAAAGCTTGGAACAACTTGGGGGATTTGACGAGCCATCAATGGACTCATGCCCCGTCAATGGAGGTCGTGAGTCCATACTTAGAATCCTCCCCCTAGGCCTTCAAAATGGATCCTCTGTGCCAATCCACGACTGACTATGACGGTTCGTGGACTGGTTGACGGGGCGTCAACGTGGTCTCATCAATTGACCCCCACTTAAATTCCTCCACATGACTTAAGTGGGGTTAGTTCAGTAATTAGTTCATTAATTAATTAATACATAAAAACGGTTATAAATTAGTTAGTTTAGGGATATTAAAATATCCTATGTAACACTTCGAAAATCCAAGACGTGTCTTAAAGCCTCACATAAGTGTCATGAGGTATATAGACTGTTTTAAGGGCTATTTTAATGAATATAGGTCATTTAGGAAGTTTAGAAACCAAAACGTCCAAGAACGTCTATGACATCTGGAAACTAGTTCTAGGCAGTACTAGCGTGCCTTAGCCTATTTGACTAGCTTTTAGGAGTCGAAAATCCATGAAAATTGGTGAAAGGATGGCTAACATGTGTTTAATTTGATCATGGTTGAATCATACATGTACGACTCCCCAAGGACTAACCAAGTCCCCTTGAGGAGGACCCTTGCAAGTTGGAGTCAACACTGCCTGGGCAGTCTTCACCCACGAAAGGGCAAAGACGGGCCGTTGGTGAATCGACGGGGCATCGATGCAACCGTTGATGTTCACTTAGAAAAATCCTGGAGGGTTCCTTTTGCATAGTCTCTGACCAAGACAACGGATGTGCAGCACGGAAGGGCACAGTGGCCGTCGATTGACCCACGATCCGTCGATCGTGGAGTTATCGATGTGGCCCGTAATTCCTGCATGTTTTTAAGTCATAACTAATTAATTAAGGGGTTTGGTGGTTAGTTAGGGATTAAGGGAATTATAATTAAATTAATTAACCCCCCATATAAAGACCCCAACCCCATTAGTCTAATTAAAACTCTCAAAACAAAACTCTTTTCCTTCTCTCTTCTTTCTCTCTCTATTGGAAGACACCATTGAAGACAAGCTAGGGGAGGGATTTGGGTGATGTAAAGGGACGATTTCACCATCAATTATTCATCAAACATTGACATATGGGATTTAATTCACCTTTGAGACCTCTTAACTCAACGGGTTCCTTTAAAGTATTTTCAAAAGTTGGGTTTTCATGTGGATTCTTCTCCATCTCTAAAATTACGTTATGAATTGGTTTGTTTATGTTTTATATTGGATAATATGAGTAGATTAACATTAATTCTAACTTAATTATGATATATCTTGATGGTTTGGTCTAGTTTGTAGATGATGACCCTTAACCCTTAACCCTATGTTTGATCTTGATATGAATTAGGGTGTAATTGGTTCAATTGACTTTGTTACTGGTTGAATTACTATTAAATGATGTTTTTAAATTAATCATGAACAAATTAGAGTGATTTGTAGTCTTTCATGCTAGTTCTTGAGAAGATGATCTAGGTTAGGAAGTGAATTGACCTAAGTATCTTGTCTTAAGCCATGATCTAGTATTGAATGGTGATGTAGTGATTCTTCTAGCCTTGTTATAATGTTTATTATTGACTTATGATGATGTATACCCAAATTGGGTTGAATTGAGGGTTTATGGTAAGACCTTGATGGTGAACTATGAAGGAGATTTGGTAAGTCTTATGATCTCTATCCTTTACTTCAAATTGTGGTTAATTGTGATTAAGTCATGATGTTTTATTGGAGTATGCCTTGTATTAGGATTGATAGGGTGGTATGATGGTGAATTGAAATGCCTTAAATATGGTTGTGAGGTTGATTGATATGTAAATGTTATAAGGATGATGATGATTACCAATGTGCCTTATCATGATATGAAGATGTTAATGTGCTAACCTCACCTATACAAGTTGTAATGAAATGATTTATACTCATGCAATTCTTATTGAGCTATTGATGATGATGATTATATAAGGGGTAGACCCTATGACCTAAACTAAGATATGATTGATAATAAAGGCTTAAAGACATTTCAAAAAAAGGGACTCTAGCTTAGCACCGAGTGAACTAGATTCAGGAGTGTCCCGTCCCACATAGGGAATGTAGTATCACTAATATACTCTTGATATTGGAGACTACAATGCATGTAGCATAAAGAGGGTCCCAATTATATCTCCTAGTTCTTGAACTATGTTGCCCCCATAGGAATACTAGCTAGTGGATCCACGTAGTTGCTATGTTTTATGTTTATGACACCGAATTCCACACTAGGTCATGTGGTCTATGTCGGTTAGGGCTAGATGTTCCCAAAAGGTAAAATAAACTAAAGGATTGAACTCTAACTAGGATGACCTAAGGGGTCTAGCTTAGTCTAGGTAGGGGTATGAGACTCTACCTAAGCATTGCACTAGTTAGCGTTGAGGGGAGTCTTGGGAGGATGTTCTTATGTATGTTTATACCTATAATGCTATATGACATGTATATGATGAACTTGCATATTCTTTATACTATATGTTGATTAGTTCACTTATGAATATGTGTTGGTTTATATTGTTAAAGTAAGATGATATGTAAACTTAAATGCTATGTTATGTGAAGTAGGGTGTTAGTCATGATTCTTGTTGAGTTATTTGATTGAGTAAAGTTATGGGGCTTTGCTTTGTCATTGCACTTGTTGACTTGATAGGGGTTCATGGGTAATTGAGTTGCTTTGTTATAATGAAATGTACTCTTATTCATGCTTATTGTTAATATGACTTGATGATAGAGTTACTTGAATATGTATCTAATTATGGGCTATGCATGTTGAATTGACTCGACTTGATGATGTTGGTTTGGTAATGTACATGCTTATGACTTAATGAACATGTCCTATGGATTGGTATGGTCTTTTTGAATATGCATAAGTGTTTTCAAAGTAAATTGCATACCTTTATGTAATGTCCCTTTTTCTTAGCATGTTTTAATAGTATGTGTGCATATTGTCTCATATTTAGTACAAGTGGTGTACTAACCCCATTTCTTCCTTTTTACCAATATTTTAGGTTCCGGTCGTTGAAGTGCTTGGAAGACGACTTGAAGAAGTCTTGGATTTCTTGATCATCCAAGTAGGGTAGGTACTCATTTTCCGAGGGCGATGCCACTATCTAGCTTACGTATTTTGCTTTGTAGTTAAAGATTTTTATAGTTCTTTCTTTCAATTTTAGTATGAAACATTGTATAGCCTATGTGAGGCATTTTTACTTTGATGTATGGGATTATGCCCAAGTTCTTACACTCTTATTATATTGTTATGAGAAGAGACAACTATTATGACTATTAAGTCTATGTTATGTTTTATATACTTATGTGAAATAAAAGTAGAAGTCTATGTAACCTTCCTATATGAAGGGTCTATGTATACTCGATATAGATATATATTATGTGTATTGAGAGGTCTATGTAAAACTCCAAGTAGAAGTAATGAAAAGTATTAAAATTTCCACATTTTTGACCTATGAATGTAATGATGTAAACTAAGAGGCTAGTATTAGTCCTCAAAGAGGACGACGACGCCAGTTACGTCTAGGGGGTAAACCTGGATGTGACAAACTTGGTATCAGAGCATGAGGTTGAATATCTTTGGGTCTATGTCTCTCTCTCAGCCACGTCAATGTAGGTTTGTATTCATAATTGTGAAGCGCGCCACACTTATAAATATGAATCTATGTGAAGCTTAGGAAACTCTAACTTTCTTGGAAATCTAATATCGTGCCACTAGAGTATACTTAATGTGTGATTTTGCATCTAATCCTTTCATTGTGATTATAGGCAATGAATACTCGAAGGAATGCGGCACGAAGACTTGAAAAAGAGATCACCAATGCAGGATCTCCTCACGTGGTGATCAAGTCCCTTCTCTTGAGGAAGATTCTAATGTTGAACAAGATCCGATCAATCCTCCTCCTTTTAAGAATGAGAACATAAGGTACACTCTCTTGCAAATGGCCGAAGGCATTACTACCCAAGCACAATCCGCCACCGCTCAAGCCCAAACAATGACGGCCCAAGCTAATCGGGAGGTTGTAACCCGAGCTCATCAACAAGTTGCTACCATGGCCTCCCATCTACGGGATTTCACTCGGATGAATCCTCTTACTTTCTACGGGTCCAAGGTTGAAGAAGACCCCCAAGAGTTCATTGATTAAGTCTTCCAGATACTCTTGGCTATGGGGTTGTCTACTAGTGAGAAGGCCGAGTTAGCCACTTATGAACTTATGGATGTGGATCAAGCATGGTATGTCCAATGGAGGGATAATAGGCCATTAAGGGGTGGTCGGGTGACTTGGGAGATCTTCAAGAAGACTTTTCATGATAGGCTCTTTACTAGGGATGAGGGAATCTAAAGTGGTGGAGTTTATCAACCTTCGCCAAGGAGGTATGAGTGTTCATGAATACTCCTTGAAATTCACTAAATTGTACATATATGCTCCTTCTTTGGTTTCCGATCCTAGAGATGAAATGAGCCTCTTTGTGACGGGGGTGTCGGATGATTTACAAAAAGAGTGTCATTCGGCTATGTTACATGACAACATGAAAATTTCTCGTCTTATGGTGCATGCCAAATATGTGGAAGAGGCAAGGGCTAAAAGGAAGAGTATAGATGTTAAAAGGGCAAGATCTTTTGATAGAGGTTCTTCAAAGAATAGGCTTGAGATATAAGACAAGCCTAGATTCATGAAGTGGGTTTCTAGTCAAGTTCCTTCCAAGTTCCCTAAGGCTAGTGGTGATAAGGTGCCTAACCCTAAGCCTAAGAAGGGAAAAGGCACTAGTTCACCAATTGAGAAGCCAACTTGTTGAAAGTGTGGCAAGAGGAACTATGGTGATTGTCTTAAAGGGACAGACAATTGGTTTGGTTGTGGAAAAAGTGGGAACAAGTTATGGATTGCCCTAATGTGAGGGGTCAAGACAAGGGTAATGTAAGGCTCAAGCTAGTGGTTCCAATGAAGCTCTAAATAAGATGTCACACCTAGGTCCTAGACCCTAGATGAGACCGGCGTCGTTAACCTCTCAAAGGTCGCAAACAAGCCTCTTCTTAGCTTTCATCACAATCATACAGTTAAATTTAGCGGAAAATTTAAAAAATTTTAAATTTACTGAAGTTTACTTAGACTTCATATAGTACTTTCATAAGAGTGATATACTAACGACTAAAAATAAACAACCATCTATTAATAGATTGAACAATTGAAATAAATAATTCATAATATCATTAATAGTTGACAAACCGGCTTCAAAACAAAAGCTTGAACAAATGTTTGAAAGGAAACGCTAGGGACTACATCCACTAGCTATGTCTAATCTAATAAAGCTAGAAAATGAAGCGTAGGCATCCTCTAACTAAAGAGGACCTACCAAAGTCTGGAGGTACTAGTCCAAACAGCTTCAATTGATCTACAATCTTCTTCAAGGACCTGTACCTATAGAAATAGTAATTGTATATGGGTTAGTACACACATGTACTAAGTATGGGTGTATGCACATAAACACATAAGGAATATGCATGATCAAGGAAAGCCCTTCCTATAGAAACATGCCATTTTTGGAAAGTGAAGTCACTTCACTTTCCTAATTCGTTATTTATGAATCATGCTATGAATATGACATATTTTCATGCATTTAAAGCACACAACTCATTTTCTATATGAACATATGACCTTGGAATCATGAACATAATTTTAGAACAACTCAAACAAAATTTAATATTTTTTCTCCCCTTAGGCCGAGAGCTCCCTTTCCCAGACTTAGTTTATTTTTTAGTCTTTTCTTCTTTTTGTTGTGTAGTTCAATGATCTCCTTTGATCCTATGATTTACTTATGATTGAAATGATTCGTTGTAGTCCCATTACTACAATGAATCAAGTAAGTAATCCAAAAGACTAAGGAAATGATTTGACTACCCTACTCACAAGTTGTTCTTTCCATTAATGTTAAATTGGGCTTGAAGTCTTATAAGCCAATGTTTATTTGCTATGCCCATTCTTTGATCATTTGCATAATCTAAAACGTTGGGGCATATATTCATACTCCAATTGATGAGTCATTATGTTTTGTTCCCTTTATTGGCATAAATCAATAACTGTTAAAACTTCATTCTTATCAAACACTTATGATTTGATATTCTTATGCTTTTGCTTACTTAGTTCGCTTTGAACTTACATTTCTTTTTCTTTGATCTCATGTTCACTTTGAACATGCTAGGTTGACTTAGGATATTCTTTTAAGACTTCTATTGGGATATTTCTGTGCAATGACTAAGAATGACTTACATCATTACTTAGTCTAACCTCACCCTTTGGTCATCCTATCCGAACACACCTCATCTTACTAGTTCTTTCTTTCTTTCTTTCTTACTTTCTTAAAGAAATCTTTAGCATTTACCCGATATAGATCATGTGAGCTAACATGAAATCCAGTGTCTTCCCCACACTTAAAAAAGGTGGTTAACCGGCCAAAGTGAAACCGAATACTTCCTAGCTTTCTTAGGTGGATCCACTAGCTAGTAACCTATGCTGGCGACATAGTTCAAAGACTAGGAGAATTTGGAGACCCTTATCCACCTTGGTTGTAGTCTTATATCATGAGGCTTACATGTGTTTGCACATGCTCATTACTAGTCTATCGGTGCTTAGCTCAATTTATTATACTTTACAACTTTTAGAGTTGACTCATACACTATGGAAGATTTCTTCTAGTATGAGCTATGCTTAGCTCAATGGATGACTTGTCATCCCTTTCTATACTTGCTGAATGTGAACATAAATCTTACATTATCATCATGGTGTGAATGAGACTTCTCTTACGATTTCTAACACCCTCTTATGTGAGTATCTTTAACATAATTGTTTAGGTGCAAGTGAGACTTGTCTCACTTCTTTTAACACCCCATTCTAGGTCAATTTCATAACTCATAAGCTTTTAGTTATTTCATTACTCACCTTATCTTGTTCAATGTTATTCGATAGTCTTGTACCATTCTTTATGAAAGTTATAAGGACTTATTCAATGTGCTACAATGTTCACAAGTTCATTTAGATAGGGTATGTTGGGACTTGTCCCAATCATTGGCATACCCTAGGTTATGAGTTCATTGAGTTACATCTTGTCAACTCAATCTTTAACATGTATTTGTCCTTACAAGAAACATCATAATTTACATTAGCTATATAAGATTGGTATGACTTAGTCATTAGCCAATTCTATTAGATATTTTGGAAATAATATTGCTGGCCAATTTATTGGCATAAACCAAACTTTCACTAAACACTTGTCATGATATTACCACTAGCCAAGTCAATTAACTTCATGTATATACTATAGTAATCTCATTATTTTAACCAAGCAAACTTTTAACATTTGATTAGCTTATAAGAATAATTCAGTGCTTAGTTTGGCCAAGCTATAAAGTTGATTTGGCATTGAAGATTCATTAACTAGCTTTGATTCTCATTCTTATTTCTTCTTGGAAACATTGCATTCCAAACACTTACAAACATATCTACTGTAAACACACACAGTAATCAAAAACTTCATTCTTTTCAACGGTAAACTGAATTTTATAAACGACTTATAAAAATTTCATCTTCTCGAAAACAATTAGGCATTACAACATTTCTTATCTCATGTAAATGATACTCTAATCATACAGATCTAACATATAGGTCTCATTCGACATTATCAAATCAGATAAATCTACACATAATGATCAGTTAGCACCACATACCAATAACATGCTCGAGATTTACATTATACATACTACTAGAATCGGAAATAGGGAGAAGTAGGGAGATGAACATTCAACAATTTCATTGGGAACAACCCTAGTTTCGGTTTTATTAAATTCTAAACGTTTGAAAAGCCTCCCGGGGAAAGAAATCAAAGAGAGAAACCCATACCTTACTGTAGAATTGAATCTACGAAGATCACCCCGTACTTTGCACGAAAATCTTGAAGAATTTCCTTGAACTCTCCTAAGGAGAACCGAGAGTATTTTTCTATTTTTTTCTTACTCTTGTTCACTGTTTTTTAGTCGTGAGTTTCTACTGGATAAACGTGAGTCTAAGTCTTGGGAACTACATATTGACTAATTCAACTTAGGCTAATTAACTTAATTAAATAAATCAATTAGCTAATTACCAAAATGCCCCTCCTAAATTGACTAAAAATAGGAGAGCTTTTGACATAGCCAAATTTTGAAAATTTGCTAAGGGTCTCGGGTTTGACAACGAATTTAAATTAATTAATTAAGTTTCTTATTTAATTAATTAAGTGACCTAGGGTAATTACTAAAGTACCCCTAAGTCACTAGGACCATAACCAACCCCTGTGGACCATCCTAGGTGAGGTACTAGGATATTTCTTTAGTTAGCTACTGGGCTAGTGTCACTCGGTTAGGTCTTATGATCTTGGGCACACTAGTTAGCTCATTTTAGGTAGTCCTAGGTTAGTTAGCTAGTTAGGTAAGTAAGTTAGAGCCTAGGATTGGTTAGCAAGCTCGGCCCCATGTGGCTTGACCCGACGCGTGCCGGCCCCCTAACTGCCCTAAACAAATCGGTTGGGCTTGGTCGCTTCGTCTCTCGGCCGGTAGCACATGTGTTGTCATGCACTTTCCTAACCGTGAACTCTATAGTTGCACTTGGAAAGTTCACTTCTTGTCCCAAGAATCCTCATTATGTCCTTGGGCACTGCTTAATCTTCATGATCATTTTAAATGATTATGTGCTGTGGTACCTAGGCTTGACACTTGGATGCCTCGTACCTAATGTGTGTAAGCGAAGAAATTAAGAATTTTAACTTAGGGTCTTCTATTGCAGGTACAATTCCTAAACAAGCTTGGATTGGAGCATTTGAACATCAAAGTGTATTTTAAGTTACTTGTTATTACATAGAAATTGGCTAACACCCTTAAGCCAATATTCTCTAACATGCCCAATATTACTCAATATTTGGCATTGGGATGCCTATGTACCCCAATACATATTCTTAAAACCTAATAGACTCTTCACTAGAGAAGTACATTTTGTGGAATGTTACATTATCCCCCCCTTAGGAACCTTCGTCCCCGAATGACACTACACATCATTTTTAATCAAAGAGGGTATTTTTGAAAAACACTTCAACATACTGGAAACTTTAATCTTTGTGAATATCTGATTCACAACTTACTTTGGATGCTGCACATCACTCAAAGATTATCTGAAGCTTCATATCTGAGATTGAGGAACTTCCTTCTCAATCTCACTTTAACTCAATGCAAATCACAACTCATGCGACACAAAAATCATGTCAACGCTATAAAAAACAGCAACATGAATGCAAGCATGAACTCATATTAACTCATATAGTGCAAGTATAACACACACAGTGATGGACTTAAAACACCAAAACCAACTAATGCACTAACATTTAGAGTTTCATAAATAGAATCAGACTTAGGAAGAGTATATCTAACCTCAAGAACTGAACAAGTGAGGGTAACGGGATCTCATGTCAGCCTCGTCCTCCCATGTTTCTCCCTCAACAAGGTGGTTCCTCCATAACACCTTTACGGTGGTAAACTCCTTGTTCCTCAGCTGCTTCCCTTGGCGATCTAAAATTTCAACTGGAACCTCTTCATAAGAAAGGTTCTCATCGACTCCTAACCCCTCAACAGGCAAGATGGATGTTGGATCACCTAGACACTTTTTAAGCATCGAAACATGAAACACTGGATGAACAGAAGCCAAGTCATTTTGTAACTTTAGTTCATAGGCAATATTCCCTACTCGTTGTAAGACCTCATAATGACCTATATACCTCAAACTCAACTTCCCCTTCTTACCAAACCTCATCACCTCTTTCATGGGTGATATCTTCAGGTAGACTTGATCACCTACCTCGAATTCAACAACCCTCTTCCTATTATCAACATAGGATTTTTGACGACCGTAAGCAGTAGTCGATCTATCCCTGATCACTCTCACCTTTTCCAGAACCTCATGTATGATCTTAGGGCCAAGGATAGAAGACTCTCCTACCTCAAACCACCAAGCTGGGGACCTACATCTTCTGCCATACAATGCTTCAAAGGTGCCATCCCAATAATGAAATGGTACCTATTATTATTAGACAACTCAATCAATGGCAAGTGATCATCCCAACTCCCCTTTAAGTCAATAACACCTACTTTGATCATGTCTTCAAGGGTATGAATGGTACGCGATGCTTGTCCATCCGTCTGAGGATGAAAAGCAGTACTGAGCTTCACCTGTGTACCCAAGATCTTTTGGAAAGATCTCCAAAAGTGAGAAGGGAACTGGGCTCCCATATCCGAAATGATAGATAAAGGGATCCCATGCCACCTCACTATCTCATCAATATAAAACTTGGCATAATCTTCGGCCTTGTAAGTAGACTTCACAGAAATGAAGTGAGCAGACTTAGTCATCATGTCAACAATGACCCAAATGGAATCATGCAGTTTCCTGGTCCTGGGTAGACCAACCAAAAGTCCATATTAATAGCCTCCCACTTTCGTGTTGGAATCTCAATCGACTGGGTAAGACCTCCAGGCTTAAGGCGTTCGGCCTTAACCTGTTGGCAATTGGGGCACTCTTCTACAAACTTAGAAACGTCTCGCTTCATACCTTCCCACCAATAGATCTCCTTGATATCATGATACATCTTGGTGGAAATTGGATGAATGGAATACCTGGAGGCATGAGCCTGTGAAATAATATTAGGTCATAGATTATCAATATTGGGCACACACAATCTGCCCTGGTATCTAAGCACACCATCCCCCCTAGGGAGAATGATTCATTCATCTTACTCAACATTGAGTCTTTCAACTCCATGAGTACTGGGTCGAGATGCTGCTTAGCTTTAACATCTACAACAAATGAGGATTCATAAATAGAATGAACTGAAACACCCCCACTTGGTGTATCTACCAGTCGTACACCTAACCTAGCTAGTTGGTGTACCTCTTTAACAAGCTCCTTCTTCTCATTATCAATATGAGACACACTGCCCATGCTCAATTGGCTCAAAGCATCGGCCACTACATTGGCCTTACATGGGTGATAGTGGACACTCATGTCATAATCCTTGAGCAGCATTAGCCATCTTCTCTGACGAAGATTCAATTCTCTTTGTGTAAAAACATGTGAAGACTTTTATGGTCAGTAAATACATCAATATGTACACCATATAAGTAATGTCTCCAAAGTTTTAACGCAAATACCATATCAGCTAACTCAAGATCATGGGTAGGGTAATTCTTCTCGTGAATTTTCAACTGTCTTGATGCATATACAATCACCTTGCCATCCTGCATAAGACCACATCCCAAACCTACTCGGGAAGCATCACAGTACACCACATACCCTTCACCACTCCTCGGCAATGTGAGAATTGGGCTGAAGTGAGTTGGTCTTTGAGCTCTTGGAAGCTCTTTTCACAAGTTTTAGACCACTCAAACTTCGCTTTCTTCTTTGTTAAAGCTGTCAATGGAGCAGCAATAGCTGAAAATCCCTCAACAAACCTGCGATAGTAACCAGCCAAACCCAAAAAACTCTGGATGTCTATAGGAGTGAGGGGTCTCAGCCAGTTCTTTACTGACTCAATCTATTTTGAATCAACCTCTACACCCTGGTCGGACACAACATGACCAAGGAAGGTCACTGATCTCAGCCAAAACTCACATTTGCTGAATTTTGCATACAACTAATGTTCCCTAAGTAATTGCAATGTCATTCTCAAATGTCGTTCATGCTCTTCCCTGGTCTTAGAGTATATGAGGATGTCATCTATGAATACTATGACAAAAGAATCAAGGTATTCACGGAAGACCTTATTCATAAGGTCCATAAACGAGGCTGGTGCTTTAGTGAGACCAAATGACATGATAACAAACTCATAATGACCATACCTAGTACGGAAGGCAGTCTTAAGAATGTCCTCTTGTCTCACTCTAAGCTGGTGATACCCTGACCGGATATCTATTTTAGAAATGAAACTTGAACCTTGGTGCTGATCAAATAGATCATCAATTCTGGGAAGAGGGTATTTGTTCTTTATAGTGACTTTGTTGAGTTCCCGATAATCGATACACATTCTAAGGGTTTCATCTTTTTTCTTAACGAACAACACTGGAGCACCCCATGGGGATATGCTCGGCTGGATGAACCCCTTATCAATTAGATCTTTTAACTGCAACTTCAACTCTTTGAGTTCAGCTGGAGACATTCTATAGGGAGGAATGAAAATTGGTTAGGTGTTGGGATCTAACTCAACACCAAAGTCAATTTCGGGTTCAGGAGGGATTCCAGGTAAATCCTCCGGAAAGACATCTTGAAACTCATTCACTATGGACATAGAGTCTATGGAAGAAACTTCATGTTCTAAGTCATTGACTCTGACTAAGTGGTATAAATACCCCTTAGATAACATCTTATTGGCTTTAAGATGGAAAACTATTTGGCCTGCTGGATTTGAACTACACCCTTCCCATTCCATATCTAACTCATTAGGAAACTGAAACCTTACTACCCTGTTTCGACAGTCTATGGTAGCATAGCATTTATGGAGCTAATCCATACCCAAAATTATATCAAAGTCAAGCATGGTTAATTCTATTAGGTCAGCATAGGTAACTCTATCAAGAACAGTTATTGGGCAATCTCTATATACTCTTTCAGCTCTAATGCTGTCTCCTATGGGAGTATTAACTAGAAAAGGTTCATGCAAGATCTCAGGAAGCAAGTCATATTTACTATCTACTATAGGAGAAACAAAATACAAGGTGGATCTTGGATCTAACAATGCATACACAGGAAAAGAAAATACATGCAAGGTACCAGTGACCACATCAGCTGACTTCTCCTGCCCCTCTCTACCTTTCATAACATAGAACCTATTCCTCTTGGGAGGCTCGGCTGCAGCAGTAGGATTAGGCCGAGGCTGAGTCTCTTCCTAGGCCTGATTCTTCACATGTGGGCAGTCCCTAATCATATGCCCACTCTTGCCGCACCCATAGCAGGCATTAGAACTTACCATGCACTCACCTCCATGCAAACGGCTACACTTACCACACAACTTTCTGTCACGCTGGACATTTCTATCATTGCCCTTTTTGGGGCCAGACTTGCCCCCTTTGGCATTAGTGTTCCTGGAAGGAGTAGGATTACCTGAGTGTTGGTGCCCCTTCTTGAACTTGGGTCTGTCCTGGACTCCAAATGAACTCCTACCAGTGCTAGGACCAGCCTAATCCAAGGCCTAGGCTTCTTGCCTTCTCGGCCTCTCTTCCTCCGACGACTCTCGTCCACCTACTGTGCATCTACCATCAACCTAGAAAGGTCCATGTTATCATGCAACATGTCTGCCTGACATTCCTCCTCCATATCCTCCGATACACCAGTTACAAACCTGCTCATCTCATCTCTGCTACTGGACACCAAGAAAGAAGCATATTTGGAAAGTTTAACAAACTTCAAGGAGTATTCCTTGACTGACATACCTCCCTGACGTAGGTTGATGAAATCCTCAACCTTATCCTCTCTCTGCTCTCTAGGAAAGAACCTCTCTAGGAATGCAGTGTTGAGAATTTCCCAAGTGATGGGGACTTATCCTGGTGCTCGGCCATCTACCCATATCTTGTACCATACTTGAGCCACATCCTTGAGCTGGTATGCAGCCAAATCAGCCTTCTCCTCTTCATTAACACCCTTTACACAGAGAATCTTTTGGACCTCGTCCACAAACTCATGGGGATCCTCATATAATTCTTGAATAAGAGTGATATACTAATGGGTCAAAATAAACAACCATCTATTAACAGATTGAACAATTGAAATAAAGAATTCATAATATCATTAATAGTTGCCAAACCGGCCTTAATACAAAAGCTTGAACAAATGTTTGAAAGGAAGTGCTAGGGACTACATCCACTAGCTATATCTAATATACTAAAGCTAGAAAATAAAGTGTAGGCATCGTCGAACTCAAGAGGACCTACCAAAGTCTGGAGGTACTAGTCCAAATTGCTTCAAGTGATCTTCAATCTTCTTCAAGGACCTGCACCTATAGAAATAGTAATTGTATATGGGTTATTACACACTTGTACTAAATATGGGTGTATGCACATAAACACATTAGGACTATGCATGATCAAGGAAATCTCTTCCTATAGCAATATGCCATATTTGGAAAGTGAAGTCACTTCACTTTCCTAATTCTTTATTTATGAATCATCCTATGAATATGACATATTTTCATGCATTTAAAGCACACAACACATTTTCTATATGAACATAAAACCTTGGAATCACGAACATCATTATAGAACAACTCAAGCAAAATTTAATATTTTTGCTCCCCTTAGGCCGAGAGCTCCCTGTCCCAAACTTAGTTTATTTTTTAGTCTTTTCTTCTTTTTGTAGTGTAGTTCAATGATCTCCTTTGATCCTATGTTTTACTTACGAGTGCAGTGATTCGTTGTAGTCCCATTGCTACAATGAATCAAGTAAGTAATCCAAAAGACTAAGGAAATGATTTGACTACCCTACTCACAAGTTGTTCTTTTTGTATTTGTTAAATTGGACAGGAAGTCTTTATAAGCCAATATTATTGGCTATGCCCATTCTGTGATCATTTGCATAATATAAAGATGCGGGGGCATATATTCATACTCCAATTGATGAGTCATTATGTTTTGCTCCCTTTATTGGCATAAACCAATAACTGTTAAAACTTCATTCTTATCAAACACTTATGATTTGATATTCTTATGCTTTTTCTTACTTAGTTCACTTTGAACTTACATTTCTTCTTATTTGATCTCATGTTCACTTTGAACATGCTAGGTTGACTTAGAATATTCTTTTAAGTCTTCAATTGGGATCTTTCTGTGCAATGACTAAGAATGACTTACATCATTAGTTAGTCTAACCTCACCCTTTGGTCATCCTATGTGAACACCCCTCATCTTCAAAGTTCTTTCTTTCTTTCATTCTTACTTTCTTAAAGAAATCTTTAGCATTTAACCGACATAGATCATGTGAGCTAACATGAAATCCAGTGTCTTCCCCACACTGGAAAGAGGTGGCTCACCGGCCAAAGTGAAACCGAATACTTCCTAGCTTTCTTAGGTGTATCCACTAGCTAGTAACCTATGCTGGCGACATAGTTCAAAGACTAGGAGAATTTGGAGACCCTTATCCACCTTGGTGGTAGTATCATCTTATGAGGCTTACATGTGTTTGCACAAGCTCATTACTAGTCTATCGGTGCTTAGCTCAATTTATTATACTTTACAACTTTTAGAGTTGACTCATAAACTATGGAACTTTTTTCTAGTAGGAGGTATGCGTAGCTCGATGTATAACTTGTCATCCCCTTCTATACTTGATGAATGTGAACATAAATCTTACATTATCATCATGCGGTGAATGAGACTTGTCTCACAATTTCTAACACCCTCTTATGTGAGTATCTTTAACATAATTGTTTAGGTGCAAGTGAGACTTGTCTCACTTCTTTTAACACCCCATTCTAGGTCAATTTCATAACTCATAAGCTTTTAGTTATTTCATTACTCACCTTATCTTGTTCAATGTTATTTGGTAGTCTTGTACCATTCTTTATGAAAGTTATAAGGACTTATTCAATGTGCTACTACGTTCACAAGTTCATTTAGATAGGGTATGTTCGGACTTGTCCTAATCAGTGGCATACCCTTGGTTATGAGTTCATTGAGTTACATCTTGTCAAGTCAATCTTTAACATGTATTTGACCTTACAAGAAACATCATAATTTACATTGGCCATATAAGATTGATATGACTTTGTGATTGGCCAATTCTATTACATATTTTGGAAATAATATTGCTTGCCAATTTATTGGCATAAACCAAACTTTCACTAAACACTTGTCATGATATTATAACTAGCCAAGTCACTTAACTTCATGTATATACTATAGTAATCTCATCATTTTAAGCAAGCCAACTTTTAACATTTGATTAGCTTATAAGAACAATTCAGTGCTTAGTTTGGCAAGGCTATAAAGTTGATTAGGCGTTGAAGATTCATTAACTAGCTTTGATTCTCATTCTTATTTCTTGTTGGAAACATTGCATTCCAAACACTTACAAACATATCTACTGTAAACACACACAGTAATCGAAACCTTCATTCCTTTCAACAGTAAATTTAATTTCATAAACGACTTATAAAAATTTCATCTTCTCGAACACAATTAGGGATTACAACATTTATTATCTCATGTAAATGATACTCTAATCATATGGATCTAACATACATGTCTCATTCAACATTATCAAATCACAGAAACCTACACATAATGATCAGTTAGCACCACATAACAACAACATGCTCGATATTTGCATTATACATACAATTAGAATCGGAAATATGGAGAACTAGGGAGATGATCAGTCGACAATTTCATTGGGAACAACCCTAGTTTTGGGTTTCTTGAATTCAAAACGTTTGAAAAGCCTCATGGGGAAAGGAATCCAAGAAAGAAACCCATACATTACTGTAGAATTGAATCTACGAAGATCACCCTGTACTTTGCACGAAAATCTTGTAGAATTGCCTTGAAATTGGCTAAGGAGAATCGAGAGTATTTTTCTATTTTTTTCTTACGTTTGTTCACTGTTTTTCAGTCGTGAGTTTCTACTTGATAAACATGAGTCTAAGTCTTAGGAACTGAATATTGACTAATTCAACTTAGTATAATTAACTTAATTAAATAAATCAATTAGCTAAATACCAAAACGCTCCTTTTAAATTGACTAAAAATAGGAGAGCATTTGACTTAGCCAAATTCTGAAAATTTGCTCAGGGTCTCGGGTTTTACCATGAATTTAAATTAATTAATTTAGTTGCTAATTTAATTAATTAAGTGACCTAGGGTAATTACTAAAGTACCCCTAAGTCACTAGGACCATAACCAACCCCTTTGGACCATCCTAGGTTAGGTACTAGGATGTTTCTTTAGTTAGCTACTCGGCTAGTGTCACCTGGTTAGATCTTAGGATTTCGCGTACACTGGTTAGCTCATTTTAGTTAGTCGTAGGTTATTTAGCTAGTTAGGTAAGTTAGTTAGATCCTAGGATTGGTTAGGAAGATCGGCTCCATGTGGCTTGACCTGACGCGTGTCGGCCTTCTAACCGCCCTAACTGAATCGGTTGGGCTTGGTCGCTTGGTATCTCGGACGGTAACACATGTTCTTGCACATGTGTTGCCGTGCACTTTTCCAACCGTGCACTCTGTAGTTACACTTGAAAAGTTCACTTCTTGTCTCAAGAATCCTCACTATGTCCTTGGGCACTGTTTAATCTTCATGATCATTCTAAATGATCATGTGCTATGGTACCTAGGCTTGACAATTGGATGCCTCGTACCTAATGTGTGTAAGCGAAGAAATTAAGAATTTTATCTTAGGGTCTTCATTGCAGGTACAATTCCTAAAAAATCTTGGATTAGAGCATTTGAACATCAAAGTGTATTTTTAGTTACTTGTTAATACATAGAAATTGGCTAACACCCTTAAGCCAATAGTCTCTAAAATGCCCAATATTACTCAATATTGGGCATTGGGATGCCTATATACCCCAATACATATTCATAAAACCTAATAGAATCTTCACTAGACAAGTATATTTTCTGGAATGTTACAGAAGAACCGCTTCTATGCTCTCCGCTCTAGGGGTGAGCAAGAGACTTCTCCGATGTGGTGACCGGTATGTTGAAAGTTTTCTCGATTAATGCATATTACTCACTTGAACCCGGTTCTACTTTATCATTTGTTACTCCTCTAGTAGCCAAAAAGTTTGAAATTTTACCCTATATTTTGTATGAACCTTTCATAGTGTCTACTCCGGTGGGTGAGTCGGTTGTTGCAAAAAGGGTGTATAAAAAATGTCCTATAATGTTGCCCAATAGAGTTTCTTGTGTTGAACTAGTACAACTTGATATGATTGATTTTGATATTATTTTGGGTATGGATTGGTTGCATGCTTGTTTTGCCTCTATTGATTATAGGACAAGGGTGGTGAAGTTTAAGTTTTCAAATGAACCCGTTGTACTGTGGAAGGGGGAAAAATCTATTCCTAGAGGTCGTATCATGTCTTGTCTAAAAGCATGCAAAATGATCTCTAAAGGTTGTATATACCATATTGTAAGAGTCCAAGATCGAGACTATGAAATTCCTCCCATTGAGTCGGTCACCGTAGTGAATGAATTTCCGGAGGTATTTCCTTATGATCTTCTCGATATTCCTCCCGAACGGGAAATTGATTTTTGTATCTATTTGCTACCGGATACAAATCCCATTTCAATTCCTCCTTATCGGATGGCTCCGGCCGAATTGAAAGAGTCTAAGGCTCAACTTAAAGATTTACTAGACAAAGGCTTCATTAGACCTAGTATTTCTCCATGGGGTGCTCCGGTTTTGTTTGTGATGAAGAAAGATGGTTCCTTAAGAATGTGTATTGATCACCGCCAACTCAATAAAGTCACAATCAAGAATAAGTATCCTTTCCCTCGGATTGACGACTTGTTTGATCAACTCCAAGGGGCAAGGTAATTTTCTAAGATTGACTTGAGGTCGGGGTAGCACAAACTTAGGGTGAGAGGTGAGGACATACCAAAGACGGAATTTCGGACTAGATATGGTCATTATGAGTTCTTAGTAGTGTCCTTTGGTCTCACTAATTCTCCAGCGGCATTTATGGACCTAATGAATAGGGTGCTACGAAGTTACCTAGATTCATTTGTCATTATCTTCATTGAAGACATCTTGGTATATTCCAAAAATGAGGGTGATCACATGAACCATTTAAGGGTAGTGTTGCAAGTACTTAAAGAACATCAATTGTTTACCAAGTATAGAAAATGTGAGTTTTGGTTGAGGTCGGTGAAATTTGTTTGTCATATCATCTCTAGTGAGGGAGTTGAGGTTTATCCAAGGAAAACAGAGGCAGTGAAAAATTGACCTAGACCATTGACTCAAACCGACATTAGAGTTTCTTGGGTTTAGAGGGTTATTATCGGAGGTTCGTGGATGGTTTTGCGTCCATTGCATCTCCCTTGACTACTTTGACCCAAAAGTGTAAGAAATTTGAGTTGTCGGAGGCATGTAAGAGAAGCTTCCAAATGTTGAAAGATAGGCTTACTTCCGCTACTGTGTTGACTTTGCCGGAGGGTTCAAAGGGGTTTGATGTGTATTGTGATGCATCCCGAGTGGCTTTTGGGTGTGTTCTTATACAACATGGTAAGGTGATAGCCTATGCTTCTAGGCAACTTAAGGTGTATGAGAGAAACTATCCAACTCATACCTTGAGGTAGCGGCCGTGGTATTTGCCGTGAAAATATGGAGGCATTACTTGTATGGTGTCCATGTTGATGTCTATACCGACCATAAGAGTCTCTAATATGTGTTTACCCAAAAGGAGTTGAATCTCCGACGAAGAAGGTGGTTAGAATTGTTGAAAGATTACGACATGAGTGTCCTCTATCACCCCGGCAAGGCCAATGTGGTAGCGGATTCTCTAAGACGTATGACTATGGGTAGTGTGTCACACATAGATGAAGCCAAGAAATACCTAGTGAAAAATGTTCATCGGTTGGCTATGTTGGTTGTGAGGTTGGTTCATAATAACTCTGAGTCATCCTTGGTAGTTGAGGTGAAGTCTAAACAACACCTTGATAAACCATTGATGGAGTTGAAGAAGTTGGTACTTGATAATGAGTCATTTTCCTTGGGGGGGATGGTGTTTTGACGTACCAAGGGAGATTGTGTGTTCCCAAGGTAGATGAGTTGAGGGACCGGATCGTTGAGGAAGCCCATGGGTCCCGCTACTCCATTCATTCGGGTTCGACAATAATGTACCATGACCTTAGGGAGGTATATTGGTGGGAAGGTTTAAAGAAGGACATAGCGGAGTTTGTTGCTAAGTGTCCAAATTACCAACAAGTAAAAGCCTAACATCAAAAACCGGGTGGCTTACTCCAAGAAATCCAACTTCCTACTTGAAAGTGGGAAGACATCAATATGGATTTTCTAATGTGTTTTCCTCGGACTCAACGGAAATATGACTCTATATGGGTGGTTGTGGATAGGTTGACCATGTACGCTCATTTTATTCGCGTCAAGTCTACTTATTTGGCGGAAGATTATGCTAGGATCTTCATAGATGAGATTGTGTATCGCCATGGTATTCCGTTATCCATCATGTCGGATCGGGGTGCACAATTCACATCTAGGTTTTTGAGGTCATTCAAGAAGAGTTGGGTACCAAGGTGAAGTTAAACACCGCTTTTCATTCCTATACGGATGGTCAAGTGGAGCGTACTATTCAAACCCTTGAGGATATGCTTAGAGCATGTATTATTGATTTTAAGGGAAATTGGGATAAGCATTTTCCTTTGGTAGAACTTGCTTACAACAATAGCTACCATTCATGTATATCTATAGCTCCTTAAGAAGCCTTGCTTGGTAGAAGGTGTAGGTGTCCAATTTGATGGTTTGAAGTGGGTGAGCCTTCACTTCTTTGTCCCTATTTGATTTATAAGACTTTGGTGAAAGTTCATATGATAAGGAACCGGTTGCAAACGTCCTATAGTCGGCAAAAGTCTTATGCCGATCATATGAGAAGGGATTTGGAGTTTGAAGAAGGTGATAAGGTGTATTTGAAAATTTCACCTATGAAAGGGGTGGTTATATTTGGCAAGACAGGGAAGTTGAGTCCTCTTTATGTGTGTCCCTATGAAATCTTGCAAAGGGTTGGTAAGGTTGCCCATGAATTGAAACTTCCTACTGAATCGGCTTCGGTTCATCCGGTTTTCCATGTTTCCATGCATAAAAAGTGTATTGGTAATCCCGAGTCTATTATTCCTATTGAGGGTCTTGGTGTGAAGGATAACCTCTCTTATGAGGAAATTCCGGTTCAAATTCTTGATAGGCAAGTCAACAAGTTAAGGAATAAGGAGGTGGATTCCGTAAAAGTGTTATGGAAGAATCACCTAGTTAAGGGTGCAACATGGGATGCCAAGGCCGACATGAAGTCCCGTTACCCTCATCTATTTGATAACTAAGGTTAGTAGTTTTTACTAATAATGAAAATAATGACTAAAAATTGAGTTGCTTTGATTTTTTGTGAAGTCTTGCAAAATGTGCATTTTTGAATAGCTTTACAATTACTTACTAATAATGAAAATAATAACCCCTCTTTGTCTTGTTTGAGTTATCTGGTGCATTTTGATATGGTGAGTCTCTTTGAAATGATATGTAGCATATTGTCGGGATGAAATTTGATATAATAGACTCATAAATGTTAAGTTGATGCTCTTGTTGCTGTGTGAAGGATATTCCTCATAATGTAATGTTTAGCCTTATGTGTGGTAATTGAAGTTTTGAATTGCCTTGTGTAAGTGATATTATTGATGTTGTTATGTATTGTTGTTGGTTGGGCTGCTAGTCTTGAGTATATTCCTTTCTTCAAAAGATCTTATTATCATTCGGTAACGAATGTTCCTAAGGGGGGATAATGTAACACTTGGAAAACCCAAGATGTGTCTTAAAGCCTAGAATAAGTGTCTTCGCGGCTGTGACGGTCCGTAAGTGGCACCGTAGTGAAGGGTGAAGTTGCTGAAGGAAATTTGGGGAAGTCTGACCAAGTGTGGGATTACGGAAGTCCATGACGGACCGTCACAGCTACGACGGTCCGTCCTGCAGGTTCGTCGTAATGATCAGAGAGTAATCCCAGTACCCAAAATTCCAAAGTTCAAGTGTTTTGGAACGAAGACCCTCGACGGACCGTCGTGCTTGAAACGGTCCGTCATACCTGTCCGTTGAGGGGAATGAAGAAAGCAAAATGAGAAGATGTGAAGTATGGGACGACGGAGGCTATGACGGTCCGTCATGTCCATGATGGTCCATCACGTGGTCCGTCGACCCAGACGCGTTTGGACAGATTTTTAGTAAATAGAATCCTTATTTGATTAGGTTTTGTTTTTATTATAAATAGTTGGAAAAACCTCGTTTTTGGGGTTAGACATTCTGGATAATTTTTAGTTTATAGTTCTTGAATTATATTATTAAATTCTCGATTTTGGGAATTAAGATATTTTCCGGGAATTGATTGTTGTGGATTTCGTTGATTAATCAAGTTAAATTCTGGGAAATTATTGGTTCTCATAAAAGTAAGTGCATGAATTCTTCCATTAACCATATGAATTGTGTAATTACGAACATGGGTAACTAAACCTCATAGCTAGGGTTGTGGGAACCATGGGTGAATAACAAGGTAGTAATCTAACTTCAATAACAATTCTAGAGTGGTGTCTTGCATGTATTGATAATTCTTTCGTTTAGAATTCTTTTTAACGGTGGCCAACGTTAGAACTTGCCTTAATGCTACTTGCCGGACCAAGGAGGTAGATAATAGGAAAAGAATTATCAACATAGATTTAGTGTAGACTATCTAATAGACTAGTATTGGTTGGTACGAGTTAATAGCTTAGTCAAATACCGAATACGATGTTTAATATGAGGTAAAGATAAGGGTTAGTATAGCAACACACGTAGCCGGACCAAGGTGCGGAGTGAAATTCTCTAGATGCCGGACCAAGGATTTAGAGATACATAACTTATCACTTTACGTGCAAGATATCAGGATAGAACTGTTATAGTTAGATTAACCAAGTTAGGAACCTGTGGGGAACACTAAATCCCTAGTTACTTTTATAATTTGATTAAACTCCGAAAGTTAAATTTGTTAGTTGTTCAATCTTATTTAGTTAATCATTTTCATTAATTTAGAAATAAAACCCCCCTTTTTGTCTTTTGGTTTATTGGAAAATAGTTGGCTAAATAATAGTAATAATAAAATAAAGTTAAGTCTGAACTATTTTCCTTGTGAGATCGATCCCAATCTCATTAGTTGGGTTCTTTACTTGATACGACCGCTTTACTTCTGATTTGAGAAGTAAGTTTGAGCGTATCAAATTTTGGCGCCGCTGCCGGGGAAAGTAGCTTTTAGATTAACTTAAATTTATTACTAAAATTTAGTCAATATTTTCCTGATTTTACTTTTTCGGTTGTTTTTGATTTTTGCCAGGTTTGACGTCCTTGTATGCCAAATACACGGAGAGGAAGAGAACCCTTGTTTCCCTACGATCACGAGTTAGAGCGTACACTACGCAAAATGAATCCAAACTTGGGTATAAATGATGATAATCCAAACCTGAACATCCCAGCTCCGGTTGATGCTCATGGTCGATTATTACCTGATGATCCTGATCAAGGTGCACAAAGGGGACATAATCCCGCTCCACGTCCTCAAGAATACTACAGAGGGTATGACAATATTGCAGATTCTGATGGGCCACTTGTCTTGCCCCCTCTACCAGAAGGTCACACCTTTGTAGTCACTAGTAGTCTAATGCAAATGCTCACGGCTAGAGGTTCGTTTTCAGGACTACCGTCTGAGGACCCACATTCCCATATAGCTAAGGTGAGGGCAGTGTGTAAAAGCTGTGTAGGGAGGCCTGATTTGAATTTGGATGTAATAGGGCTAAGAGTATTTCCTCTCTCACTGACGGGAGAGGCTGCCATTTGGTTCACTGAGCTCCCTTATAACTCAATTTTCACTTGGAACCAACTGAGGGATGTTTTCTTAGCACGTTACTATCCGGTATCCAAGAAACTAAATCATAAAGACAGAGTTAACAACTTTGTGGCACTACCAGGAGAGTCAGTTAGTAGTTCTTGGGATAGGTTCACTTCATTTCTGCGAAGTGTCCCCAATCACCGCATAGATGATGAGTCACTGAAAGAATACTTCTACCGGGGACAGAATGATAATAATAAAGTGGTATTGGATACTATAGCAGGTGGTTCTTATGGGGAGTGTCCCTATGCTGAAATTGCCGAAAAATTAGAGAAAATCTCCCGGAATAATAAAGGATGGAGTACTAGGAAGACAGATACTGGGAGAAATACTTTTGCAGTGCAATCCACACACAATCCAGCCACAGATGAGATTCGTGAAGAGATGGCACAGATGAGAACTGAGCTTGGGTTAGTGTTAAAACATGTCACTGAGGGTGCAGAAAAAATAAACGCAGTGAACTACTTGTCTAAACCACCACCACCAACTGATGAATATTATTATGAGGAAGATTCTTATGCAGTAAATGATCAGACGGGGGGTTTCCGACCAAATGTCCATGGCTCCAATCAGGATAATTGGCGCCAAGGTCAAGGAAATCAAGGTCGGAACTATGGTAACTACAACCGCGAGGGTAATTATGTTCGTGATGGAAATTACAACCGCGACAACAACTTCAACAGGGGTAACTATGGTAACAGAAATGAGAGGAGTGGTCCTTATGTTCCTCCTCAAAATAGTGAAGTTGCTCCTAGGGATGGTGGAGGTAGTATGGCGCGAGTTGAGGATATGTTGCACAAGATGATGAGGAGGTTCGATGCTAGTGATGAGCACACCAAAGAGTTAAGGAGTGATGTAGCAGGTATTGGACAGAAAGTTGACACACATGCCATATCAATTAGGCAGCTTGAATTGCAAATGGCTCAATTATCTGCAACTGTGAACACACGGCAACCGGGCACTCTTCCTAGCAACACTGTCCAAAATCCGAAAATGATGGACACTGTATGATAATTACTACTCGTGGTGGTAAACAAACTATTGACCCACCTATGCCGTCTATTGTGGAAAAGGTGATCAAAAATAATAATATAGTGGTAGAGGTTAGTGATGAAGTAGAAGATAACATTGATAAAGATGCTGAAGTGCCTAAAAAGGTAACTCCCATGCTTAGACCTCCACCCCCCTTTCCTCAAAGATTAGTGAAAAAGACCGAGGATGGCAAATATCGGCGTTTTATAACAATGTTGAAGCAACTTTCTATCAATGTCCCTTTGGTAGAAGGTCTTGAACAAATGCCCGGTCATGCCAAGTTTATGAAAGATTTGGTTACAAAGAAAAGATCGGTCACTTTTGAGGATGATGACAGAATGCAGCATTGTAGTGCTATTGCTACAAGGTCTTTGGTGCAAAAGAAAGAAGATCCGGGTGCATTTACTATTCCTTGTACAATCGGGTTATTACATTTCGCGAAAGCATTATGTGATCTAGGGGCAAGCATAAATCTCATGCCCCTCTCGATTTACAAAAAGTTGGGTTTGGGCGACCCAAAGCCCACTGCGATACGGCTACTGATGGCCGATCGAACAGTAAAAAGGCCTATAGGGATACTCCATGATGTGCTAGTAAAAGTAGAGTCGTTCATATTTCCAGCAGATTTTGTCATTCTTGATTGTGAAGTCGATTTTGAGGTGTCCATTATTCTTGGGAGGCCATTCCTTGCTACGGGTAGAGCTTTAGTTGATATGGAAAAAGGGCAGATGAAATTTCGGTTGAACAATGAAGAAGTGACTTTCAACATTTGTAGGTCCATGCGGCAGAGTGGTGAGGTCCAATCGGTATCTGCCATATCCTACAAAGTTGGTGAATCATCCAAAACACAAATAGAAGAACGGCTAGGTGTAGAAGCACTGGCGGCAGTGATAATGAATCTTGATAATGAAGGTATTGAAGAATATATGTCGTTAGTCGCTGCCCTTGATCGTGGTAATATTCGGTTCAAACCGAAGAAATATGAGCTAGACATGAATAATCGCGAGTCTCCACCCGCTAAACCATCCATAGAAGAGGCTCCAAATCTAGAACTAAAAGCTCTCCCACCACACCTCAGGCATGAATTCTTAGGAAATGGTGATACATTGCCGGTAATCATTGCATCAGATCTGAATGAACAACAAGTTGAGAGTTTGGTCAAAGTGCTAAAAAGGTTCAAAAGAGCTATTGGGTGGACCATTACGGACATTATTGGGATCCCCCCTGGTATTTGTTCTCATAAAATCCAACTCATGCCCGATCATAAGCCAAGTATTGAACAGCAGAGATGCTTAAATCCACCTATGCAAGAGGTTGTGAAGAAGGAAATCATAAAATGGTTGGATGCTGGAGTAATTTATCCGATCACCGATAGTAGTTGGGTACGCCCTGTTCAGTGTGTACCTAAGAAAGGGGGAATGACTGTGGTCCCCAATGAAAAAAATGAACTTGTTCCAATGAGGCCGGTGACTGGATGGAGGGTGTGTATGGATTACCGAAAATTAAATGCATGGACCGAAAAGGACCATTTTCCCATGCCCTTCATGGATCAGATGTTGGATAGACTCGCCAGAAAAGGGTGGTACTGTTTTCTTGATGGTTATTCAGGGTATAATCAGATCTCTATTGCACCAGAAGATCAAGAGGAGACCACTTTTACTTGTCCATATGGGACCTTTGCGTTCAAGAGAATGCCGTTTGGGTTGTGCAATGCACCCGCCACATTTCAGAGATGTATGATGTCAATATTCTCCCACATGGTAGAAGATACTATTGAGGTTTTTATGGATGATTTATCTGTGGTTGGTGAATCATTCGAGCAATGTTTGAGCCATTTATCTGAGGTTCTTAAGAGATGTGAAGATTGCAATTTAGTTCTCAATTGGGAAAAATGCCACTTCATGGTCAAAGAAGGTATTGTTTTAGGCCATCGTATTTCAGAAAAAGGCATAGAAGTTGATCGAGCCAAAGTTGAGGTGATAGAGTGACTTCCTCCACCTATCTCTGTAAAAGGTGTGAGAAGCTTTCTTGGGCATGCAGGTTTTTACAGGAGATTCATCAAAGATTTCTCAAAAATTGCACATCCATTATGCAAATTGTTGGAAAAAGATTGTAAATTTTCTTTTGATGAATCCTCTCTTAAAGCATTCGGCGATCTCAAAGAAAAACTGGTATCTGCACCTATCATTATTTCTCCGGATTGGAGCAGTCTATTTGAGGTAATGTGTGATGCGAGTGGGGTTGCCCTTGGTGTAGTATTGGGACAAAGAAGGGACAAAATCCTTCATCCCATTTACTATGCTAGTAAAGCCCTCAATGAAGCTCAGAAGAACTATACAGTCACTGAACAAGAGCTCCTTGCCGTAGTATTTGCTTTTGAAAAATTTCGCTCCTATTTGCTAGGTACTAGAGTTATAGTGCATACTGACCATTCAGCCTTGAGATATTTGATGGCGAAGAAGGATGCAAAACCAAGGTTAATTCGTTGGGTATTAGTACTACAAGAATTTGACTTTGAGGTAAGGGATAGAAAAGGGACCGAAAATCAAGTTGCTGATCACTTGTCCCATTTAGAAGATGAAGCTATGCGAGAGTTGGGGGATAAGACTGATATTGATGACACGTTCCCCGATGAGCATGTATTGGCTGCCTCACAAGACCTGATTCCGTGGTTCGCAGATTTTGCGAACTACCTAGCTAGTGATATTGTTCCATCGGACCTGTCTTTTCATCAAAGGAAAAAGTTCATCTACGATGTGAAGAAGTTCTTTTGGGATGAACCATACTTATACAGGAGCTGTGCTGATGGGCTTATTCGGCATTGTGTGCCGGAAGTTGAGATGTTGAGAATTTTAGAGGCATGCCATTCCTCACCCTTTGGTGGACATCATAGTGGTGTCCGAACTGCTCATAAGATTTTACAAAGTGGTTACTATTGGCCAACTATTCATCAAGATGCTCATGAGTTCGCCAAAGCATGTGATAGATGCCAAAGAGATGGCGGCATTTCAAGAAAGCAAGAGCTCCCTCTAAACCCCATTCTTGTAATTGAGTTATTTGATGTTTGGGGTATTGACTTTATGGGTCCGTTTGTGAGTTCTGATGGAATGAAGTATATTTTAGTAGCAGTTGATTATGTATCCAAGTGGGTGGAAGCCATCGCCCTCGCGAATAATGAGGGGAAGAGTGTCACTGTATTCTTGAAAAAGAATATATTCTCTCGATTTGGTACTCCAAGGGCGATTATTAGTGATGGGGGATCCCACTTTTGAAACAAATTGTTCAAGGGATTATTGGAGAAATATGGGGTTCGCCATAATGTGGCCACTCCTTACCATCCTCAAACTAGTGGGCAAGTTGAAGTATCAAATAGGGAAATCAAACAGATTTTGTCAAAAACAGTGAATGCTAGTAGAACAGATTGGTCAAGGTAGCTTGACGATGCACTTTGGGCTTACCGGACAGCATATAAGACTCCCATAGGTATGTCACCATACCAACTAGTATATGGGAAAGCATGTCATCTTCCGGTTGAATTAGAGCATAAAGCTATGTGTGCTATGAAGAATCTAAAAATGGACTGGAACGAAGCTGCAGAACAATGATTAAATGGGTTAAATGAACTCGATGAATTTCGCCTTAAGCCTTATGAAAGCTCAGCCCTCTACAAAGAAAAGATGAAGAAGTACCATGACCTAAAAATCGAGAAACGAGAGTTTATGATTGGGGATTCGGTGCTTTTATTCAACTCAAGATTACGCTTGTTTCCGGGCAAGCTCAAGTCTAAATGGACAGGACCTTACTTGATCACCTAATTATTCCCTCATGGAGCGGTTGAGTTGGAAAACAAGGAAGGTGTGCGGTTTAAGGTGAACGGACAACGACTCAAAATCTATAAAGGTCATGCGGAATCGGCGAATGAGGTGATTGAGGCATATCATCTTGATGAAGTCTGAGTAATCGAGTGTCCTCAGTCGTGCCGCGACGTTAAATCAGGCGCTGGTTGGGAGGCAACCCAATAGTTATCATCTAACCACTTTTATAGTTTTTCTTTCTAGTAACGGTAGCATTTTCTATTAATGGGTTGTAAATTTTCAGGTAGCACATCTATAGGGAGTTCTGTAGAAAAGTTACTCTGCATCAGTCACTGACGGATATATCGACGGACCGTCACGCCTGTGACGGACCGTCGCAGTACTCCGTCGTGCCAGGTACGCTCTCTTGTATTTTTGAAAAATTAGGGCACATGCGACGGACCGTATGACGGACCATCACAACTGCGACGGACCGTCATCGGGGTTTCGTCACGCCATTACCCGGTGACCCGACCCGACCTGGTGAAAGAATTTCAAAAGTTTAAAACGTTTTAAACCCCCCCACCCATTCATTAACAGTTTCTTTCCCACTTCCCTCCATTTTCTCCCCATCCAACTTCATTCTCTTCCTAAATTCCCCATATTCTCCCATTTTTCATCCAAAAATTCCCTCTTGGTCGGAGTCTGCTGCTGTGAGTTTCAGTCTTGTCACTTGAGTGCCATCACTTTTGCATTATTGTCACCTCTTCCAAGGTATGTGTTCCTGAAACTCGACCCATTTACTCTTTTTGTTTGTTTTACTGTTGTTCCTCATTATTTGCCTATGGGTTTTTGCTTTTTGACTAGATATTGTCTAACGTAGGTCTTTAACTCCACAAAATGCCTGGCTAACACTAGAGAACTTAGGGCTGTAAACTTGCCAATTTGATAAGGCTTTAAACTTGTCCATTAGGGCTCTAAAATGTATTAGAAAACCATCTGTCTTTGTTTTGACTCACATGGGGTGAATTTCGCACCCCCCAGTTCTGTCTGTGCTTGCCAGCACGACAACCCGATGACGGACCATCGTACCCACGATGGTCCGTCCTGCACAACCGTCGTGACGGTCAGAGACCCCTATCCTAAGGGTCTCAACACTTTTTCTAAGTGTCCACTAACGGACATATGTGACGGACCGTCATACCCACGACGGTCCGTCCTGCACAACCGTCGTGACGGTCAGAGACCCCTATCCTAAGGGTCTCAACACTTTCTCTAAGTGTCCACTGACGGACATATATGACGGACCGTCATACTCACGACGGTCCGTCCTGCACAACAGTCGTGACGGTCAGAGACCCCTATTCTAAGGGTCTCAACACTTTTTCTAAGTGTCCACTGACGGACATATGTGACGGACCATCATACTCATGACGGTCCGTCCTGCACAACCGTCGTGACGGTCAGAGACCTCTGTCTTAAGGGTCTCCACACTTTTTCTAAGTGTCCACTGACGGACACATATGACGGACCATCATACCCACGACGGTCCGTCCTGTACAACCATCGTATTAGTCTGAGACTTTCCTTCTGCTACTTTATGTTGCCAAGTATTACATGACGGATCGCAAGACGGTCCGTCATACTCACGACGGGCCGTCACCAGGTCCTTCGTGCCTTACTGCCATTTCAGAGCTGTTCTCACTATTTTGAGTTTCTATATATTATTGTCATTTTTTTTCCTGTCCTGTTTCATCCTTCAAGTACTAATGATGACTCATTACAGGTACTACCTCTCTTGGCACCTAAACAAGATCGTGTTTACGCACGTGGGCGTTCTAAATCTATCGCCCCGTCTGCCCAATTGGTGATAGGCTCTGATGATGAGCATGATCCAGAATACGTGCCCCCAGGCACTGCTACTACAGCACGAGCTCCACGTGTACCGAGAGTCACACCCCAGAAGGTGGTGCCCGGCGTAGTCACTGCCTCCCGGTCTGATGAGGAGCGCACACTGACTGGCACACCTTCTGGGTCAGCTGCCCAAGACGAAGGAGCATCTGGCTCCTTAGGAGTTTTGTGGTCAGAGGAAGCCTCTGGGTCCGCAGAAGCCTCTGCCCCCGCCACAGCTACACAGTCTGCTTTGGATGATGAGGCTGACAGCATTGACTCCACCCCTGGTTCACCAACTGGAGTTCCTGCCCCGGTTGCCGATCAGCCCAACCGGTGGTTTGTCGACGGGCAATACAAAGTATACTTGGACGCCAAAGTGCTCAATGACAAAGGCGTCATGACACGGACCCTCACACTGGAGAGGCGGGTCCTCACAGGAAGTCTCCCTACCATGCCAGACATTCACACCCTTTTCACCAGACATCGGCTGGAGTGGACGGCTCATTCTTTGGGCTGCTACAGTGAGGAGTTAGTGCATGAGTTCTATGCCTCCTATGTGGCTACTCTTCGCTCACAGATCGATAGTCAGTCTGCCCCTGCCAAACAGGCCCCACTTGAGCATGTCCAAGTATGCGGCATCCAGGTCGACATCTCACTACCATCCATCCGCCGATATTTGTACGACACGGATTTTGACTCCACCAGCACACCTCTCACTGCCGAGTTTGATTACCGGTGGCAAATTGTTAAAGAGGGTAGTTTCTTCAGCCAGCCTTCACTGAGAGAGACCACCAAGAGGTGGATGGCCCATCACCTGTCTGTTGATGGAGAGGCTGCGGATTGGGTGATGGAACCTAAGGGAGCCATCAGGAAGGCCAACTTAACCTTTACGGACAAGTTTCTTTGGTTGATAGTCCGCCATTGTCTCTCCCCCACTACTGCTGATAATATAGTCACCTGGGATCGTGCGGTTCTGATGGCCACAATGATGGCAGGGTTCGAGGTTGATTTCGCTTGGCTTCTCCAAGCGGTCATGCACGAGAGGGCCTTCAAGGTCACCACGACTTACCCTTTCCCTTGCATGATTTTCTCTTTGTGCAGATCAGCAGGTGTGACCATTTGGCACATTGACTAGCTCAAGCCCCCGCCAGGAAATGTTGACATCGGCCTCATCAGGGATGAGGCCAATGAGTTGGCCCTACACAGAGGGCCCCGCCCAGAGGTGGTCCCATTTGGTGAGAACCTGGCAGACACCGTAGAGCATGCTCATGATGCCTCCCGTGCCGCTTCTGCACACACTGACCCTACTCCGGTCGAGTCTATCCCGGGTAGTAGCACTGCCCCGAGCTCCTCTCGCTCGGCTCCTTCTGCCACTCTGGTCCCACTTGCTCGGGTCCAGAAACTTGAGGCACAGATGGCTACACTTCTGCATCACATCCAGCCTTGGATGCAGAAGACTATTGCTGAGGCAGAGGAGCGCATGGAGCGCTAGATGGTGCAGCACACGGAGAGGAAGATCGCCGAGGTACATCAGTGCTTCGACATGTTTGAATTGCGAGTGCTAGCCCGACCAGCCCCTCCGGTGGACATGTCGACCCTCCAGGCTGCGGTTGAGAGTCTACGGGCGGATCTTGATATGATTTTAGAGGCAAGGGTGCCTGAGTCTGAGGCCCCTTCTGCAGCGCCTGCTGATGACACCGTGATGGCTGCCCTTTTTGCCACTTCTGATGTTCCACCCCCTCCCCCACGAGAGCATGTCAAGAGACGCAGGGGTCGAGAGGAGGATGAGGCTAGGGCGAGGAAGAAGGAGCGCCGTGAGATAGAGGCTGCGAGGAGAGCCTCGATTGCTGATGAGGAGGCCCGTAAGTTGAGGGCTGTAGAAGTAGCTGCCGGGGCGTCTAGCTCCAAAATTGTAGATTCTGTGGGAGGCACTACTGATGGTGCTGTGGATGCTGAGGAAATTACTGAGGATGTCCAGACTATGCAGGGAGTGGGTTCCGGTGAACCGGACTCACCAGCTTGCTTATCATCGGCGCTTAGCGCCTCAGGTTTGCTTCACTTACCCTTTTACCTAGTTTAACTTTTCTATGCATTGGGGACAATTGCATATCTTTTGTTGGGGGTGGGGTAAATGGAAAGTGAGCACTTAGGTGAATTATGAGTAGCCCAAGTTCACGATCCTCTTTTGGGGTTTTCTTGCCTGTGTTCTTTTTCCCCAAAAGACTGATTACTTTTATTGTTGAACCGGCATGTCACATCTAATGTACATAGCATAAATCTGAAGCATGATGGCTAAAGTAAATATGATATCTCGATAATCAAAATGATGCATGACTAGGCATAGTAAGTGAAAATTGTGTGGTTTGAAACATGAAATAAAGATAAACTACTGCATGATCCTGAATCTAAGATTTGAACTGGTGTCGAATAATCTGGGATTGCAAGGAATGTCAAGAGAGTGTGAGGTGAAATCGAATGTCCACCATTAATACTGAGCTAGAACTTGCCTGGTTAGTCCTGCTAAAAGTGAGTCAAAACAATCACTTAGGAAAGGATCATAGGCCCTTGTTCGAAA